>CM038111.1:12747365-12771251 GCA_001642375.2 Mentha longifolia | reverse complement strand
ATATCATTAATATTTGAAGTACTATTTCTTCCTTCTTGTATGGTTCTAGACCTTCCTATAAAATTATTCATTTTTAGCTTTCCAGTGTTTGTAAATAGGTGGAGTAATCTCTTTTCTAAGTTTTTCAGTAGGACCTAAATCTAAATTGTTTATTGTTTTTGTTAATTTATCAAGTTCTTTAGAAAAATCGAAAGGTTCTGAACTTTCTGTTTCTTTTGTTTAAGCTTTTTTAATTCTGAAATAATATGATTATTTTGATCTTTTATAAAATCTAAATTTTTTGTAATTTTAGTAATATAAATTTCTTTCTCAAGACTTTTTTGTATTAATTCTGTTAAAATTTTGAAAATTTTATTATTTTCTCTTTCTAGTCCAAAGCCTAGATTTAAAATAAGATCTGTGATACTGTTTAAGTGATTATTCTCACTATGTAGAATATGATTATAAGCTTTCTTAAATTTACAATTAAACTTAAAATTATCTATAGAAATAGAATTGCTTTCTCTTGTTGAGTATTCTAAATCAAGAAAATCAAGTCGTTTGAGAGAATTTGAATCAATGATTGAAGAATCTTAGTTTCTTAGCTTTAAGTTACCTTCCTTTTCTAAAGATAAAACATATCCCAATATTTAAAGTTTATATAAAACTATACAAAGTTTTTAAAGATAAAAGATAAAAATCAAAAAACACACTAACTTCTCCATTTAATATTAGTGCCTTTAAAGAAGAATAATCCTTCATTCTGGCGGGTTCTTAGTATAAGAAGGGTTTATGCTATTCATAGCAACCTTCACTAAGCCTGTCCAGACCTGTTAGGCCTCAAAATCTTTAAAAGCTCTGATACCATAAAGGGGGGGTATGACGTGTTTTTTGGGGATACACGTTAATCCACAAAAATAAAAAGAAAGAAGAAGAAAATGATCTTACGACAAGAGAGCTTCCACAACTAGGGCAGCACTCCAGGTTGATCAGAGACGGAAGTATGCACAGCGGAAGAAGAGTTTTTTTTTTTTTTTTTTTTTTTTTAATATTTAGGATATATTATATGAACTAGGAAGGATTAACTTAAGCTAGAAACTAAGAAGGAGGGAAATTAGAAACACATTCTTTTCATTGAATCGTATGTGTTGGTGTGTGGTTGTGTGTTTTTTACAAAGAGAGCTAAGCTCTTTATATAGGGAAAATAAAGCAACTATTACTAACTATTCCTAATTGACTAACTATTCTTGGTTGACACTAATTTACATTTGGCCGACAAAGAAAACAATTTAAAGGCTAGTCTAAAAAATGAAATGAGAGCAAAGAAGACTAAGCTACAACAATGCTACAATGATTGCTCGACCATAAAGGGGGGGTATGGCGTGTTTTTTGGGGATACACGTTAATCCACAAAAATAAAAAGAAAGAAGAAGAAAATGATCTTACGACAAGAGAGCTTCCACAACTAGGGCAGCACTCCAGGTTGATCAGAGACGGAAGTATGCACAGCGGAAGAAGAGTTTTTTTTTTTTTTTTTTTTTTTTTTTTTTTTTTTAATATTTAGGATATATTATATGAACTAGGAAGGATTAACTTAAGCTAGAAACTAAGAAGGAGGGAAATTAGAAACACATTCTTTCATTGAATCGTATGTGTTGGTGTGTGGTTGTGTGTTTTTTACAAAGAGAGCTAAGCTCTTTATATAGGGAAAATAAAGCAACTATTACTAACTATTCCTAATTGACTAATTATTCTTGGTTGACACTAATTTACATTTGGCCGACAAAGAAAACAATTTAAAGGCTAGTCTAAAAAATGAAATGAGAGCAAAGAAGACTAAGCTACAACAATGCTACAATGATCGTGGCCAAAAATTCAAAAAGTGAAAAACTTTTTGACAAAGATGATAATAACGATAAAAATTTTGTCATTGCATTCGTCATCATCTTCTAGAAATCTCTGTGAGTTTCTGGAATTTCTTCATCATAGTCTGTATTACTGTCTTGATGTCCAAACACTTCGTCAGTATTGATGATGTGTTCGTCGTCTTCTAATTTTTCACCTTCACCACTGAATGGTAAAAGCATCTTCCAATTTTCTGTCCCAAAAATCTGGGTGAAATGTCCTTCTCCAAGGAGTTTATAATGGGTCCAAAAATATACTTCGAAACCCATATTTTGCTGATAGTACTTGTACATTTCGGAATTTTCCACTTCTTTGAAATCAAATGTTACGGAATCTTTATTTCTTAGAATGTCTTTTTCTTCCATAAATATCCTCTTTCTCGATGGCACATAAGAACCATTGATAACTTGTGGAAGGGAGGATATAATTTTACAGAAGACTTTGCCTTTTAGGGACTTTGATGCCATGTTTCCTCCAATAAGCAAGAATTTTTCTCCGAGTTTCTCCAGAATTTCTTCAATTTTTGAGTCTTCTTCTTCGAGGCGAAACTCAAAATAATCCACCATGCCATTGTGATAAAATTTTAAAATATTCTCACAGCTCATGTTGGTTAAATTTAAGTCTATTTGGAGTTTGAAAAGGCCTGGGATTCTTCCGTCTGGCATTTTTGGAGCTTCTTGAGGATCACAGAAAAAATTTGGTTTTTGAATAACCTTTACTCCTTCGATTCTAGTTTCTTCAAAAATAATTTTTATTATTTCCTTTTGAAGATTTTCCAAATCTTTTATCATCCCTTCTGAGGCTTTTGTTAAAATTATTTGATCTAACTCAAGAACTCTATCAAATAGCGGTTTTAAGACTTCTTGATAAGGGAGATCAAGCATTCTTGCCTTGAAGTTTTCAAATTTTCTTTGAGGGAACGAATCTTCTTTATCTTTTAAATTTTTAATCTCAGTGTTCAGAGAAAAAATCTGACCATTAAGATTCAAAATTCCTTTTTCCATTGTAAAAATTGTCTGATCTTTAAAACTTAGGGTCTCAACATTCTTTTGATTTTTGAATTAGAGAGAGAAAGTTGGTTTTGTAAATCAGAGATTTGTTTCTCTAACTTATGTATCATTTCAGCTTATATATATATATATATATATATATATATATATAGTTTGGTTCATATAGATTTAAGTCAATTTATGCTTATAAGCACAACATGCACCTTAAGCATGATTCTGTATAGTTTTAAGCATAATTCGCACTTCTCACACTAGGATTTATTTGCATGTGAACCTTTCCCTATATATATATATATATATATATATATATATATATATATATATATGTTATGGAAGCATATCGCAAGTCTTTTAATTATCAAAGTCGTACTGTATTCCCTCCGTTCACCAAAAATACAGATTTTTTTGTTGTTTATGATTGTTCATAAATAGTTTGTGCGATGTTTCTATTTTAGTTCACAACCACGTGCATCCATTTATACTTTACACCCTTGTTTTTCATTATTTATACTACCTCCATCTCATTATATTAGAACTATTTCTGTTTTGGTTCGTCCCATTATATTAGAGTTTTTTTCTAAAATGATAAAAAATACTAGGCTACAATTAACTCTCTCTCCTTAGAATTGATTATAATTACATATCCTTCCATTTATTAGTTTTGTGCAAGTCAAATAAGTCTTAATATAATAGGATGAAAGTAGTATAAAAACCAATATTTTATAACTTAATTTTTTTTTTCTTATTAGTGCATGTTTGGTAGTAGATGTGAGATAACACATTTAAATAGTAAAGCGTGATATAATACGGGTCAGCTCTACTGTTCAACTGAGTTTCCATATCATGGGGGTGGAGGTGTGATAAGAATTGGGGGAGGAATAGTATTTTTAGAGCTTTTTAGAGCGGGCCGGGCTAATATGTCGGGCCTTCAACTTTTTGAAACATGGAAACCAAACATGAGATTGAGTGTGATATCTTGGTCAAACCCATGATATCACCCTTACCAAACATGCACTTAGTGAGCTTCAAACCCTTACTTAAAAGATTCACCATCATCCACCTATTTATTTATTAAAACCTATCTCACCGAAAGTACACCCCACTTTTAGTTAGCGGAAAGAGTATTAAATAAACATGTTTATAATAAAATTAATGTTTGCTAGTGCTTGGAAATGGGTCAAGGTCTCAAGAGTTCCTCTGTTGTTACTTGTTATTACTACCTTCGTCCTCAATCTGTTGACACTGGACGTCATCAATATGTTGAATTTTTTCATTTTTTGTCGTAGGCCCCACAATAAAAATACTTTAACACAATTAAAAATATTAGATGAGATCACAATTAAAATATTTGAATACTTTATCACAATGCATTAAATATCGTGCCCAAAAAAAGTCCAAGAAATGAGGGACGGAGGTAGTACGAGATTAGACATTAAAAAATTTAATTAATAGAACGAATGAGCTTGTAATTAAAATATAAACTTCTAAGAAGAAAAATACATGTACATAGTGCATTGGAAGAATCTCAATTGATTTATTAGAACGAATAAATACACTTTAGAGATCCCCAACTTACAAATGTAAAAAAAAAAAAAACATAAATAAAATTAATAACCAATAATATATACGAGAAAAAGGCAAGATAGATATTCAGCGTTTAAACTAAACACCGACATATTCTAACCTCAATCGATATTGTAGAGTTTATCAGGAAGAACATAATCAAGGTCAAGACCTTCCAAATCCCATTTGAGAATTTGCAGCTGAAAGTAACACCATGATTCCCTCAAAGTCTTCAAAACCCCAGAAACAACATTAATTTCTTCAATGATTCTGAAAACTAATGATGTATCCATGCATGTAAATAAGTTTTCTTCATCTCTTTATAAACAGTGGATCTCAAACTTTAATTAAGGAGTTGATTGCATTCGAATGCACGTAAAAGGCAATGGGTTTTACGTTTAGGTATAAAAAGGCTTGTCGCATGCAAAATGAATGCCCATTTTTGGTTGCGTCCAGTCTTTGTGTTGTTGGATTTGTCCAATAAAATTCGCCGCTTTAATTTGGGTGAAAGTAGGACGCTTTTGCATGGTAATTGGTATATGCACACTTTATGTATGATAAAGGCAACCATAATTATTTAGCACTCCTTCGGTTCCGTAAATATGGTCTCCAAGGTCAACACAAATACTCTATCAGTCTCACCCTAAGTCACACATTTTATTAAAATATACCGCACATATAAATAAAAAAAAGGTCTCACTTAGGGTGACACGTGTACTCATTCCTGCATTCCGTCCTGTTATAAATGTTACGTTTCTCATTTTTTGACGACTCATTACAAATGTCACGTTTCCTATTTAGGAAATAATAGGGGAATGTTTAATTAATTAAGTCAAACTTAGGGCTTCGGGATCATCTATTGTCTAATGGTGTGACATCATCTATTGTACCACTAGATAATTGTCACATGTCAATAATATTTCCAAAACAATAATAATTAAAATTTTCCATAATGAAAAATGAGTGAATTTAGAAATAATGTGGACACATAACAATTATCTAAAAGTGCAATAGAAGATGTCATATCATTAGGCAATAGAGAATTTGAATCCTATACTAGTTAATTTTTGTCAAATTTTTTGATCAGTTTTTTCTACGGATTTTTTGAAGACGACCCGTATTCCACTTTAGGCCGTCCAACACAAGACGACACTTTTTTTATTTTTTGGAAAGAATTAGGCATAATTAGATTTTTTTTTTTTACTAAATTAAGGCCAAATCCCTAAAATCCCTAATTCTCTCCCCCCCCCCTTCTCTTCGCCTCCTCCTGTTCTCTTCAGTAGCTTCTCGCGCCGTTGCCACAGTCTTAGTAGCTTCCCACCGCCGCTGCTTCTCGTTTCCGTTCGATTCACAGTGTCTCACACTTGACAAATATTCATTATTCATTATTCATTAGAATAATGTTAATCACACACTTGACAATACCTCCTTAATTATCGCGCCAAAAAGAAACATATCGTCTATATAGCGGATAATAAGGCTAAACTGGTTGGACGAAGTGAAAAGAAAAATGAAAATTAAATTTAAAGAACGAAGATAACCGTAATATCCTCAAATTAGAACAATTCATTTTTTTTTCTTTTCTCTCTCGATACTCACATCTTATGTCATGAGATTTGAGTTGTGGTCAATTTGTAAATTACTTAAAAACTTCTATTTTAGGCTTTAAACTAACCATACATCGTAGTTGCTGCACACTACTTCATCATGCGCCATTATCTTCCATTAGTCCACTAAAAATATGCTTAATATTTTTGATTTATGAAATTCTTGTGGGAGTGTAAGTGTAGTACACATATGAATATGTTATTAATATAAATTATTTTTTCTGCCATCCATCAAGAACATGTTTAAACGTGGACGATATATTCATTATTTCATTTACATTCTCAAAAATCAACCAAAATTCATTTTACATTTCACTTTAATATCCACTATAATTTTGACATATACTTACTACAAAAATTAAAATTCATATTAAAAGATATTAACCACGTTTTTTATGGAGGGAATGTGCATTTGATATATTTTTTTATCGATGCTTTTTTTGTATTTTAATGTATTTTCTCTTCAATCATTAATAGCTTTTAAATTCGCCTTTTCTTTTCTTTTTTTCATTTTGGGATTAAAGTCTACATTTATTAGTAACCTCTTTTTATTTATTACTATTATTTGTGTACTGTATTTTTTCTTCATTCAAATAATACCTTTTGAATGCGTTTTTGTTTTTGTTTTTTTGTTTTTTTTTTTTCAAAATTGGGCCGGCCCATAAAAGTTAAAGAGAAAGGCCCAAGCCCAAGAGCTGCCATTCAACGTCGATAATTCGAGCTCTGCTGCTTTCTTCTTCTTTTGTATTCTGGGAAAGGGGGAATTGACTGGGGTTTCTTCAACATCAATTCCATCCTCCCAAATTCGAAGGACATAATCGAAACTAAACGCAGAAATCCCACAAATTTGTATATTTTTCAGATCGATTGTTCGAATACACTTGAATAAGATAAAAAATAATTTATCATTTTTTTGTTTGTTGAGGGAAGAATTGAAAGATGTGGGTGTTCTATTTGATCTCGCTGCCATTAACCCTAGGTATGGTGGTCTTGACTCTGAAATACTTCTCCGGTCCAGATGTGCCCCGATACGTGTTCTTTACGGTGGGATACACTTGGCTTTGCTCGATTGCAGTTATCGTTATTGTCCCCGCCGATATTTGGACGGTAAGTTGTGCTTCATTACGCTGAATTTTTAATTTTTGTGGCATAATCGACTGTATCACGAGCGTTTGTTGTGCCCCTGTGCCGAGGGTGGGAGGATTGCTTTAATTTGATGCCGATGCATGTATTTTGATCAGCTGTTTTTGAGCTAGATTTCAATGAATTCGATATGATCCGTATCCATAGTCCTGCTTATTCAGCTTTGTTCTGTTCGCATTGCTTGGTAGGATGCAGGTTGATATGATTGTGCAACTGGTACTCTTATTTGAGAAAGATATAGAGCAAGCTGCTTGTTCGTTTTGCCAAAATGCATTCGAATTTTGTTGCTCTTATTGAATAATCTGCAGTTGGATGCTTAGTTAAGAGCTGGTGGGTTTAACAACCAAATTGTGTACTAGACTTAATGAATATTCAGCTCTTTTGCTTTTTCTAGTTAATCTCATCGACATTTGAAATGAAATATATAAATGTATACATGCACATGGGTATATTTCATGCGCCTTCATTGTAAATCGAATAGAAATGATTTGTGTCGTAAAAATTCATTATGTGTTAATGACCTTTGATGCATCTCTTGGTGATGTCAGTATGTACTTTGCATGAAAGGATCACTGTGTTTCAGACTTTCAGTAGATAGTTAGATACCTCTGTTTTATCTGTTGCTTTGTTCAAGGTCAGTGGTCCCCAATGAACTCGTTTGTAAGATAGTTAAACATAAAAGCATTTTGTCAGCAATAGATATTGCGATATTGGTTGAGCAGTGCAATTTTCAAGCATAATATCGTCATCCTTTCCTTCATTATGCGTGATTCTTTTCTTTTTCTAGTTAACATTTTTGATCTATAAATTAAACTTAACAGAAACACATTAGAGCAAGCCCTGTCGCTTGAAATTGCATAATTTGCTGCATTTTTTCATACTGTCCCATTTTGCAAAGCAGCAGTGTTTGAATCGGATTTTTCAATCAAACATAGAAATTTATCTGATTTTTTGTTTACCGATCATATTTTTTTTCCTTGCCATGCAGACTATAGTTGGTAATGGTAATGCTGGCATCTCTTTCTTTTGGAGTTGGTCATACTGGAGCACCTTTCTGCTCACATGGTATAACTTTTCGGAACACTTTCAGTATTGTGGATTTATGTATATAGCATAGAAATATGACCGAGATATTTTAAACAAATTTCCCTCTATCCACATTTCAACCTTGATAGGCCCACAAAATTTTAGACCATGTTTAAATTTGTTCATGCGGTAATTGCCAACATTTGTATAAGTAAATACCCCTTGGACAGTTGGACTGAAAAAAGGCAAACACATTGCTCTGAACAGATGGGGTTCTTCAGCATTTATAAATCATTGTATAATTGGTTTTGATTTGTTACACTTATAGCCTTGTGTTTTCTGCTTCAAAAGTTTTTTTTTTTTTTTTCATTCATTCAATGCAAAGGATGAAGAAAATGAAAGAAATGTTGTTTGTCTAAGTTGTATAAAAGAAATTGAAATGTCATTTCATCTCCAAGACTCATTTCTCCATACTTAAATTAATCTCTTGCAAAAATGTTAAGATTAGTACTGTATTCATCTGAGGTGTTCTCCCCCTAAAATCACATGATGAACATTATGTCTCAGACATGTCTTGTAAGTTCCAGTTATGCATGTTGCTGGAAGTAGGTGTGTATATTTAGTATGTACTAATTGAGTTGTGCAAGGAAAATTTTAAATGGAGATTGATTATGGGTGGTAACTCTTATCTCTATATTCCAGCACCTCACTAGAGGAGCTTTGCAACAATACGTAAATCCATTGATCGGGAGTTCTTTTTTATACTCTTATTCTCTTCTGATGGTTACTCATGTTTTTATGATAATCATTCTATGTTTCCTCCCTGAGCAGGCTTGCTGTGCCTCTCATACAGGGTTATGAAGATGCTGGAGACTTTAATATGATAGAAAGACTGAAGACTAGCATACGTGTAAACTTAATATTCTATTTAATTGTCGGAGCCATCGGTCTTTTCGGGCTTATTCTCGTCATTACTATGCACAAAGATTGGTTCGTTCTTCATCTTTTGGTTAAACTTTCTTTATTCTTTTATTCTGTTAATTACTTGGATAGGTAGCATTGACTTGTTTCCAACTATTTAGAGCTAATTAACAGAATTTATGATGCTCTTGGAATTGATGGAATATGCCTCATCTCCTGGTCATCAATTTTCCATTCTTTTCTTGTATAGCAATTTAGTATGAACTCAGCAACACGATAAATATCACCTAAAATTTTCAAAAATATGACCATTAATCTTGTGTGGGTCCTTGCATGATGCACCACCATGCAACCCACTGCAATTGCTTCTTGGTTCTCAATCTGCAATGCATGGCTAAATGGTTTTTCTTGATCCTAGTTTGGGGATCACTAAAGGACTTAGCATGATCTTAGAATAGATAGCTTGATTGGTTTACTCTAACATGGCATGTTGATATCTATTTCACAAACCCTGATCTTTTTTGACTGGCAGGCTTCTTGGTAGAGGCATATTGGGTTGGGCAATGGCGTGCTCAAATACATTTGGACTTGTGACTGGTGCATTTCTTCTTGGTTTTGGGTTGAGTGAGATTCCAAAAAGTATATGGAGAAATGCTGACTGGACAACTCGTCACAAGTTTCTCTCACATAAGATAGCCAAAACAGCTGTGAAACTTGATGATGCCCACAAAGAGCTATCAAATGCAATTGTGGTTAGTCTCTCTTAGCATCGTTGCATAAATTGTTACACATTTTTCTTTTTGGTACATTTGCCTTTACTTTTTCACTATTTTCATGTAGGCTGTTCTTTAGTAACAGATAAAACTTTGTCCGGATTTGTTCTCTCAGCTGTTAATGGTTCTGGAGCTATGCTTGAATCTATATGATTGTCTTTTTTTTCCTTGAAATAATATATCACTCATGCAAGTATATGTAATGTCCATTTTGCATATTCTTAGACAAATTATGGATATATATATATATGTATGTATGTATATTTTCATTTTGGTGAATATATAATTAAGAATTTGCTACAGATTTTAGGGGGCTTCCCTCTTATGGCTCTTGCTATATGAGATTTCATTTCAGGCCTACAATCTCATTAGCTCCAGGGCGCCCTATAAATATTACTAACATGATAACATGATTTGAAGTTTTTTAAAAACTCAGGTGCATAAATATATGACACTAATTATAAATGTCAATAACTTGCTTAGAAGAAATATAATTATATTTTCCCCTTTACCCATATTACTAAATCATTTCATGTATATACAAGTTTGTGTCTTCTTTTTTTCTTGTCCATGAGCAACATTCCCCCTAACTCCTGTTTTTTTAATTGGATTTGATAGGTTGCTCAAGCTACATCAAAACAGATGACCAAGCGCGATCCGCTAAGACCTTTTATGGATGTTATTGACAATATGTTAGTGCAGATGGTACTTTTTTTTTGTACAACTTCACATTGTAACAATATCTCATATGGAGTAGTATTTTGTGTTTAGGAATTTAATATGATTTCCTATTTACAGTTCAAGGAAGATCCTTCCTTCAAGCCGCAAGGGGGTCAGCTGGGAGAAAATGATATGGACTATGACACGGATGAGAAATCAATGGCTACACTAAGGCGCCATCTTCGGGCAGCTCGAGAAGAGTATTACCGATGCAAAAGGTAAAATATCTTTGCAGGATGTTATGCTGCTCAAGGATAGTTGTGCAGTTCCATTTATTTCACTTGTGCTTCAATTGGCTATTTGTCATTTTATATCAAAATGCCATTTTTTTGTCATGTTCTCTTACCAACCTCTAAAGGCTGGCCTTTTGATTTGGGAAATAAGAGTTTAAAAAGTGAAAGTATGTGTACCCTTTTCATTCTTGTCTAAGAAGTGTTGCCATATTGTTGCTTAAATTGAGGATAATGATCTCTACCTTATGAAGGCTTTCTTTAGAATTTCCATTTCTTATATCCTTTTCGCATAACATCTTAAGCGATTCTACTTTTTATATATTAGTGCCTCAATAATTTTTATTTGTTTGCTAGGATAGTACTTGTATTGTCAGATGTGGTTATAAATTTGTCATGCGTATGCTATTGTTGAATATTAACTAGTTGAATATTATATATTCTGATATATTGCTCTATTTGCAGTGAGTACCTGAGTTACGTCACAGAGGCTCTTGAATTGGAGGACACAATTAAGAATTATGAAAGGCGCAGTTTGACTGGGTGGTTAGCATATTCCTCTGCCTAATTCTGGGCTGATATCATAAACTAAAAGAACTTTATATTCTGTTGTTTCTGTTTTGACATAATTAGTGCGGCTAGACAACTATTTTCCAGGTGGCAAATAAGTTGCCCTTTGTGCTTAATGTTGTTTTTGAGCCTATCAGTAATCGACTATGATGTTTTGCTTAGATGCATGAGCTAATGTCTTCACTTCACGTTTCTTGCTCATGTAAGCTGATGTGTGTACTTCTATATGTAACCCAGGAGGTTTGTCTCAAGCTTCAGATCGGAACGCTCGGGTACATTTGGGACCTTCCTCGACATGGCAGGTAATATTTTGTCCTCTGGTCAAATTCATTCGATCATGAAATGCAATTCATTAAGCTAAATCCCTAAGAACTTGGTCATTTTTCTGTTTTCCTGCTTCCCCCAGAACTCGTATGGCGCTGTATTTTAAAAAAGCAATTACAAAGAGTTTTGGCTGTCATTCTTGGTTGCATATCAGCTGCCATTCTACTGGCCGAGGCTACTATGCTAGCTAGTGGAGTTGATTTATCTCTGTTTTCTATTCTTATAAAGTCTGTTGGATATCAAGAGGTTCTGGTGCAGGTACGTAGTTAGACTGTTTCACCAAGGTTCATTTAAAAATTGCACTTGTTGTTTTGAGCCATATTATTCAAACATCTTGATTAGGATGCAGCGGCTTAATGTTATCTGATGCCAAGGTTGTCTTTATGGTTGGCATACAATATCATTTCAGAACCAACAAATTTATCCTTTTGAATTTATTCATGACGCCAATGGGTGGATAAGTCATATGCAGTGCAATTATATTGCTCCACAAAGTTTTAAACACAGTTCATATTTCTCATGTTGTAATCAGCTTTCTTGTTTGGTGTAGGTCTTTGCATTTGTTCCACTGATGTACATGTGTTTTTGCACATATTACTCATTGTTCAAAGTCGGAAGGCTAATGTTTTATTCATTGACACCCAGACAGACGAGCGCTGTTAGCTTATTAATGATATGCTCGTACGTTTGAGTATCACATTAACTTTATGCTTTATATCTGTTCTTTAGTATTCCATGCAGTTAATAGTTAATTTTTTATCTGCCTTTCAGGATGGTTGCTCGTTATGCACCTCCAATATCATATAATTTTCTTAACCTTATCAGTCTCGGGAAGGGCAAGAGAACTTTCTTTGAGCAGGTGAACTTTCTATCATAAGTTTCGGCTTATAAATTTGATTTTTTTTTCTCTAGTCGATCCATACTTTGGTAATTTTCGATTCTGTTGTTTAACATCCTTTATGCCACAAGAATGTAATTTTTGTGACTGAAGATCTTTTTACTTGTTTTTATCTGTGTTGAAATATGGGGCAGCGGATGGGAACAATTGATGATGCTGTACCTTTCTTTGGGGATGGATTTAATCAAGTGTACCCCCTTATTATGGTTATCTACACTATTCTGGTTGCGAGCAACTTCTTTGACAGGGTGATCAGCTACTTTGGCAATTGGAAGATTTTTAAACTTAAAAAAGAAACAGACGATGTGGATGGGTTTGATCCATCTGGCTTGCTCATACTGCAGAAAGGTAAATTACTTGCAAGTGTAGGTAACTTTAAGCGCTTTACATGCCACTTGTGAATAGTATAGTTTCATTTATTTTACTTGTACTCTTGTAGGAGATTTATAACGTATTATGCCAAATTTTTGTACTTACACAGAAAGAACCTGGCTCGAACAAGGTTGCACAGTTGGTGAACATGTTATCCCGTTGGCTCGAAATTTCAATGATGTGAGCTTGGATCTTGAATCAGACGGCCGTATCAAAGTATGTGATCTTTGCTCAAAAGTGAACTTCCATCGGTTTTTATGCTGATTAGTTTGGAAAGAGATGTTCATCTCTTAATTCTATAGTTGGTGTATTTTTTTTTTTCCCTTATAAATCACCATGTGAGAAATGGATGTCAAATATTTCAGGACAATACTGTTGAACTGAAGGTGAATTCTGATTTGGAAATGAAGGGAAGTTCGTCAAGGCTGCCTAGAAAAGGCGAAACATCTAAGTATTCAGGAAGCAAAGAAGCAATAAGCACAAAATATGCTGCCATGAGAGAACAAGGCAAATTTGGACCCAACAACAAGCCAATCGAGAGCATCTCCTCTGCTAAAGTCTCGTTGCTTGATGGTGCAAACTCTCAGCCTACTAACAACAGCATCCCGTCCGGTTTAGCTTCAAAGTGGGCTTCGATGAAACAGGGTTTTCAAACATTGAAGACGAACATCGAATCTAAAAAATTCATACCTTTGCGTCAAGCTCCAGAGCTGAAATTATCACGTGTTTCGTCCTCAGAATCGTCCCTAGATGAGATATTTCAGAGATTGAAACGACCCTCTGTTGATAACGAAGATCGATTGAGTGATGAGGATGAAGAAGTTGGCCATGCAAGGTGACCTTTGTAACAAGATAGGTACACTCAAAATTGTTATAAATATAGAAAATACAAGAAAAGCCAATTAAATGTACAGATACTTTGAAAAAAAAAGGGGTATCTAATTTGACCCATTTTTGGCAGTATTGGTATTATTATGTAAAACGGGGATGCTCCCTAACAAGCCATAATCACTAGAAACCCCAAAAGCAAATCTTTATGTACCACTAATGTTGTATGTTACATTACATTGTTGGCTTTATTATAGTCTTTAGCTGTGTGCATTTCCAATTTCTAGAACCTTCTTTTTCTGTCTCTTGCTATGTGGACTAATAAAATGATTGTATTTCAGCTAAAAAAATATAAGTGTTTTGTCTTTTATTTTCCATAAGAGTATTGAAAATCAATCTTATCCAAGCTATCTTTTCTTCCAAAGTTTTCTATAAGCACCAATTATCATTTCTAAATACTACAACATGAAATATGATTAATGACGCAATAAAATTATATTCTCTCTGTCCAATCCATCTTGACACATTTTTATTTAAGATATGTCTATTAAAATAATAAAATTTGTCAAGATGGGTTCGACGGAGTAATGAGTTAATGAATGAAACAAAATTTGAAGCTATATGATGCTAATAAAATTGAACTGAATTCATAATTAATCAATTAAATGACTAATAGACTTCATGTTTCATTGATTATCCAGTGATCTCCACCGATTCGACTCGATTAATCAAGTGAAATCCGTTTGATTTTCACTAATCCTCTAATCTAGGATCGAATATTTGGCTAGTGAACTTTCCATTCAATAATTATAGGTGGATCTCCACCGATTCGACTCGATTACTGACTAATCAAGTGCAATCTCTTGTCGTTTCCACTAATCCACTAGTCCGAGATCAAATCTTTGACTAGTGGACTTCACGATTCACATTTCATATGAGATGTTAGTTTCCTTAGGCTTGAGCTAATAATAATAATAATAATAATAATAATAATAATAATAATAATAATAATAATAATAATAATAATAATGGATTGACTCTTCAAGACTTTGACTAGTGGACTTCACGTTTCAGTAATTATACGAGGATTTCTACCGACTCGACCCGATTAGTGAATAATCGAGTGAAATCTTTTGTTATTTTCACTAATCCACTAATCCGGGATCAAATCTTTGACTACTCGACTTCACGTTTCACTGATTATCCGAGGATCTCCACCGATTCGACTTTAATACCAAACACCCATTTAACTTATCTTACTTTTTAGTCTTACCTGCCAAACACAAATATAAATTACTTATCTCACTTTCTATTCATACAAACAATCTCATGTTTATTAATCTTATATAATCCTAACTTTTTACCAAACACGGCCTTAATACACTAATTTATCTTTTCTTAATTCTCGTACCGAAAAAAAAAAACGTATCAAGGACGGAGAAAATATTATTTACCACATATATTAATATATATAATCTTATGTTCAGAATAATTCATGTCTTGCTTGTGTTAGATAATTAAGAAAATTGTAATTTCCAATTAAAAATGTGTATTCCCTAAGGGGCCGTTTGGTTAGGACTTAGAAAGGAATCAACAAAGCGGAAGGAATTGAAATCACTACTGATTTGTCAATTCGTTTGGTTAAGTGCAAGAAAGGGAATCGAAATATTATATATCTTATTAATATATATATATATATATTATAAAATAGTATATCATATTATAAATATATTGTAATATTCTAATCTTGAAATAAATATACTTTTTTTAAATAAAATACATATATAATTTATATTAATATTATTATTATTTAAATATTTAATACTTATTATTATTTAAAAAATATATTATATTCTAAAATAAGTTACTATATATTTAATATTACTATATAATATATTATATATTTAATACTATAATATTAGTCTATATTAATATATATATATATATATATATATATATATGTATATAATCACTTAAATACATAGAATATCTAATGAGAAAATAGGGTCTTAAGTCCCCTTAGAGGCTAAAATTTCAAATTATGCCCAAACTATAATATTACATGACATTTGCCCATTTTAATTTTGAATGGACAAAATTGCCCTTACTTGTAAGAAATATAGGTATCCCCTTTCATCCTTCATTCTTCTTCTTCTCTCCATCTCTCTCAGCATCTTCTCCCTTCCTCTCTCTATTTCTCTCTCTAAAAACCCTAGAAATCCCTCTCTCTCTCTCTCTATTGATGCATCTTCTCTCTTTCTTCTCCGGCGTTCTTCAGGCGCCGGCGTTGACGTGCTCAGGCGGCCAGCCTCCCATGCTTCGGGCTTTGAGAGCTCTCTCCCTAAAAGCTCCAGCCCTCCCCCTCCACCGACGTAGACGACGGAAGTGTGCAGCTGCTGGACAAGAACTTCCGGCGCCGCCGAAGAAGAAGAAGAAGAAGAAGAAGAAGAAGAAGAAGAAGAAGAAGAAGAAGAAGAAGAAGTTAGGGTTTTCAATTTTGGGTTTATTTTTTGTAGATCTAGGGTTTGTTTACACTAAACTGGGGTTTTTCCTTATTCTTCTTCTTCTTCTTCTTCTTCTTCTTCTTCCTTTTTGTGTGATTTTACTGTAACAAATTCTAGAATTAGGGTTTGATAATTGAGAATTTTATTTATGAATTGACTGTTTTTTTTTTTTTTTTGTAAGAATCGATCGAAAATTCTTACTATAATTATAGTGATTCTTACTATAATTCTAGAATTAGGGTTTGATGTATTTTTTTTACGAATTCACTACTTCTTTTTGGTAAGAATCGACCGAAGATATTGGTTAGAATCTGATGATATTTTGTTAGAATCTCACATTTTCTTATCGTGTTTTGTTGTTAATTTATAGTAAGAATTTGACATTTTTCTTACGTTAATTAGTATTTTTCTTACGTTATTTAGGATTTACGAATGACTGATTCTTTTTGGTAAGAACCGACCGAATATTCTTACTATAATTTTAGTGATTCTTACTATAATTCTAGAATCAAGGTTTGATAATTTTGTTTATGAACTGACTGCTTCTTTTTGGTAAGAATCGACCAAAGATTCTTACTATATTTTTAGTGATTCTTACTATAATTCTAGAATTAGTGTTTAGATAATTTCTTACATTGTCCTGGTAATAAAATGTTAGCGTTTAGGGATTTAAATTGATGATAATTGGTAAGAATCTGTCATTTTTCTTACTTTGTTTTGTTTGATAAATTGGTAAGAATCTGTCATTTTCTTACTTTGTTTTGTTTGATAAATTGGTAAGAATTTGATATTTTTCTTACGTTATTTTGGTAATAAAGACTGAGTATTTAGAGCTTAAAATTGATGATTATTTGCCGTTCTTGATATGTTTTGTTGCGGTAGTTGCAAATTCTTACTGTTTTTCAAGTAATATAAGAATTGCTTCATTTCTTATTGTAGGAATTATTCGGCTGACGACAGCTATGAGACGCGAAAGACGAGAAGATATCAAATTTTTTTAGTATATCTGTAGTTTTTTTTTGATAATTTTTTGTTGTTTCTTGGTAAGAAAATTATTAGTTTTTCTTACCAACACATGTAATTTATTATCATTTCTGAAACTAATAATAGTGCCTTAATAAATGATTAAGTGGTAAGAAATGTGATGTATTTTCTTACCAATATGTGTAATTTTCTTACCATCCCCTATACAAACAATTAAACACATTTTTTTTCTTTTTTTTCAAAAAATTGGATAATTTGTCAAATTTGTTACCAAAAATTATTCGTAAGAAATTCCTAAAATATTATAAGAAATTATAGTATTTCTTACTAAGTTATTTGGTAAAACGTAATGAAAGATAAAATTTCTTACCAAATGCATTAAAAATTCTTACCAAATGAATTAATAAAAAAATAACTGATACAAGAGAAAAAAATGAAAATTGGTAAAAAAAAATTGAGTTTTGGCTCTAGGGGTATTTTAGTCCCACCCCTTCAAATTTGGGCAAATGTTGTGTATTCTTATATTGTGGGCAAAATTTGACTTTTTATTTTCAAAAGGGACATAATCCTAGTTGCCTCATATTTAATCATATTATATTATATTATAATATATATATATATATATATATTAAATTAAAAATATTATTAAATTAAACTTTAATTACAAATGAAACATTATTAAATATTATCAAACTTTAAAATGTTAATTAAATACGTATCATTTATTATATAATTTAATTAACAAAATATATTTATTTTATATATTTAAATATATTATAATTAGATAAATATATTATATTCTTTCACATGTATAAATATATTATAATACTATTTTGTTTAAAATAAATAACGGATAATATATTTTAATTTTTAATAACATTATCATGGAGTAAAATATAAATTTTGAGGAGAAATGAAGAGGGGCGGGGAAAGAGAGTCAAGTCCCAAGTAAAAAGAAGGGAATCAAAAAGGGGGCAAGAGGGGAATCCATTACCCCACAATAAGGAATGGAGAATCATTGAACTTGTGTGCCAAACACTCACTAAGGGAATCAAAGCTTCCGATTCTCTTTCTCCTTTCCCGATTACCCCAAAACAAACGGCCCTTAAGTTCTTAAAAGAGGCATGTTCAAAAATGAAAACAATTTGGCTTTTATTATCTTTATTAAATTAATTTATTAGTCTAATCTATCCATTATCTGCATATATCCTAGTGCATCTTTGAATTAATTTTAAAATTTTAAATTATCATAATGTTTCACCTAAAAGTGCTCGTAATAGAACGAGGTTTATCGTAGACTAGTAAGTTAACTCAATGTTGAATTTCAAGAAAGACTTAACAGCGAAAAAATCAATTATGTGGCACACAAAAAGCAAATAAAATTCTAAACACTCCAACAAGAATTTGGGATTTTTATTAATCCTAGACTTAAATAAAATAAGCAAGTAAATAAACAAGAATTAAAAGAAAATAAATTAAACTTAATCTAATAACAAGAATTAAAAACCTAAATTAAAGACAAGAATTAATTAGATGAAAAACAATAAAACTAGCTAGGCATGAATTGAAAGAGAAAGAAATTAAAACTAATCTAGAGAAAATTAATCCTAACATGCTTGGAATAAAAACAAATCTAAATAATTTGAAAGCAATTAAATCTAATTTAGCAAGCCAATCTAAACTAATCAAAGAAATAATCAAAGCAAATAAAAATAATCTAAGAGCATAAAATAAACTTACGGATTGAAAGCGAAAAAACCAATTAAAAGACGAAGAACTTGTATTAAACTTGAATCCAAAAATCCTAAAAGCAATCTTCAAAGCAAAGCGATAGAAATAACCTAAGCTAGAGTTTTTGTGCTGAAAATAAGAGAGGAAAAGATGTATTTTTCGTTCCCCAAAGATTAAATATATATAGTATCTCCAATACCTAGTTAAAATAGAAAATAAATGTAGGTCCCGATAAATAGATATTGGTGTATGGGGGGGGGGGAGGATACACCAATTAGCCAACAGTTTTGACTCTTCAAAATAATTTGATCTTACTGAGTCGTCACTTCAGTGTTTATCAGAGCAGTTTAGTTTTTCCAGCTCAAACAGTGAACTGCTGAGCTTGCAAAACTAACCTGTTTGCGGAAGTTTGGTGGAAAGGTTGGCTAACAGTTTTCAAAACAATTTTAGAAAAGACTTCAGTTCATCAACAGTTTATGCAAGATAGGTTGCAGTGGTGCAGGTTGTGAACATGTAAACTGTGTAAATAAAGATAACAGTAAGAGAGAGAAACACGAGGAGTTTTTATCGTGGTTCGGAGTAAACAGCTCCTACGTCCACACCAAATCCCGTTGAATCTGTAATCCCTTAACTCGAGATTTTTCGCTCCTTTTAACACTGGTGGAGGTTCCAGTCCAAATTCAAGTCTCTCTTTAGACTGAATCTAGCACAATTCTTGAGTCGTGTCTCTTCTAACTTTACATACAAACTTACATACAATCTTACTAATGCTAGACAACTAGCACTGATATCCAAACAAAAAGCTGTGAAAAGCTATCACCGTTAGGAATACAACTCTATCAACTACACTGAATATCAACAGTGATGGTAGTGAGAGTGTGGGTTGTGTTCTAGTAAGACAGATTCTAGAAAGAATAGAAATCTACAAAGATCAACACTTGGGAAAACTCTAGTGATTTCGAGTGTTGATTGAGTGAATATTTAGCTTGAGATTTTTGCAGCGTTTTAGCTTGTAATTTGAGTTTCCCGTGCCTTCTTTCTGGAATGACTTGAGGTATTTATAGAGAAGCATTTGAAATAGAGCCGTTGCATGTGTGTCAGGATATGCAGAACCGTACACTGACACAATTATAGACGTTGAGTTGAGGACAGGTTTCTCAGCCACAACTCAGGTTGGACTTTGCGGGTCGAGCTTCCTATACCTCGAACTGTCTTCAGTCTTTGTAACCTTCGTGTGCGATCTTCAAGTATGGTTAGAGCAGGTTACAAAGACAGATTACATAATGGAACAGTATGACAGGTTTGAGTAGATTAGGTACAAGGTTGTACTATCAACCTTGACCTTTACATAGCAACCTGTTCGAGTTAAGATTGACTGATCCAAACACGGAGACCAGTCTGTTCCACTTAAAATCTATTGTCTAAGTGTGGTTTCTAATAACATTATCAAAACTATCAAATGGTTCCCAACAATTTCCCCCTTTTTGATAATGCCGAAACCCACACCTTACATCTTGACTTAGAAGTTTTGAGCTTCACAAGAAAAAGTGATCAAGGTTTGATGCCCAGCCAGCTGCATGAGAAAAATTGTTAGGAAATTTAAAGCATAACATGCAAAGGCCTGGACAATGAGATTTTGTCATCAGGAACAAAATATGATCATTTTTCATTTATAGTATCAACTGAATTGATGTACACAGATTACAGAGTTGATACAACAAATGAATGAAAACGATCAAGTCACTTCCTCACAGTTTTGAATCTCTCTTCAGCGATCTTCTCCTTGCTTATAGATCCTATAACTGCGTAGATGCTGTCATGGATCGACCTGTACTCATCACAGCCTGTGGTCTTGCAACCGTACTGAGCTGCGATTCTCCTTATGAAGGTATTGATCCGGTCGATATCTGGAGTATCAGTGCCACAGACAGTGGGAGGTTGGAAGGTCTCTATTTTAGGCGGATTGATCGTGACCTTCTCCTCTGTAGCTTTCGCACGGACTCTTTTAATGAATTCGCGGTCGGGGAAAGTTTGCATCCAGCTGTGAAAGGCAGTTTTGGTATCACCAGTGTAGCGAGCATCAACCTGCAACCAGTAGTGGTGTAAGATGAACTGGTTCAGGAACTCGTCCCACAAAGGTTGATCTTCTACAGGTAGCCAATCAGTTGGCTCTCTCTTGTCAGCTTGTTCCTTTCAACTTTCAAGACCTCGGAAGCTTGCCACGCGAGCTTTGTCCCTTGCTCTCTGTTTCCTCAGATCTTTGAGAAACAACTTCTGCTTGCCTTCATTCTCGCATTCATCTGCGGTGTAGCCAGCTTCTGCCATCATTCGGATAAGGGTAGCTTCACCTTGTGCCCTTTCTTGCTCAGACAGCTTCTGGGCGGCAGGTTGAGGGACAGTTGTCACAGGCGGAACAGCTTCTGATTGAGTCATAGGAGGTTGGGTGACCTGTTTCTCCTTGCCTTTCACTTTAGCAGCAGTGCGTTTGCCTTTCCCTTCCCCTTTTCGGCATTATCAATCAAATACTGAACAGTGGTATTGAGGGAGGCTTGCTCGTTGGAGATTAAGGACAGGTCAGTGCTGATCTTTTCTTTAAACTGAAGGAGGGAGTTGATGTTCCCTTGCATCTCTTCTTCTTTCTTCAGGGAGCTGGATGAGGCTTGAGAGAGCTTTGAAGAAAAGTTGTTGACAAGCTGGTTGAGCTGTTCAAACTCGTATCGCAGGTTGTCAACTGAAGATGCGTAGGCGACCTTTAGTTCGGACAGCTGGTTGGGAAGCAGCAGGTCCGTTGCAGCTTTCAGACGGGTGGAGATGAAGGTTTCGAACTGGCTTGCCACTTCTTCCCTTATAACCTGTGGCATCTCAGCCTTGATGTTTGCCAGTATGGCAGATGCTGCTGTGTCCATAGCGTCAATTTTGTCCGCAATCTTCTGGTGTTCAGCAACCTCGGTGGCTTTCACCTTGGAAACTTCCTC
Organism: Mentha longifolia; assembly: GCA_001642375.2. NCBI lineage: Eukaryota > Viridiplantae > Streptophyta > Magnoliopsida > Lamiales > Lamiaceae > Mentha > Mentha longifolia. The sequence continues at coordinate 12,749,188 of CM038111.1, read as the reverse complement.
AATGATGAATTTCTTCAAATCTTCTTGCACAGCAGTGAGAGGAGTTCCTGCGGTTGCTACAGAATGGACCGGTACTCGATCATGATCGGACACTGCGTCTCCATAGTTCCGGGATGGAGAAGGAATTGGACTGAATTCTTCATCCTCCAGAAACCTGTAATTGTAAGAGTCGCGATCGTGAGAGTAGAAAGGTTTCAAGTCAACATTAAGTACCTTGGCCTCTCGCTTCATCCTAGAGAGGACGAACTTCTTGAAGCAATCGCGAGCTTCAGGAATGGAAGCATAGCCAAAATACTTCCCAAGATTGTGCTCTTCAATCTCTAGCTGTTCGATGGGGTGAATAAGGAAGATGGACTTCAAATCACAGTAAGATCTATCCTTCCCATCAAGCAGAGCACGTAGCCGAATTGCCATCTACCTGGTCTCGGGTGTGAGATCAATTCGGGAAAAGACTCCATGACAGTCTTCTCAGCGTTGATCTCGATTGAGTGGACCAGCATGGCAGCTGCAGTCTTTATCGGATCTTCTTCTACATCATCATCATCGGATGAAAGGATAAGATGGAGGTCAAGCTCTGGAGGCGAGCTGTGATGATGAGAAGCTTCACCGGACTGCTGGTGGATGACGATGGAGGTCTCAAGATTTTCTTCCTCGATATCGGTGTCACCCTCGTTGGTGAGATTCGCTGTGGCTTTGGCCAGCTAGCTCCGAAGCTGCAGACTTGAAGATATCACGAACAGAGGGTACAAGTATTGAAACTGTGCTTCGAGAACTGTCTGTTCTGGGATGTCTTCAAGTGTTGGCGAGCAGGTTGGTTGAACTTCTATGGTAGCAAACTCCGTATGCAACCTGCGTGATATGGGAGTTGGAGATTTGATACGCACAGACTTGGCTGGTCTGTCAAGCTGCTTGCTAGGGGCAAGCTGCCTCTTTCTCCGAACGTCACGTGTCTGGGTTAGATCGACCCATGTCGTACAGGAACGGCTTCACCACATCATCATTCTTGGCAAAGATGGTCATGTCACACCAATTATTATTCGAGCTGCTTCTGGTCCTTGGGGACCTTTTCCTTGTTGAAATGAGTCATTCCACTCCAGTTGAGGTTGGGGTGGAGACAGTGAATGAGAGAGCAGATCTTGGTGCCTAGGCGCAGATTCCGCAATGCGGAATTCGGTCACCACGTCGCCTTCATAGGTGATTGAGAGCTGCTTGACTTCTTCATTGAGGAGCTCGAGGAGAAATCGGGCCCAGTTCACGTTTAGACGCTGCACGATTGCAGTCATCACTCTAAACTTCGCTGGTGGAGTGACAACATCGTGGCGGTTGAAAGTTCTCTGATCATAAATCTTCTTGGGCTCAACAGAGCTTGTTGATATACATCGTTGACATATTCCATGGGCACATCATCACCTTTGTGATAGCCCCTGTATCCGATAACCTGTAGGTTTGAAGGACGAGTGGAAGAAGATGACGCCGCTCTTCTTCGCTGTTGACGAGAAAGTTGCCGTTGCGGGGTCTCCAGCCATTGATTCCAGAGAACACAACAAATAAGCTACATTTCCGGTAGCGTTATTCGGGATGTTGAGTGATGATGTTGAAGAAACCATCACATTAGGTGATAGCCTCATCATCTGATCCAAACCTCTGTATCCATATGAGTCGAGCACAACAACCTTCTCAAGAAGATGAGAGGGGTTGCTTTCTTCACTTGAGCACTCAATGATCTGCAGACATTTTTGAGAGAGGGTAAGGATTTTGAATTTCTGAGGATGAAAGAACGAAAGAAATTTTTCGAGAGAGTGAAAGAAATTTTGAAATGTGAT
>CM038111.1:12697096-12747265 GCA_001642375.2 Mentha longifolia | reverse complement strand
TTGTGTGGTCCTTGCATGATGCACCACCATGCAACCCACTGCAATTGCTTCTTGGTTCTCAATCTGCAATGCATGGCTAAATGGTTTTTCTTGATCCTAGTTTGGGGATCACTAAAGGACTTAGCATGATCTTAGAATAGATAGCTTGATTGGTTTACTCTAACATGGCATGTTGATATCTATTTCACAAACCCTGATCTTTTTTGACTGGCAGGCTTCTTGGTAGAGGCATATTGGGTTGGGCAATGGCGTGCTCAAATACATTTGGACTTGTGACTGGTGCATTTCTTCTTGGTTTTGGGTTGAGTGAGATTCCAAAAAGTATATGGAGAAATGCTGACTGGACAACTCGTCACAAGTTTCTCTCACATAAGATAGCCAAAACAGCTGTGAAACTTGATGATGCCCACAAAGAGCTATCAAATGCAATTGTGGTTAGTCTCTCTTAGCATCGTTGCATAAATTGTTACACATTTTTCTTTTTGGTACATTTGCCTTTACTTTTTCACTATTTTCATGTAGGCTGTTCTTTAGTAACAGATAAAACTTTGTCCGGATTTGTTCTCTCAGCTGTTAATGGTTCTGGAGCTATGCTTGAATCTATATGATTGTCTTTTTTTTCCTTGAAATAATATATCACTCATGCAAGTATATGTAATGTCCATTTTGCATATTCTTAGACAAATTATGGATATATATATATATGTATGTATGTATATTGTCATTTTGGTGAATATATAATTAAGAATTTGCTACAGATTTTAGGGGGCTTCCCTCTTATGGCTCTTGCTATATGAGATTTCATTTCAGGCCTACAATCTCATTAGCTCCAGGGCGCCCTATAAATATTACTAACATGATAACATGATTTGAAGTTTTTTAAAAACTCAGGTGCATAATATATGACACTAATTATAAATGTCAATAACTTGCTTAGAAGAAATATAATTATATTTTCCCTTTACCCATATTACTAAATCATTTCATGTATATACAAGTTTGTGTCTTCTTTTTTTCTTGTCCATGAGCAACATTCCCCCTAACTCCTGTTTTTTTAATTGGATTTGATAGGTTGCTCAAGCTACATCAAAACAGATGACCAAGCGCGATCCGCTAAGACCTTTTATGGATGTTATTGACAATATGTTAGTGCAGATGGTACTTTTTTTTTGTACAACTTCACATTGTAACAATATCTCATATGGAGTAGTATTTTGTGTTTAGGAATTTAATATGATTTCCTATTTACAGTTCAAGGAAGATCCTTCCTTCAAGCCGCAAGGGGGTCAGCTGGGAGAAAATGATATGGACTATGACACGGATGAGAAATCAATGGCTACACTAAGGCGCCATCTTCGGGCAGCTCGAGAAGAGTATTACCGATGCAAAAGGTAAAATATCTTTGCAGGATGTTATGCTGCTCAAGGATAGTTGTGCAGTTCCATTTATTTCACTTGTGCTTCAATGGCTATTTGTCATTTTATATCAAAATGCCATTTTTTTGTCATGTTCTCTTACCAACCTCTAAAGGCTGGCCTTTTGATTTGGGAAATAAGAGTTTAAAAAGTGAAAGTATGTGTACCCTTTTCATTCTTGTCTAAGAAGTGTTGCCATATTGTTGCTTAAATTGAGGATAATGATCTCTACCTTATGAAGGCTTTCTTTAGAATTTCCATTTCTTATATCCTTTTCGCATAACATCTTAAGCGATTCTACTTTTTATATATTAGTGCCTCAATAATTTTTATTTGTTGCTAGGATAGTACTTGTATTGTCAGATGTGGTTATAAATTTGTCATGCGTATGCTATTGTTGAATATTAACTAGTTGAATATTATATATTCTGATATATTGCTCTATTTGCAGTGAGTACCTGAGTTACGTCACAGAGGCTCTTGAATTGGAGGACACAATTAAGAATTATGAAAGGCGCAGTTTGACTGGGTGGTTAGCATATTCCTCTGCCTAATTCTGGGCTGATATCATAAACTAAAAGAACTTTATATTCTGTTGTTTCTGTTTTGACATAATTAGTGCGGCTAGACAACTATTTTCCAGGTGGCAAATAAGTTGCCCTTTGTGCTTAATGTTGTTTTTGAGCCTATCAGTAATCGACTATGATGTTTTGCTTAGATGCATGAGCTAATGTCTTCACTTCACGTTTCTTGCTCATGTAAGCTGATGTGTGTACTTCTATATGTAACCCAGGAGGTTTGTCTCAAGCTTCAGATCGGAACGCTCGGGTACATTTGGGACCTTCCTCGACATGGCAGGTAATATTTTGTCCTCTGGTCAAATTCATTCGATCATGAAATGCAATTCATTAAGCTAAATCCCTAAGAACTTGGTCATTTTTCTGTTTTCCTGCTTCCCCCAGAACTCGTATGGCGCTGTATTTTAAAAAAGCAATTACAAAGAGTTTTGGCTGTCATTCTTGGTTGCATATCAGCTGCCATTCTACTGGCCGAGGCTACTATGCTAGCTAGTGGAGTTGATTTATCTCTGTTTTCTATTCTTATAAAGTCTGTTGGATATCAAGAGGTTCTGGTGCAGGTACGTAGTTAGACTGTTTCACCAAGGTTCATTTAAAAATTGCACTTGTTGTTTTGAGCCATATTATTCAAACATCTTGATTAGGATGCAGCGGCTTAATGTTATCTGATGCCAAGGTTGTCTTTATGGTTGGCATACAATATCATTTCAGAACCAACAAATTTATCCTTTTGAATTTATTCATGACGCCAATGGGTGGATAAGTCATATGCAGTGCAATTATATTGCTCCACAAAGTTTTAAACACAGTTCATATTTCTCATGTTGTAATCAGCTTTCTTGTTTGGTGTAGGTCTTTGCATTTGTTCCACTGATGTACATGTGTTTTTGCACATATTACTCATTGTTCAAAGTCGGAAGGCTAATGTTTTATTCATTGACACCCAGACAGACGAGCGCTGTTAGCTTATTAATGATATGCTCGTACGTTTGAGTATCACATTAACTTTATGCTTTATATCTGTTCTTTAGTATTCCATGCAGTTAATAGTTAATTTTTTATCTGCCTTTCAGGATGGTTGCTCGTTATGCACCTCCAATATCATATAATTTTCTTAACCTTATCAGTCTCGGGAAGGGCAAGAGAACTTTCTTTGAGCAGGTGAACTTTCTATCATAAGTTTCGGCTTATAAATTTGATTTTTTTTTCTCTAGTCGATCCATACTTTGGTAATTTTCGATTCTGTTGTTTAACATCCTTTATGCCACAAGAATGTAATTTTGTGACTGAAGATCTTTTTACTTGTTTTTATCTGTGTTGAAATATGGGGCAGCGGATGGGAACAATTGATGATGCTGTACCTTTCTTTGGGGATGGATTTAATCAAGTGTACCCCCTTATTATGGTTATCTACACTATTCTGGTTGCGAGCAACTTCTTTGACAGGGTGATCAGCTACTTTGGCAATTGGAAGATTTTTAAACTTAAAAAAGAAACAGACGATGTGGATGGGTTTGATCCATCTGGCTTGCTCATACTGCAGAAAGGTAAATTACTTGCAAGTGTAGGTAACTTTAAGCGCTTTACATGCCACTTGTGAATAGTATAGTTTCATTTATTTTACTTGTACTCTTGTAGGAGATTTATAACGTATTATGCCAAATTTTTGTACTTACACAGAAAGAACCTGGCTCGAACAAGGTTGCACAGTTGGTGAACATGTTATCCCGTTGGCTCGAAATTTCAATGATGTGAGCTTGGATCTTGAATCAGACGGCCGTATCAAAGTATGTGATCTTTGCTCAAAAGTGAACTTCCATCGGTTTTTATGCTGATTAGTTTGGAAAGAGATGTTCATCTCTTAATTCTATAGTTGGTGTATTTTTTTTTTTCCCTTATAAATCACCATGTGAGAAATGGATGTCAAATATTTCAGGACAATACTGTTGAACTGAAGGTGAATTCTGATTTGGAAATGAAGGGAAGTTCGTCAAGGCTGCCTAGAAAAGGCGAAACATCTAAGTATTCAGGAAGCAAAGAAGCAATAAGCACAAAATATGCTGCCATGAGAGAACAAGGCAAATTTGGACCCAACAACAAGCCAATCGAGAGCATCTCCTCTGCTAAAGTCTCGTTGCTTGATGGTGCAAACTCTCAGCCTACTAACAACAGCATCCCGTCCGGTTTAGCTTCAAAGTGGGCTTCGATGAAACAGGGTTTTCAAACATTGAAGACGAACATCGAATCTAAAAAATTCATACCTTTGCGTCAAGCTCCAGAGCTGAAATTATCACGTGTTTCGTCCTCAGAATCGTCCCTAGATGAGATATTTCAGAGATTGAAACGACCCTCTGTTGATAACGAAGATCGATTGAGTGATGAGGATGAAGAAGTTGGCCATGCAAGGTGACCTTTGTAACAAGATAGGTACACTCAAAATTGTTATAAATATAGAAAATACAAGAAAAGCCAATTAAATGTACAGATACTTTGAAAAAAAAAGGGGTATCTAATTTGACCCATTTTTGGCAGTATTGGTATTATTATGTAAAACGGGGATGCTCCCTAACAAGCCATAATCACTAGAAACCCCAAAAGCAAATCTTTATGTACCACTAATGTTGTATGTTACATTACATTGTTGGCTTTATTATAGTCTTTAGCTGTGTGCATTTCCAATTTCTAGAACCTTCTTTTTCTGTCTCTTGCTATGTGGACTAATAAAATGATTGTATTTCAGCTAAAAAAATATAAGTGTTTTGTCTTTTATTTTCCATAAGAGTATTGAAAATCAATCTTATCCAAGCTATCTTTTCTTCCAAAGTTTTCTATAAGCACCAATTATCATTTCTAAATACTACAACATGAAATATGATTAATGACGCAATAAAATTATATTCTCTCTGTCCAATCCATCTTGACACATTTTTATTTAAGATATGTCTATTAAAATAATAAAATTTGTCAAGATGGGTTCGACGGAGTAATGAGTTAATGAATGAAACAAAATTTGAAGCTATATGATGCTAATAAAATTGAACTGAATTCATAATTAATCAATTAAATGACTAATAGACTTCATGTTTCATTGATTATCCAGTGATCTCCACCGATTCGACTCGATTAATCAAGTGAAATCCGTTTGATTTTCACTAATCCTCTAATCTAGGATCGAATATTTGGCTAGTGAACTTTCCATTCAATAATTATAGGTGGATCTCCACCGATTCGACTCGATTACTGACTAATCAAGTGCAATCTCTTGTCGTTTCCACTAATCCACTAGTCCGAGATCAAATCTTTGACTAGTGGACTTCACGATTCACATTTCATATGAGATGTTAGTTTCCTTAGGCTTGAGCTAATAATAATAATAATAATAATAATAATAATAATAATAATAATAATAATAATAATAATAATAATAATGGATTGACTCTTCAAGACTTTGACTAGTGGACTTCACGTTTCAGTAATTATACGAGGATTTCTACCGACTCGACCCGATTAGTGAATAATCGAGTGAAATCTTTTGTTATTTTCACTAATCCACTAATCCGGGATCAAATCTTTGACTACTCGACTTCACGTTTCACTGATTATCCGAGGATCTCCACCGATTCGACTTTAATACCAAACACCCATTTAACTTATCTTACTTTTTAGTCTTACCTGCCAAACACAAATATAAATTACTTATCTCACTTTCTATTCATACAAACAATCTCATGTTTATTAATCTTATCTAATCCTAACTTTTTACCAAACACGGCCTTAATACACTAATTTATCTTTTCTTAATTCTCGTACCGAAAAAAAAAACGTATCAAGGACGGAGAAAATATTATTTACCACATATATTAATATATATAATCTTATGTTCAGAATAATTCATGTCTTGCTTGTGTTAGATAATTAAGAAAATTGTAATTTCCAATTAAAAATGTGTATTCCCTAAGGGGCCGTTTGGTTAGGACTTAGAAAGGAATCAACAAAGCGGAAGGAATTGAAATCACTACTGATTTGTCAATTCGTTTGGTTAAGTGCAAGAAAGGGAATCGAAATATTATATATCTTATTAATATATATATATATATATTATAAAATAGTATATCATATTATAAATATATTGTAATATTCTAATCTTGAAATAAATATACTTTTTTTAAATAAAATACATATATAATTTATATTAATATTATTATTATTTAAATATTTAATACTTATTATTATTTAAAAAATATATTATATTCTAAAATAAGTTACTATATATTTAATATTACTATATAATATATTATATATTTAATACTATAATATTAGTCTATATTAATATATATATATATATATATATATATATGTATATAATCACTTAAATACATAGAATATCTAATGAGAAAATAGGGTCTTAAGTCCCCTTAGAGGCTAAAATTTCAAATTATGCCCAAACTATAATATTACATGACATTTGCCCATTTTAATTTTGAATGGACAAAATTGCCCTTACTTGTAAGAAATATAGGTATCCCCTTTCATCCTTCATTCTTCTTCTTCTCTCCATCTCTCTCAGCATCTTCTCCCTTCCTCTCTCTATTTCTCTCTCTAAAAACCCTAGAAATCCCTCTCTCTCTCTCTCTATTGATGCATCTTCTCTCTTTCTTCTCCGGCGTTCTTCAGGCGCCGGCGTTGACGTGCTCAGGCGGCCAGCCTCCCATGCTTCGGGCTTTGAGAGCTCTCTCCCTAAAAGCTCCAGCCCTCCCCCTCCACCGACGTAGACGACGGAAGTGTGCAGCTGCTGGACAAGAACTTCCGGCGCCGCCGAAGAAGAAGAAGAAGAAGAAGAAGAAGAAGAAGAAGAAGAAGAAGAAGAAGAAGTTAGGGTTTTCAATTTTGGGTTTATTTTTTGTAGATCTAGGGTTTGTTTACACTAAACTGGGGTTTTTCCTTATTCTTCTTCTTCTTCTTCTTCTTCTTCTTCCTTTTTGTGTGATTTTACTGTAACAAATTCTAGAATTAGGGTTTGATAATTGAGAATTTTATTTATGAATTGACTGTTTTTTTTTTTTTTTGTAAGAATCGATCGAAAATTCTTACTATAATTATAGTGATTCTTACTATAATTCTAGAATTAGGGTTTGATGTATTTTTTTTACGAATTCACTACTTCTTTTTGGTAAGAATCGACCGAAGATATTGGTTAGAATCTGATGATATTTTGTTAGAATCTCACATTTTCTTATCGTGTTTTGTTGTTAATTTATAGTAAGAATTTGACATTTTTCTTACGTTAATTAGTATTTTTCTTACGTTATTTAGGATTTACGAATGACTGATTCTTTTTGGTAAGAACCGACCGAATATTCTTACTATAATTTTAGTGATTCTTACTATAATTCTAGAATCAAGGTTTGATAATTTTGTTTATGAACTGACTGCTTCTTTTTGGTAAGAATCGACCAAAGATTCTTACTATATTTTTAGTGATTCTTACTATAATTCTAGAATTAGTGTTTAGATAATTTCTTACATTGTCCTGGTAATAAAATGTTAGCGTTTAGGGATTTAAATTGATGATAATTGGTAAGAATCTGTCATTTTTCTTACTTTGTTTTGTTTGATAAATTGGTAAGAATCTGTCATTTTCTTACTTTGTTTTGTTTGATAAATTGGTAAGAATTTGATATTTTTCTTACGTTATTTTGGTAATAAAAGACTGAGTATTTAGAGCTTAAAATTGATGATTATTTGCCGTTCTTGATATGTTTTGTTGCGGTAGTTGCAAATTCTTACTGTTTTTCAAGTAATATAAGAATTGCTTCATTTCTTATTGTAGGAATTATTCGGCTGACGACAGCTATGAGACGCGAAAGACGAGAAGATATCAAATTTTTTTAGTATATCTGTAGTTTTTTTTTGATAATTTTTTGTTGTTTCTTGGTAAGAAAATTATTAGTTTTTCTTACCAACACATGTAATTTATTATCATTTCTGAAACTAATAATAGTGCCTTAATAAATGATTAAGTGGTAAGAAATGTGATGTATTTTCTTACCAATATGTGTAATTTTCTTACCATCCCCTATACAAACAATTAAACACATTTTTTTTCTTTTTTTTCAAAAAATTGGATAATTTGTCAAATTTGTTACCAAAAATTATTCGTAAGAAATTCCTAAAATATTATAAGAAATTATAGTATTTCTTACTAAGTTATTTGGTAAAACGTAATGAAAGATAAAATTTCTTACCAAATGCATTAAAAATTCTTACCAAATGAATTAATAAAAAAATAACTGATACAAGAGAAAAAAATGAAAATTGGTAAAAAAAAATTGAGTTTTGGCTCTAGGGGTATTTTAGTCCCACCCCTTCAAATTTGGGCAAATGTTGTGTATTCTTATATTGTGGGCAAAATTTGACTTTTTATTTTCAAAAGGGACATAATCCTAGTTGCCTCATATTTAATCATATTATATTATATATATATATATATATATATATATATTAAACTAAAAATATTATTAAATTAAACTTTAATTACAAATGAAACATTATTAAATATTATCAAACTTTAAAATGTTAATTAAATACGTATCATTTATTATATAATTTAATTAACAAAATATATTTATTTTATATATTTAAATATATTATAATTAGATAAATATATTATATTCTTTCACATGTATAAATATAGATTATAATACTATTTTGTTTAAAATAAATAACGGATAATATATTTTAATTTTTAATAACATTATCATGGAGTAAAATATAAATTTTGAGGAGAAATGAAGAGGGGCGGGGAAAGAGAGTCAAGTCCCAAGTAAAAAGAAGGGAATCAAAAAGGGGGCAAGAGGGGAATCCATTACCCCACAATAAGGAATGGAGAATCATTGAACTTGTGTGCCAAACACTCACTAAGGGAATCAAAGCTTCCGATTCTCTTTCCCTTTCCCGATTACCCCAAAACAAACGGCCCTTAAGTTCTTAAAAGAGGCATGTTCAAAAATGAAAACAATTTGGCTTTTATTATCTTTATTAAATTAATTTATTAGTCTAATCTATCCATTATCTGCATATATCCTAGTGCATCTTTGAATTAATTTTAAAATTTTAAATTATCATAATGTTTCACCTAAAAGTGCTCGTAATAGAACGAGGTTTATCGTAGACTAGTAAGTTAACTCAATGTTGAATTTCAAGAAAGACTTAACAGCGAAAAAATCAATTATGTGGCACACAAAAAGCAAATAAAATTCTAAACACTCCAACAAGAATTTGGGATTTTTATTAATCCTAGACTTAAATAAAATAAGCAAGTAAATAAACAAGAATTAAAAGAAAATAAATTAAACTTAATCTAATAACAAGAATTAAAAACCTAAATTAAAGACAAGAATTAATTAGATGAAAAACAATAAAACTAGCTAGGCATGAATTGAAAGAGAAAGAAATTAAAACTAATCTAGAGAAAATTAATCCTAACATGCTTGGAATAAAAACAAATCTAAATAATTTGAAAGCAATTAAATCTAATTTAGCAAGCCAATCTAAACTAATCAAAGAAATAATCAAAGCAAATAAAAATAATCTAAGAGCATAAAATAAACTTACGGATTGAAAGCGAAAAAAACCAATTAAAAGACGAAGAACTTGTATTAAACTTGAATCCAAAAATCCTAAAAGCAATCTTCAAAGCAAAGCGATAGAAATAACCTAAGCTAGAGTTTTTGTGCTGAAAATAAGAGAGGAAAAGATGTATTTTTCGTTCCCCAAAGATTAAATATATATAGTATCTCCAATACCTAGTTAAAATAGAAAATAAATGTAGGTCCCGATAAATAGATATTGGTGTATGGGGGGGGGGGAGGATACACCAATTAGCCAACAGTTTTGACTCTTCAAAATAATTTGATCTTACTGAGTCGTCACTTCAGTGTTTATCAGAGCAGTTTAGTTTTTCCAGCTCAAACAGTGAACTGCTGAGCTTGCAAAACTAACCTGTTTGCGGAAGTTTGGTGGAAAGGTTGGCTAACAGTTTTCAAAACAATTTTAGAAAAGACTTCAGTTCATCAACAGTTTATGCAAGATAGGTTGCAGTGGTGCAGGTTGTGAACATGTAAACTGTGTAAATAAAGATAACAGTAAGAGAGAGAAACACGAGGAGTTTTTATCGTGGTTCGGAGTAAACAGCTCCTACGTCCACACCAAATCCCGTTGAATCTGTAATCCCTTAACTCGAGATTTTTCGCTCCTTTTAACACTGGTGGAGGTTCCAGTCCAAATTCAAGTCTCTCTTTAGACTGAATCTAGCACAATTCTTGAGTCGTGTCTCTTCTAACTTTACATACAAACTTACATACAATCTTACTAATGCTAGACAACTAGCACTGATATCCAAACAAAAAAGCTGTGAAAAGCTATCACCGTTAGGAATACAACTCTATCAACTACACTGAATATCAACAGTGATGGTAGTGAGAGTGTGGGTTGTGTTCTAGTAAGACAGATTCTAGAAAGAATAGAAATCTACAAAGATCAACACTTGGGAAAACTCTAGTGATTTCGAGTGTTGATTGAGTGAATATTTAGCTTGAGATTTTTGCAGCGTTTTAGCTTGTAATTTGAGTTTCCTGTGCCTTCTTTCTGGAATGACTTGAGGTATTTATAGAGAAGCATTTGAAATAGAGCCGTTGCATGTGTGTCAGGATATGCAGAACCGTACACTGACACAATTATAGACGTTGAGTTGAGGACAGGTTTCTCAGCCACAACTCAGGTTGGACTTTGCGGGTCGAGCTTCCTATACCTCGAACTGTCTTCAGTCTTTGTAACCTTCGTGTGCGATCTTCAAGTATGGTTAGAGCAGGTTACAAAGACAGATTACATAATGGAACAGTATGACAGGTTTGAGTAGATTAGGTACAAGGTTGTACTATCAACCTTGACCTTTACATAGCAACCTGTTCGAGTTAAGATTGACTGATCCAAACACGGAGACCAGTCTGTTCCACTTAAAATCTATTGTCTAAGTGTGGTTTCTAATAACATTATCAAAACTATCAAATGGTTCCCAACAATTTCCCCCTTTTTGATAATGCCGAAACCCACACCTTACATCTTGACTTAGAAGTTTTGAGCTTCACAAGAAAAAGTGATCAAGGTTTGATGCCCAGCCAGCTGCATGAGAAAAATTGTTAGGAAATTTAAAGCATAACATGCAAAGGCCTGGACAATGAGATTTTGTCATCAGGAACAAAATATGATCATTTTTCATTTATAGTATCAACTGAATTGATGTACACAGATTACAGAGTTGATACAACAAATGAATGAAAACGATCAAGTCACTTCCTCACAGTTTTGAATCTCTCTTCAGCGATCTTCTCCTTGCTTATAGATCCTATAACTGCGTAGATGCTGTCATGGATCGACCTGTACTCATCACAACCTGTGGTCTTGCAACCGTACTGAGCTGCGATTCTCCTTATGAAGGTATTGATCCGGTCGATATCTGGAGTATCAGTGCCACAGACAGTGGGAGGTTGGAAGGTCTCTATTTTAGGCGGATTGATCGTGACCTTCTCCTCTGTAGCTTTCGCACGGACTCTTTTAATGAATTCGCGGTCGGGGAAAGTTTGCATCCAGCTGTGAAAGGCAGTTTTGGTATCACCAGTGTAGCGAGCATCAACCTGCAACCAGTAGTGGTGTAAGATGAACTGGTTCAGGAACTCGTCCCACAAAGGTTGATCTTCTACAGGTAGCCAATCAGTTGGCTCTCTCTTGTCAGCTTGTTCCTTTCAACTTTCAAGACCTCGGAAGCTTGCCACGCGAGCTTTGTCCCTTGCTCTCTGTTTCCTCAGATCTTTGAGAAACAGCTTCTGCTTGCCTTCATTCTCGCATTCATCTGCGGTGTAGCCAGCTTCTGCCATCATTCGGATAAGGGTAGCTTCACCTTGTGCCCTTTCTTGCTCAGACAGCTTCTGGGCGGCAGGTTGAGGGACAGTTGTCACAGGCGGAACAGCTTCTGATTGAGTCATAGGAGGTTGGGTGACCTGTTTCTCCTTGCCTTTCACTTTAGCAGCAGTGCGTTTGCCTTTCCCTTCCCCTTTTCGGCATTATCAATCAAATGCTGAACAGTGGTATTGAGGGAGGCTTGCTCGTTGGAGATTAAGGACAGGTCAGTGCTGATCTTTTCTTTAAACTAAAGGAGGGAGTTGATGTTCCCTTGCATCTCTTCTTCTTTCTTCAGGGAGCTGGATGAGGCTTGAGAGAGCTTTGAAGAAAAGTTGTTGACAAGCTGGTTGAGCTGTTCAAACTCGTATCGCAGGTTGTCAACTGAAGATGCGTAGGCGACCTTTAGTTCGGACAGCTGGTTGGGAAGCAGCAGGTCCGTTGCAGCTTTCAGACGGGTGGAGATGAAGGTTTCGAACTGGCTTGCCACTTCTTCCCTTATAACCTGTGGCATCTCAGCCTTGATGTTTGCCAGTATGGCAGATGCTGCTGTGTCCATAGCGTCAATTTTGTCCGCAATCTTCTGGTGTTCAGCAACCTCGGTGGCTTTCACCTTGGAAACTTCCTCAATGATGAATTTCTTCAAATCTTCTTGCACAGCAGTGAGAGGAGTTCCTGCGGTTGCTACAGAATGGACCGGTACTCGATCATGATCGGACACTGCGTCTCCATAGTTCCGGGATGGAGAAGGAATTGGACTGAATTCTTCATCCTCCAGAAACCTGTAATTGTAAGAGTCGCGATCGTGAGAGTAGAAAGGTTTCAAGTCAACATTAAGTACCTTGGCCTCTCGCTTCATCCTAGAGAGGACGAACTTCTTGAAGCAATCGCGAGCTTCAGGAATGGAAGCATAGCCAAAATACTTCCCAAGATTGTGCTCTTCAATCTCTAGCTGTTCGATGGGGTGAATAAGGAAGATGGACTTCAAATCACAGTAAGATCTATCCTTCCCATCAAGCAGAGCACGTAGCCGAATTGCCATCTACCTGGTCTCGGGTGTGAGATCAATTTCGGGAAAAGACTCCATGACAGTCTTCTCAGCGTTGATCTCGATTGAGTGGACCAGCATGGCAGCTGCAGTCTTTATCGGATCTTCTTCTACATCATCATCATCGGATGAAAGGATAAGATGGAGGTCAAGCTCTGGAGGCGAGCTGTGATGATGAGAAGCTTCACCGGACTGCTGGTGGATGACGATGGAGGTCTCAAGATTTTCTTCCTCGATATCGGTGTCACCCTCTGGTTGAGATTCGCTGTGGCTTTGACCATCTAGCTCCGAAGCTGCAGACTTGAAGATATCACGAACAGAGGGTACAAGTATTGAAACTTGTGCTTCGAGAACTGTCTGTTCTGGGATGTCTTCGAAAGTTTGGCGAGCAGGTTGGTACTGAACTTCTATGGTAGCAAACTCCATATGCAACCTGCGTGATATGGGAGTTGGAGATTTGATACGCACAGACTTGGCTGGTCTGTCAAGCTGCTTGCTAGGGGCAAGCTGCCTCTTTCTCCGAACGTCACGCTGTTCTGGGTTAGATCGACCCATGTCGTACAGGAACGGCTTCACCACATCATCATTCTTGGCAAAGATGGTCATGTCAACACCAATTATTAATTCGAGCTGCTTCTGGTCCTTGGGGACCTTTTCCTTGTTGAAATGAGTCATTCCACTCCAGTTGAGGTTGGGGTGGAGACAGTGAATGAGAGAGCAGATCTTGGTGCCTAGGCGCAGATTCCTGGCAATGCGGAATTCGGTCACCACGTCGCCTTCATAGGTGATTGAGAGCTGCTTGACTTCTTCATTGAGGAGCTCGAGGAGAAATCGGGCCCAGTTCACGTTTAGACGCTGCACGATTGCAGTCATCACTCTAAACTTCGCTGGAGTGACAACATCGTGGCGGTTGAAAGTTCTTTGATCATAAATCTTCTTGGGCTCAAACAGAGCTTGTTGATATACATCGTTGACATATTCCATGGGCACATCATCAACCTTTGTGATAGCCCCTGTATCCGATAACCTGTAGGTTTGAAGGACGAGTGGAAGAAGATGACGCCGCTCTTCTTCGCTGTTGACGAGAAAAGTTGCCGTTGCGGGGTCTCCAGCCATTAATTCCAGAGAACACAACAAATAAGCTACATTTTCCGGTAGCGTCATTCGTGGATGTTGAGTGATGATGTTGAAGAAACCATCACATTAGGTGATAGCCTCAATCATCTGATCCAAACCTCTGTATCCATATGAGTCGAGCACAACAACCTTCTCAAAGAAGATGAGAGGGGTTGCTTTCTTCACTTGAGCACTCAATGAATCTGCAGACATTTTTGCAGAGAGAGGGTAAGGATTTTGAATTTCTGAGGATGAAAGAACGAAAGAAATTTTTCAGAGAGAGTGAAAGAAATTTTGAAATGTGATTTCAAAGGATTTCAAGAAACGCGTAATGAAATCAAGAATTTTCTCTCTATTTATAGACTTCTCCAACGGTCAAGATTTGATAGACATAAATTCCTAGTTTTTCGTGAAAAACTTTTCAAATTCTTAACAGTAAAAAGATTTAAAAAAAAAATATATGATAGAATATATGGGAAGAGGAAATAATAAGTTATGCTAAGATTTAAATGGAGATTGATACGACATCTCCAGTTCCCCCTTAAAGGTTGACCGGTGATTGTTGACTTTCAATGCAGTGTGTGGCTTTAAGCTGCATGTCATCTAACTGCTTCTCGTGAGCTACAGTTTCCAAGACCATCTATTTTTGGCTGTCCTATACTAGCGAACTGCTTTTTGTTAGTATGCAGTTTCCAAGTCAGTCTGCTCTTGGCTGACCTGTGCTAGTGAACTGCTGCCATTCTCTGACTTAGTCTGTGTATCCATTCTGAGCATTCCAAGCTTTCCACACAGCATTTTGAATCTCTCTTCTATGAGAGGTTTTGTTAAAATATCGGCTCTTTGGATGTTAGTATGGATTTTCTCAACTGTTATATCTTATTTTTCCACGTGATCTCTTATGAAGTGATGCCTTATATCAATATGTTTGCATCTGGTGTGGTAGACAGGATTCACAGTGAGAGCTATGGCGCTTGTGCTGTCACAAAAGATAGGTACTTTTCGAACAGTGACGTCATAATCTTTGAGTTGTTGCTTCAACCAAAGAATCTGTGCGCAACAGCTAGCCGTTGCCATGTACTCAGCTTCTGTTGTTGAAGTAGCAACTGAAGTTTGCTTCTTTGAAAACCAAGAGATTAACTTGCTTCCAAGAAACTGACAGGTTCCTGATGTGGACTTTCTATCCAATTTGCATCCTCCATAATCTGCATCTGCATAGCCAGTTAGTTCAAAATTATCATCACAAGGGTACCATAAACCGAAGTTTGCAGTTCCCTTGACATATCTAAGAATTTTCTTGGCTGCTTCTAGATGCGATTCCTTTGGATTAGCTTGATACCGAGCACATATTCCAACTCATTTCTTTTAAACTCATTGAGTTCCTCTTGCATGGCAGTAACCCAGTCGTGGTCGGCAAGAGCTTCTTTAAGATATTTAAATCGAGGTTTCTTATCCTTCCACAGCTTGTATGGAGTCTTTCCATGTCTTGTATGAATGACTGATCTATTCCAAGTGTAGCAAGCTGTGTTGATTGCTTCCGCCCAGAACTTCTTTGGAAGATTGGTTTCATTCAGCATTGTGCGAGCTGCTTCCTTTAGAGATCTATTGCATCTTTCAACAACACCATTCTGTTGAGGTGTGCGAGCTGCTGAAGTTTGGTGAGTAATTCCACTTCTGGTGCAGTATGATTCAATCATATGATTAAGAAATTCTGTTCCGCGATCGGATCTGATTGAAATCACACTTTTGTTCTTCATATTTGATAGTTTGGTGAGTAGCGCAGGTAGCTCCACTAGAGTATCCTTCTTCTTATGTAAGAAAATAACCCAAGTATATCGTGAGTAATCATCAACAATAACGAGAGTATACTTTTTACCATTAATGCTTCTAGGAGTCACTGGACCGAATAGATCCAAGTGGAGTAATTCCAAGATTCTACTTGTGTTGTGAGCTGCAATGCTTGGGAATGACGATTTGGTCTATTTTCCAGCTTGACAGGCCACACAAATATGATCTTTGTAGTAGACTTGATCTGGTAGGTCATCTGCGAGCTTCTTGCGAGCAAGCTTGTTGATGGCTTTGAAGTTTAAGTGACACAGTCTCTTGTGCCACAACCAGCTTACTTCAGGTGCAGATTTGGTGACCAGACATGTTTCTTTCTTATCTGACCATTGTACAATGTACAAGTTGTCCTACAAAATACCGGTAAGAAGAATTTCTTCTCCTTCCTCATTCTTTATAGCACACTTGTTAGCAGAAAACTCTACTCTTTTTCCATTAGAGCAGAACTGGCTTACAGAAAAGAGATTATGATTTAAACCTTCAACATAAGTGACATTAGATATTGTTGTTTTGCCAACAATTAGATTACCGTAGCCTCTTGTTTTCCCTTTAGAGTCTCCTCCAAAAGCGACTAGAGGTCCGTCACATTTGATGAAGTTTGTAAGCAAGCTTCTGTCGCAAGTCATGTACGTTGTGCACCCACTGTCGATGATCCAGATCACGCCGCGAGCTGCTTGCTTTCTTCTTTGAGTTTTCCCATCCTGCAATTAGACAGATTTAACAACCCATATGAATTTGGGTGCTTTGTTAGCAGGTTGAGATTTGGCAGCTTGGTTTCCAAGCTTCTTCCTTTGGAATCTCTTGTTGACTCGTGGCTTGATCATTGAGTGAAAGGTTTCATATGCAGACTTCTGTTGATAGTGAGCAGGTTGATAATGATCATTTTGATAACTTTGCTCCATGTATCCACATCTGCATCGATCATTTCCAAGTCCACTTCCGTGTGGAAATTGATAGTGCATACTTGACAGCTCAGGATATTGGTACCAATGATGGTTGTACCAGTAACCTTCATTGTCAAGTCTCTATTGGTTTGACCACTGCTCATAGTAGTTTCATTGTGGTCGAGCAGTTTTCGGTTGAGAAACTGCTTTTCCTTTGTTAGCAGTTTGCACTTTTCTTTGAGTAGGTTGGCTTCCTTTTTGATACGCAGGTTGACCATGCAGTTTCCTAGGTCGTACAACCTTTTGTTGTTCTACTGGTGGCCTTAGCTACTGTTTCCTGTTGGGCTTTCCATGCTCTTTTATCAGGATTGCTTGAGGTTGCCGGACTGGATTCTTCAATTTGATTTGTTTATTTGGCAGAGTGTGATGAGCTTTGCCTTCGGCCAATCCTTTTTCTTTTACGAACATGACTTTCTCTTTATCCTTGACTCCACTGGTTTGACCATGGAATCCGATGCCAAACTTTATCTGAGCAGGTCTCTGGGCAGCTTGGAAGACTTCAAGCTTTTCACCATTTTTGTTCATTCTCATTAGGACTTGTTGAAGCTTGAGCTCTTTCTGCAACAACTTTTCATGCTCATTTGAGAGATCTATGAGTTGGCCATTCAGTTTGTTTATCTCACTGTCCCTCTTAATATGCATTTCCTTAAGGTTTTCTTCCCTTACAGCTGATTTACCCATTTGGACTTTTAGGGTTTCAATCTCCTTTTCTTTTGCTTCATCATATGGAGTGAAGCTTTCATCTAAAGCAGCTTTGAGTTTCAAGTTTTCACCCTCCAGCTTGGATCCCTCTATGACTACTTGTTTGAACATTTCAGAGAGCTTCTTGTAGTCATCAAGCTGTTGTTGAAACTCTTCATACGTTGGCATTTCAGGTGTTTCAATACCTGCATGTTCAGAGTTAGTTGAATATGAATGTGAGGTTTCAGTATCAACCTTGTATCGAACAAGATCAAGATCTTTTCCCATGTAGCATTCTTCATATTCAAATTCTTCATCAGCTAATCGACATTCCTCCTCATCCAATTCATCATCATCTTCGTCGGAGGAGGTTGAGTCTGATAATGTGGCGATAGCTTTGGCCTCTTCCTCAGCTGCGATCATGGCGTTGCGCTGCTCCTTAAGCTTTTAATCTCTTTTTGCGCGGAGCTCTTCGCGTTCAGCCTTTGATAAGTCTGGGCAGTCTGACTTATAGTGATCTGGTCTGCCACATTCAAAACAACCACCCGTGGGAGTGTTAGAGGAATTGAATGGAGTGTTAGAGGAATTGAATTTAGAGGGTTTTGATATACCTTCACCTTTCTTGTCGGAAGAAGAGGTGGTTTGATTTCTCTTGAAATCTTTATGATATTTGCGGAATTTGTTGAAACGTTTCTTAAGCTTTTCATTTTTCTTAGCCATGAGGTCATAATCTTTCAACAATTTTTCCATTTTGGAGCATAAGTCTTTTGGGATTGCTCTTTCTTCTATAATTGATGCAGCTTTGAATGCAACATCTTTTTCTTTCTTTTCGGGTTCAGTCTTCTTGCTTGAAGATGATTGTTCTGACCCGTGCAGTCTGATCATTTCAAACTCATTTCCGATGAGCAAATCAAACAGTTGCTCGGTTGACAGGTTGCTGATGTCCGACCTGTCGCGGTGCATGGCGCTGTACACATGCCAGCTTGCTGGAAGATTGGATGACTTTGAGATTGAGTTCGCGCTGTGTGTATTTATCTTTCTTGAGAGCTGCGATCTCCAAAGTGATCATTGTGAATCTGTTCTTGAGCTGGTTAATGGTCTCCATTGGCTGCATTTTGAATTCTTCAAATTTACTGCATACCACTGACAGCTTGTTTTCCAGCATTTCTGTTGATCCAAGACTTATGGCTTTTAAGGTGTCCCACATTTCTTTTGCAGTTCCAAGATTTCTTATCTTGGCCAGGTGGACGCCCTTAACTGTGCTAGAGATCAATCCTTTTGCGAAGCTGTCAAGTCCAGCTTCCTTTCTTTCTTCGGTTGTGTATTTTCTGGGATCTTTGATCTTTGGCACATACGTTGCTTCAGAAGCTTTATCTCCAGAGACATCAGTTTCGTAGGGTTCGAAGATTGGTGTTGGACCATTCTCGATGACATCCCACATCAGCACATGATGAGCTTGGAGACACATC
This sequence comes from Mentha longifolia, assembly GCA_001642375.2. NCBI lineage: Eukaryota > Viridiplantae > Streptophyta > Magnoliopsida > Lamiales > Lamiaceae > Mentha > Mentha longifolia. The sequence goes on along the minus strand of CM038111.1, from coordinate 12,728,221 downwards.
TTTATTCGAAAACTCCAGTCTTCATATCCCTGTACAGAAAAAGCTTCACAGACACGGAGAAGTGAAGCTTCCATATTGACAGTTTATATATGCGCAGTTCGCAGACACAGAGATCTAATTCAATTTGACACTAAAGCACAAAAAGCTTCTAGTATACAGAAGCAGTGGTCAAAGGAACCACCGCTCTGATACCACTTGTAGGTCCCGATAAATAGATATTGGTGTATGGGGGGGGGGGAGGATACACCAATTAGCCAACAGTTTTGACTCTTCAAAATAATTTGATCTTACTGAGTCGTCACTTCAGTTTATCAGAGCAGTTTAGTTTTTCCTAGCTCAAACAGTGAACTGCTGAGCTTGCAAAACTAACCTGCTTGCGGAAGTTTGGAGGAAAGGTTGGCTAACAGTTTTCAAAACAGTTTTAGAAAAGACTTCAGTTCATCAACAGTTTATGCAAGATAGGTTGCAGTGGTGCAGGTTGTGAACATGTAAACTGTGTAAATAAAGATAACAGTAAGAGAGAGAAACACGAGGAGTTTTTATCGTGGTTCGGAGTAAACAGCTCCTACGTCCACGCCAGATCCCGTCGAATCTGTAATCCCTTAACTCGAGATTTTTCGCTCCTTTTAACACTGGTGGAGGTTCCAGTCCAAATTCAAGTCTCTCTTTAGACTGAATCTAGCACAATTCTTGAGTCGTGTCTCTTCTAACTTTACATACAAACTTACATACAATCTTACTAATGCTAGACAACTAGCACTGATATCCAAACAAGAAAGCTGTGAAAAGCTATCACCGTTAGGAATACAACTCTATCAACTACACTGAATATCAACAGTGATGGTAGTGAGAGTGTGGGTTGTGTTCTAGTAAGACAGATTCTAGAAAAAATAGAAATCTACAAAGATCAACACTTGGGAAAGCTCTAGTGATTTCGAGTGTTGATTGAGTGAATATTTAGCTTGAGATTTCTGCAGCGTTTTAGCTTGTAATTTGAGTTTCCCGTGCCTTCTTTCTGGAATGACTTGAGGTATTTATAGAGAAGCATTTGAAATAGAGCCGTTGCATGTGCGTCAGGACAGGTTCCTCAGCCACAGCTCAGGTTGGACTTTGCAGGTCGAGCTTCCTATACCTCGAACTGTCTTCAGTCTCTGTAACCTTCGTGTGCGATCTTCAAGTATGGTTAGAGCAGGTTACAAAGACAGATTACATAATGGAACAGTATGACAGGTTTGAGTAGATTAGGTACAACTATCAACCTTGACCTTTACATAGCAACCTGTTCGAGTTAAGCTTGACTGATCCAAACACGGAGACCAGTCTGTTCCACTTAAAATCTATTGTCTAAGTGTGGTTTCTAATAACATTATCAAAACTATCAAAGGGTTCCCAACAATAAATCACTAAAATCCGGCCCCGCTCGTGGCCGTGAGCACCCTCGTGCCCACGAGGGGTGCGCCGTTGAAAACTGCGTGCGACGTTTTTGTGTTGGCCGTATCTCCCTGTCCGAACTTAAAATTGACCACCGTTATTTTTATACACGCTCCTATCGAACTCCTCTTCGATATTATGTTTTTATTTCATCCCAACTTGATCTCCACTTTTTGCTTATTTCTTCATTCTTTTCACCTAAAAATCCAAACAACCCAACTTCGACGAAACACATAAAAGGAACACACGAAAACTTGACAAAACATGACAAAAACAAACTGTAAAAATAGAACAATTATGAACTAAACACATAATTTGTTCCTTTGTTGTTGTTTTTTTTTTTTTTTTTTTTTTTTACTTTTACAATTTTTATATCATATTAAATGTATCGATACATTCTTTCATTTAAGATCTATTATAAATATGTGTTTTAATTATGATTTATGAATTATGATGCATATATCAATGAAAACTAAAATGATAAAAAAAAATTGAAATTAATAAATTAGTAATACTATAGTTGTGTCTATTTTTTTTTTCTCTCCCTTTTTTAGTATAAAATTCTTACACACTCACACCCCCATACACCCATGATGCTTCTAACCCTCGTCCTATTAATTGAAAATGAAACTTCTTATTACTAGAGTGTGCTTCATCTTCATTTATGTCTATTCATGTGCACAATAACTTGAGCAGCGAACAACCTCATTTCTTTTAAATTGGAAAATTAATCGATACGATCTCTTTTTCTTTTCTTTTTGGGACATACTTGGGTCAGCCGGAGGCACCGTACGGCCGGGCTAAAATAATGACACTTTTATTCATATAGATTGACACTTTTCTATATAAAGATTGACACTTTTAAAAATTGTCATTTTATTCGTAAAATAATTATGTAAAAGATTGACACTTTTATTCATATAGATTGACACTTTTCTATATAAAGATTGACACTTTGGGCCCGGCCGCACAGTGCCTCCGACTGATACAAGTTTTTGTCTTTCTTTTTTCGAATTTCGATGGTTTAGTCCAACAACAATTTAGCAATTTACATAAATAATACTCTCCATTCCGTTAAAAACATTTAAAGGGTTCAAAACTTTTTGACACGATTATTAAAAAACACTTATGAGAGTATATATCTTAGCATAAATCGAGGTTTCAAGTTTCAACATATCCAGATTTTTAGTGACTCAGTACTAACATGCATGCAAGGACCAATTAATGTTTTGCGAACATATTTCTTTCGAAAAAGTCCTTTTCTGTTCATTATCGAATCTGATTTTCATTTTAGCACCTTATTATTTAAAAATAAATATGATGAGTACACGCTCCCAAATGATAATTACCAAAAAAAAAGTATCACTTAAAGAAACATGATAATATTAATAAATTTCATGATCATGGAATAGATTGGAACTAAATTAAAGAAAAATTAATAAAGACAAAGGTCTTTATCAAGATTCTACTTTTTCAAACTTTCTAAACTTAAGCTTTGGACACCACTCACAAAATGGGAAAAGAAAGCCAAAAAAGAAAAGCTGCTGCCCACAATTAAGGGGTCTACCCTCTACAGAGAAACCCACTCACCAAACTAGACCTTTTCCCCTTTTATTTGCTTTCGTATATCATACTAACTTCGTACACTCCAAAGTGAACACTTTTTTTGACACAATATTTAAGAAATACATATATGAATGAGTTAATATTGGTACCCACCCCTTTTAGTAAGTGTAAATTAAGACTTAAAAATAAAAGTGACAACTTCAGAGTAAACGTCCCAATATAGAAATGTGGCCACTAACACTTCGAAGAATATGGAGAGAGTAATAGTTCTCTGTTTTTTTTTTTTTAAATAAATTTATTTAAATTATGTTGGTTATATATACTGGTAAATAGGAGTAACATATATAGAAACGCTCCAATACCAATTGTGGGCACACTTAATGTACTCACATGTGATGTGTTAATGCCATGTTGACAATTTCTTGTTAGAGTTTAGTTTTTTTAGGTAAGGTTTATTTTTTTTTAATAGTAGAATTTAGTAATTAATTTTGGTATGTATTTTATTAACTTCTTTATTTATACCATATGTGCCACATCATCCGTGGGCATATTAAACGTGTCAACGGTAGACATTGGAGTATTACTCAAAATATATATATATAGTTTGTTTCGTATAAAAATAAAATTTGGATTAAGAAATACCATTATATCTGAACCATTAATCTTAATAAGATCTATGACTTCTATTGGAGTAAGTATAATTATAATATACAATATGTAGGCCCCGATAAGTAGTCATTGATGTATGGGGAGGGGGGGAATACACCAATTCGCCAACAGTTTTGACTTTAAAAACAAAATCGATCTTACTGAGTTGTCAGCTCAGCTTATCAGTGCAACTCGGTTTATCCAGCTCAGTCAGTCAACTGGTGAGCTTGCTAAACCGAACTGTGTGCGGAAGTTTGGTGGACAGGTTGGCTACCTCTTAGACAATTCTTTCTTTGGTCTGGATCTTTGTGCAGGTTGATTATATCAATGAAGTGCAATGTAATGAAGGTTAGTTGAACATTGTAAGGTCGACTGTAAATAAAAGATAGAGAGAGAGAGATCGAGACAGTCGATTTAGCGTGGTTCGGGAAACGTCCCTACATCCACGTCAGATACCGTCGTATCTGAAATTCCTTACTTCTCTCTTATTTATACTGGCTGAGTACCAGCCTCAACCTTCGTCAATCCTTAGACTTGAGCCGAGCACGAGTTATGGGTCGTGACCCTTACAACCTTTCATACATTCTTACATACAACCTTGCAGCTAAACTAACAGATTCTTCTTTACTTGGACGAATATGTAGTAAGCTTGTGGAGAGTATTCTGTGAGGTTCCAGAATCTGAAATCTTGAAGGTCTCAACTCTTGGGAAATAGCTTGGATTCGAGTGTTGAGTTTGACTTTGAAGCGTAAAGATTTCTGGATAGATTTGGCTTTGAAACTCTGGTTTCCTCTCTCTATTTTTCTCTCTTCCCCGTATATTTTCCATTCTTTCGATTCTGGGATGGCTTGAAGTATTTATATGACTCCAATTTGAATTAGAGCCGTTGGAGTTGCAGAGGTGTCAGAACCGTACTACTGACTGGACTTCTAGCCGTTGAGGTTTTCTGTACAGCTTGAACCATCGAGGTTGGCAAGGCACAACTTAGGTCGGACTGGGAAGGTCGACCTTTTGTACCTCAAGCTGTCTTTATTTTCTGTGGTCTTCAAGCTTGATCTTTGTAATAGAATCTTCATCTTTAGAAGCTGTTGACTAATAGCAGCTTGACTAACAGCAGCTTGATTAAGCATATTGGCTTCAGCAGGTTGGCCTATGCAGGTTACACGAGCAGGTTGGCCTCTGCAGGTTGGCCTCAGCAGATTGGCCTCTGCAGGTTGCACGAACAGGTTGGCCTCAGCAGATTGGACTATGCAGGTTGTACGAGTAGGTTGGCCTCAGCAGATTGGACTATGCAGGTTGGCCTATGCAGGTTGCACGAGCAGGTTGGCCTCTGCAGGTTGGCCTATGCAGGTTACACGAGCAGGTTGACAGATTGATCTAACAGGTACAAGGTTGCACTACCAACCTTGATCTTTACATGGAGCAACCTGTCCGAGTTAAGCTTGCCTGATCCAAACACAGAGATCAGTTTGTTCCTATCAATCCTATAACTAAGTCCTATAACTAAGTGTGGTTTCTAATAACATCATCAAAACTAAACTAAACAGGGTTCCCAACAATTTCCCCCTTTTTGATGATGTCGAAACCAACACTTTACAAATAGTTCCTAAAGATAAGAATATAAGATCAATGAACTAAAAGTTCAACAAGTTGAACTTGCTTTCTGTGCTTTATGCTCTTCCTGCATCTTTCCATGCTCTTTATACATCTTTCTACGCTCTTCCTGCATCTTGATACCACTAGTGCATCTATCCTGCATCTTTCCCCCTTTTTCTACATCTTTCCCCCTTTTTCGACATTATCAATAAGGGTCTGTGCTTTCTGGCGAAAAGAAGAGTTCTTTTCCTTGAGCTTGACTTGCTTGGAAAGATCATTGCATTCTCTGTTTCCCCCTTAATTATTGATCTGGCGTTTTACGGATATATCGGCTGGGCTGGCAAATCAGTGATCATTCCCCCTTAAAATGTGTCAAGGTTGATCAGCTTGACTAAGAGGCTTGGTTATGAGATCAGCTTGATTGACTGAGCAGACTGATCAGGTCAACTCTAGAAATAAGCTTAACTGATCTGTTGCTCTCGATCTGCATCTTGAGACAACCTTTCCATTATCTTGTTCACCACGATCATCGATTCGATGCACCATCCTTTGGGTTCCCAACAATGAGCTCCTTCGGAAGATCATGTTCTATCTTCCTTGAGTGATCTCTTCTTCATATTATTCAAGTTCAGGCTTGATCTTGGGATCCACAAATTTAGAATGAGCTTGAGGGATGAGGTATGGAGCTGATAGGCTGATCTGTGAGTAGGGAGTTGATCTGTTATGATTGAGCTGGTGAGGCAGCTCAATGTCCTTGCATCAGTTCCCCCTTGATATGTGATCTGGTTTTGATCAGTTTGCTCTTTTGTACCACTTGTATTGTGATATGCTTGTTGATTAATAGAGAGTTTCCTGTACAGACACACAGACTTATTAAAATAACAATAGGTGTTACCTCCACAGTCATGTTCATCTTATTAAGGACTTTAATTGTGCAGCTCATCTTAAAGTACCCTAGAAATACTCCAGAATTTGCTTCGCAATTGAAAGTCTTTAATTTAGATTTCCCATTGTCGTGAGTGTAACACTAGCAGCAACAGAAATTGAAAGTATTAAAGTAGGCTTAGCATTTTGTTGAGATCGAATGCTAAGTGGGAGGTCAAGCTCCCTTGAAGAGGTTGAGGAGCAGGTTGATAGCAATCTGCATGATAAGATGGCTCCTCAGCAGCTTGGATACTCTGATACTTTTGACCTTGATGAGCAGCTTGGAAGAAATCTCGAAAGAGAGACTGCTCATATAAATCACATTGGTACCACCGATCTTAGTAGCCAGCTTGGGTGACTAGTGCTGGTGTTTCCAGCTTGACAATAAGCTGTTCAGTCGACTTTGATCAGATCTGGTCTGTTTGACTTGTAGTGACCTGACCTGCCATAACCACAACAAGTACCCCAAAAGTTAGTAGAATTGAAATTCGAGGGATTTACTAGTGCTCTGCTAATCAGAGCGGTCGAGGTTGTGTTTGCCGACTCTGTGCTTGTTCTTGCGATAGAACTGCTTATACTTGAGCATTCGAGATTCCAACCTCTCCTGCTTTCTTGTCATCATCGCGAGATCTTGCAGCAGTTCGTCCTTCCTAGTGAACTCTTTAGATAAGTTGGGAGGAACATCTTTGGCCAGATCAGCTCGAAATGCAGCATCTTTTTCTTCCCCTTGATACATTTCTTTTTAGCTTTACTAATAGATTTGTTAGAGCAAGCTGGAGCTGATCCATGAATACGAATGATCTCGTACTCATTCCCCATCAAAATGTCAAAAAGCTCTTCGGTTGTGAGTTTATTGAAGTCAGGTCGGTTGGGATGGAGGATAACATACACATGCCAACTTGTTGGGAGGGCACGAATGACCTTGAGATTCAACTCTCGCTGAGTGAATTTGTCCTTTTTGATAGCAGCGATCTCGAGAGTGATCTTCATGAAGCGATCTCTCATCTGCTCCACAGTCTCTCCAGGCAACATCTTGAATTCATTGAAATTGTTGCAGGCCATGGAGAGCTTGTTCTCTTGCGACTCTTCAGATCCTATGCTGAGAGACTTTAGAATATCCCATATTTCTTTTGCAGTTTGCAGATTTCTGATCTTGGCAAGGTGAACTCCTTTGACTGTGCTTGAGATGAGCGCTTTCGCATAATTGTCCAGGCTGACTTCTAATCTTTCCTCGGCAGTGTACTTACGAGGACTCTTGACCACTTATTTGAACGTGGCCTCGCCTAGAGATTCTCCTTCAATCTGAACCTTTTCTCCGTAGATAAGAGAGGGTCCATTTTCGATGATATCCCACATGCGAATGTGACGAGCTTGCAGGCATATGCAAATCCTGAAGCTCCAATCTTCATATCCCTGTATAGAAAAATCTTCGCAATTGCGAACAAGTGCAGTTTCCATGATGACAGGTAGATATGAAGGTTACAAAAAGAATTTTCCTAGATCATTTCATTTCGACCAAAAGTTCAGAAAGCTTCTAGTATGCAGAAGCAGTGGTCAAAAGAACCACCGCTCTGATACCAATTGTAGGCCCCGATAAGTAGTCATTAGTGTATGGGGGGGGGGGGAATACACCAATTCGCCAACAGTTTTGACTTTAAAAACAAAATCGATCTTACTGAGTTGTCAGCTCAGCTTATCAGTGCAGCTCGGTTTATCCAGCTCAGTCAGTAAACTGGTGAGCTTGCTAAACCGAACTGTGTGCGGAAGTTTGGTGGACAGGTTGGCTACCTCTTAGATAATTCTTTCTTTGGTCTGGATCTTTGTGCATGTTGATTATATCAATGAAGTGCAATGTAATGAAGGTTAGTTGAACATTGTAAGGTCGACTGTAAATAAAAGATAGAGAGAGAGAGAGATCGAGACAGTCAATTTAGCGTGGTTCGGGAAACATCCCTACATCCACGTCAGATACCGTCGTATATGAAATTCCTTACTTCTCTCTTATTTATACTGGCTGAGTACCAGCCTCAACCTTCGTCAATCTTTAGACTTGAGCCGAGCACGAGTTATGGGTCGTGACCCTTACAACCTCTCATACATTCTTACATACAACCTTGCAGCTAAACTAACAGATTCTTCTTTACTTGGACGAATATGTAGTAAGCTTGTGGAGAGTATTCTGTGAGGTTCCAGAATCTGAAATCTTGAAGGTCTCAACTCTTGGGAAATAGCTTGGATTCGAGTGTTGAGTTTGGCTTTGAAGCGTAAAGATTTCTGGATAGATTTGGCTTTGAAACTCTGGTTTCCTCTCTCTATTTTTCTCTCTTCCCCGTCTATTTTCCATTCTTTCTATTCTGGGATGGCTTGAAGTATTTATATGACTCCAATTTGAATTAGAGCCGTTGGAGTTGCAGAGGTGTCAGAACCGTACTGCTGACTGGTCTTCTAGCCGTTGAGGTTTTCTGTACTGCTTGAACCATCGAGGTTGGCAAGGCACAGCTTAGGTCGGACTGGGAAGGTCAACCTTTTGTACCTCAAGCTGTCTTTGTTTTCTGTGGTCTTCAAGCTTGATCTTTGTAATAGAATCTTCATCTTGAGAAGCTGTTGACTAATAGCAGCTTGACTAACAGCAGCTTGATTAAGCATATTGGCTTCAGCAGGTTGGCCTATGCAGGTTACACGAGCAGGTTGGCAGATTGGCCTCTGCAGGTTGCACGAGCAGGTTGGCCTCAGCAGATTGGACTATGCAGGTTGGCCTATGCAGGTTGCACGAGCAGGTTGACAAAGGAACAGGTTGACAGATTGATCTAACAGGTACAAGGTTGCACTACCAACCTTGATCTTTACATGGAGCAACCTGTCCGAGTTAAGCTTGACTGATCCAAACACAGATATCAGTCTGTTCCTATCAATCCTATAACTAAGTCCTATAACTAAGTGTGGTTTCTAATAACATCATCAAAACTAAACTAAACAGGGTTCCCAACACAATATCGTGTTTATTTATATAAAATATATACTTAGTATCGTTATTTTATTGTGCTAGGATTTTAGAAGCGGAAAGTATGGTGAGAGATATTAAGTTTACATGATAAAAGTGGAGGAATGTACAAAATGTAACTTTGAAACAATTTAAAAAAAAGTACGCAGTGTTCGTGTAGTGAAAAGTGTTCATACGATAAAACTTTTTATATACTCCCTCCGTCCTTGATTTACTGACCCTGTTGACTTTTTAAATAATTTTAAAGCTTTGTGATGATGGATTTAAAATCGAATTTTTTGAGTTTAGTTTTTTTTACAAGGTACTACGAGTGTTGTAGTATCGTGTAAAAAAAACTAATCTCAAAAAATTTAATTTAAAATCCATCATCACGAAGCTCCAAAATCATCTAAAAAGTCAACAAGGTCAGTAAATCGAGGACAGAGGGAGTATGTGCTTTTCATTTTTCTTTAAAGAGTAACGGAATTAAATTATATATGAATATGACTAGCTTCCCTTCATAAATATATGTAGTTCGGTTTATATAGAATTAAGTTTTAGTGCGAGATTTAGAAATAGATCTAAACCATTGATCGTAATTTAATCTATGTTTATCATTGATTTAGGCATGAAAGCATGATTTACAAGACACAATAACCATGTTCCATACTTAGGCATTAACATAAAAAAAACACAATCTTATAATAAGCATGATTATACAAATACTAAAGTATAACTTTGTATACTTATAATTATTAATTGTTCACATTTTCTAATACTATGATTTTTTATAAATACAAACTCTTCCTTATATATATACCAACTTCCTCTGACATCTCGTTTTAATCACCAACTTTTAATTTTTTCTGATAATTCACCAACTTTATTCTGTGTTCAATTTTAACACCTATCGCATATTCTGGCTATTACGTGGCAATAGAAAATGACGAGACATTATACGTGGCAATGTTAATTAAATTATTTACTACATGGTGATAAAACGACACAATTTCTGAATAATTTATACATTTTCGAATAATTTATTTACTACACAGTGATAAAATAACGAGGATTTATATGTTTGTTTAGCTTCAGAAACGGCGTCGTTTTATCACAGTGTAGTAAATAATTGTCGTTTTATCACAGTGTAGTAAATAATTTAATTAACATTGCCACGTATAGTGCCTCGTCATTTTTTATTGCCACGTAATAGCCAGAATATGTGATCGGTGTTAAAATTGAACGCAGAAGAAAGTTGGTGAATTATCAGAAAAAATTAAAAGTTGGTGATTAAAACAGAATGTCAGAGAAAGTTGGTGTATTTAATTGCATTTTTTCCAACTTTTTATATATGTGCTTTTGATTTTTCTTTAAAGAGTAACGGAATTAAATTATATATGAATATGACTAGCTTCCCTTCATAAATATATGTAGTTCGGTTTATATAGAATTAAGTTTTAGTGCGAGATTTAGAAATAGATCTAAACTATTGATCTTAATTTAATCTATGTTTATCATTGATTTAGGCATGAAAGCATGATTTACAAGACACAATAACCATGTTCCATACTTAGGCATCAACATAAAAAAACACAATCTTATAACAAGCATGATTATACAAATACTAAAGTATAACTTTGTATACTTATAATTATTAATTGTTCACATTTTCTAATACTATAATTTTTTATAAATACAAACTCTTCCTTTTATATATATATATATATATATATATAGGGTTGCACTCTAAGGAAAACTAATTTTAATGTGAAAACTAGAAACCAATCTAATACCGTTCAGATCTTGCGAATTAACGGCTGGGATCAATTCATAAAATTATTTAAGTATTGCATTAAAAATGATATTGAGGGCATTAGTGTCCAAATCAATTTTAAGAAAACACGGCACCCACAATTAGTGGGATTCTTCAAATTCTCAAATCTCACTTTCCCTCTGAAACTCTACTCTCTCTGCACGACGAAGAACACCGAAGGAAACATATTCTGTACTGAAGAAATAATGTCGAAGCGGCGAAAAGCTTCTCAGATGGAATTCGAAGAAGGCAAGTAGAGTTTGTCAGATCTATTTCGAACATCATGTTGTTTTTTTTGCGTTGTAGAACTTCAAAAAATTGTGAAAAACATTTGTGAGATTTATGGTAAAATTCGTTGCATAAATTTACTTATGCTCCTATTCGTGCATATTATTAGTAGGTGTTTAAATATTCGATGATTGATTGCGTGTAGAAAATGTTGCATTAGTTTGAATTTTTGTTGCATATTGTAAGTTATTTAGAAAGAATTCATGTGCTTAAGGTATATGCACTCTATCTGTATGATAAAATGTGTTAATGATTTTCTTGTGTTCGGCTAATTGTTTATTAGTCAGCCTATTGAAGCATCGCATTTACAAATATTATTGTTGCATTGTAGTAAATTTCAGTTGCATCTCAGTTGCATTTAACAATAATAATTCATTTTTGCATAGTAAGTGTGTTGTGTTTTCTGAAACTAGATTTTATTTATTTTTAAGTAATTGTTCTCGTTTCTTCAGTACTTTATATTGTTTAGTAATTTGTCTCTAGTCTTACGTCATTATTGAGTATAGTAATACATGTCATTGGTATTCTTTTTCTGTTGCATTTAACTGTAATAATGTTGCATTAAAGTAGATTTCGGTTGCATCGCTTATTCGCCTCATTGCAGCCACTTCGTTATTTTCATTGAAACTTAGTTAATTACTTTTTGTTGTTCTATATCAGGTGATGCAGAGGAAGTTGAAGATGATAAATGTTTGAAGACGAAAGCCAAAGGTAAAAAAAATCCTTCGTTATTTTCATTTGTAGCCACTCGTTATTTTCATTCCTTCGCCTCATTGCAGCCACCTCGTTATTTTCATTTGTGTTATTTTGAATATGATGTTTTGTTGCAGTTTTTCTTCCCAATGTTCAAGGACAATCACTTCTATGTGATATGCATCAACATGAGAAATTCAGTTATGCATCTCATAGATAATGTCAACTTCGAAGTGAAGAATTGTCTTTCTACAAAGATATATGCCGGATCGAAGAATCAGCTAACGTACCTTAGGGCGAAATACTCTGCAATAATTGCTAATGCCGAATGCAACGAAAAGAAGCAAACTATCATTAGTGATGCTGTGAGATTCGTCTTGACATTGTCGAACACCAAGAGATTGGATGTGCAAGACGATCTGTTAAGTTGAACATTATGAATATGTTAAAGCTTTTGAATGATTTTTGGGTGGTTTTTTTTAGTTCATGGTAGACGTTAGGTGAAATAACACTCTAGTTCGAAGGATATGATTCTTTAATTGCTTAATGATATATGTTAAATGAAAATAGTTTAGTATTATAATGCAACATTACTTATTACACATGCACTTGTTTAGCATTACATTTAAACCGGATAAGGTAAAGTCTCAACCATAACTGTAAAACTTGATTCTAAAACATTAAATTTAAGAAGTAAGCAAATAAAAATTCATCATAAAAAATGCAACATTATAGCTAAAGAATGCGACGGTTGCCTACCAAAATGCAAAATAATAAACCCCAGAAAACCACCGAAAATATAAAGTCTAAACCATTAGCCGATGAAACCCCCAAAAACCATAAACGTAAATTTTACCTTTAACTCATACATTGTAAAATTCACATTCGTATAAACGGAAACATAGTAAAGAAACATTAGAAACGAAAACCAAAACCGATAAAACTACCTAAACCAGCCTAAAACCATAAACACTAAACCCTAAAATGTATACCCTAAACCCTTAACTCCTAAACAATAAACCTTAAAGTCCTAACCCTAAACCCTTAACCCTAAAACCACCAAAAATCTAAAGTCTAAACCATTAGCCGATGAAACCCCCCAAAACCGTAAATGTAAATTTTAAATTTAACTCATACATTGTAAAATTCACATTCGTATAGACGGAAACATAGTAAAATAACATTAGAAACAAAAATCGAAACCGATAAAACTACGTAAAGCAGCCTAAAATCATAAACCCTAAACCCTAAACCCATAAACCCCTAAACCCTTAAAGCCAAATCATGAATCCTGAAATCCTAAACCCCGATCATTAATTCATAAATCGTATGTTTTATAAGTTGGTAAATCTGATTTTTACTCGGAATGACAGTTAAATGCAACATTGTTTATATCGAATGCATCGTTTTAATACATAAATGCAACCTAAAACTTTATAATTTAGATGCATATCAACATAAAACTAATGCATTCAGTTATGAAATTGTTACATGTATTAAATAGCGTTGTCAATTGAATATGATGACAGTGATGTACTAAAAAATACAAGAATTTATAAAGAAAACCAAATCAAATATCATGTACAAGGTTTATATAACAATAAGTGATTAATGCGATATACAATACTATAGTAACATGACATTATGCTAAAAAATGAAATTAAACAACAAATGGACAATATAAATGAGACTCTCGTCGTGAACGTTTTCCTTCTCTTCTGAGAATTATCACCCTTCTCACCGGTATAACTTGCCTGAACACCCTCACGGTTGCAATATACATATCTAGTAATTATAGTATGGTCATGTGCTCTTTTAATCTGCCCAAACCTGATGTCAAACCCACATGCGGCATCAAAATCACGGTAGAAATCTTCAGCAACCTTTAGAGAAATAAACTTGCAACCAACGTATGGCTTCTTATCCGCATCGTATTCAGGAAAATAATCTTCCGCGAAGTGACTATTACTATGTCCATCACTTCTATGATCATCATTATCTTCTGCAGAAATATTTATTCATCAAAATGATGCGAAAATGCATGAAAATGAACATAATATGCATTAAAACATATTGCATGCAAACTGGAGGAAAAAAAAATACTCGTCAGAATAAGTACACATGAATGCAAAAAAAAAATGAGAAGAAATTGTTAACCCCAAACATGAGCACGGGATTTTCCTATCACTATATCGATGATACCATTGATAACAACATTCATCCGATCGATTTCAAAAGTATATCGATGAGAAGAAAGGAACGAAAAATAAAAACCTGTAAAATTCATCCGATCGATTTCAAAAAATCTGAAACAAGTCTTCAATTAACTCGCCTACGTCTGCAACAATAAATCGATGGGCTGAAAGAAAAATATTGATTCACGCTACAGACTTCCAGTCGGAATGAAGAACTACGTAATGAAAAGAAGAAAAGGATTACAGATTTGATTTATTAAAACACGATCACGTCAATCCCATTTTTAAGGAAAGAATCAGTTAAGAAATAAGTAAAAGACATAAATCACCCCACTAATTAATATAATACAATTAAAATCTACCTAAAAATGAATTAAAAATATAAAATCCTATCAAATCCTAACCGTTAGATTACAAGAATCAAAGGCTCCTATTGGTTTCTAGTTTTCACACTATATATAGTTTTCATATGATATATCCCCTATATATATATATATATATATATATATATATATATTATACGTTCCGATGCGGATTTGGAGCACGAGAGCGATCCAAGTGCTTACGTGGCGCCTCCTACGGCCTCCGTTCCCTATTTATCTAAATTCTGAATTTTTATACATATTAAATCATTATTTAATATAATAAATTCACATAATTAAGATTTCATCAATCTCTTATTACCATCCATATATATTTATACATATTAATTATATATATATATATATATTAATATATTAATTATTATTATTATCTATTTATATTATACATAAAATTTTAAAATTTAATTATGAGAATTGGAGGATTCGAACTCATGATCTCCCACATGATAGGCTATGTTTTGTACCACTACACCACATCACTAAATAATACTTATTTAAGGCTTACAATATATATATCCATTGTTCAATCATGTTTGAATCATTATCAACTACATTATGTTCATTTTATAAAATTATAAATATATATTTTGAGTATAAATATATATAATATGAATATGTTTTTTATTTATTTATTGATTTTAACATGTGTTTCTTAAATTTGTATGAACTTAACTATATAAATCATGAAATTTTTGATATTTATAAACATACAATAAATATTTTTATTATTTTTATTAATTTATTTATTAAATGGTTCAACCGATCGAACCATGACCAGAAAAATATTTCAATGTTGAGGGTGTTTTTGTTACTCTTCCCAAAATAGGAAAAAAAAATAGAAAGGAAAGAAAAAGAAAGTAAAATATTTTGGTTCGAGCTATCTAACACCATTTTAATTTTGAGGTGGCCCGCCCAAAAGATTTTGATATTCTTTTAGTTTGTATCGATAACAACAATTGACAAATTTTTGTAACGAAACATATATTTTTAATTATTAAACACAAAATCAAATTTGAGGTGGCCCATGGGCCAATAAATTTTCTAAATTCTTTTAGTATGTATAGATAGTTTTAATTTTTGAATTTTTGTAACAAAAAATAGATATTTTAAATTTAAAATAATTGACAATAATTAGACATAAAAATGAGCTTCGTGAGCAATTTTCAATTTGGATTGGCTAAACTTTTTTTTTTTTTTTGTTAAAATATTTTGGCCCTAATACTAAATTGATTTTGAGGTGACCCATTGGCCATGAAAAATTTCATAATGGAGATTTCCTTCAATGATTTGATTTTTTTTATTAATACGTATAAATAGAGTACAACTACTCGATAATGGAGTACACCGCATTAAACTATTTTTCTAATAAAATTTAACGCAACTTTGTAAAACATATTCTCTAACAAATTATCAGAATACTATTTTTCAGTTCGGGTTGATCAGGCTAGACTGATTTTTAGTAAAAAATATTTTTGCCCTAACATTATTTTGGTATTGAGGTGGTCCGTTGGCCAATAAGTTTTTGATTTTTTTTTTTGGCTCCAATACTATTTCGATTTTGAGGTGGTCCGTTGGCCAAAAAGATTTTAAAATGCTCTTATGTATTGCAGCATTTGGCCCAAACTGAGACGAGGTGCTTACGGGTGTCAAGGATCTGCCGTCCGTGCTAGCCGCTGCCGAGGAGTTGGTGGACTTGAAGGCAGGTGACTCTTCCGAGCCCAAACATGGGGATGCAGGATGTACTAAGGATAAGGGGAAAGGTTGGAACAAGAAGGCTTTTAACGACCCAGCGCTGGTGGTACGGCGAGTCATGCTTCGTGAGCTGGGACAAGCTTTGCGGGTGCTTCATATGTGATGAAGACCACCAGATACGGGACTGTCCGAAGCGGAAGGCTAACGCGGGGAGAAGTTGAATGAATGTGGTCGCTGAATCAGTGGATGAGGAGGCTCGGGTCAACACGATACAGTATATTTCGGGTATGCAAATGTTAGATGAGGGTCAAGACATGCCGAGAGTGGACCGTGTGGAGCCTGGGAAGGACATGACGATGAAACAGCCAAGTGTGAGCCGTGGTGTGCTCACGTATGAAAAAGTCTTAGCGGGAGCTGCGTCAAGCAACGGATGTGGTGTGCCGGGAGAACTCGCTTGTGGTGAGTGAGTTGTTGCTGAAAATGGATCGAAGACATGAGGGTTATCCCACATGATGAGGATGTCTTCGAGTTTTGGTGGGGGAGGTTTGTTAGACCCTTAAATCAGAGGATGCAGCAGGTGCGCCTAGCCACGGACGACTATATCCAATTTTGAGGCGGCCCATCGACCAATATTTTTTTGCCTAAATCGGCATCAAGTGTGCATAGCCACGGACGATTCATATTCGATTTTGAGGTGGTCTGTTGGCCAATATATTTTTAAAATTCTTTTAGTAAGTAACAATAGCTATAATTGTCAAATGTTTGTAACAAAATGTATATTTTGAATTTAAACCACCTGAGAATATATTAGACACAAAATTGGTTTTGAGGTGGTTCATTAGCCAATAAATATTTAGAATTCTTTTAGTATGTATCGATAGCTATAATTGTAAAAAAATTTGTAACAAAAGTGTATATTTTCAATTTAAGACACTTTACAATAAATTAGAAATAAAATGAGAATCATTTTAACAAATTATCATAATACTACTATTTTAATAAATATACAATAAAATAATACCCCGTCGAATTTCGACGGGATACAAACTAGTATATATATATATATATATGAGTTTGGTGTCATTATCAATCTAATAAATATAAAAACAGACCTATCAAGCTATCTCTTTGAGTTATTATATATTTGGCCTTTCACGGATGCAAGGAGTCCCTCTTAATTGAAGCAATAGACACCTTGATTTTGACTTAACCTATTTGGCTTTCTCCTTCAGTCGTTGTGGAGTGTACAAGTACGACTTTGGTTGGCTTTGCTACATTTTTTTTCCCTTCTTTTATATATATAAAGAGAGCGATGCTTGTAATAGCCGTAAAAATCCGTATTTAGAAAAATTCAAATTCCGAAGGAGGAAATAAAATTTCTCGAGTATTTGTGATCAATAATATAATTATTGGTGAAGTAGTTATGATACGAAATAGTTTTTCGTTTAAGTCTTTTGGACTTATAATTAATTGATGGATTATTTTTCATGTGTACGAATACACATATCGTTAGTTGTCGATAAGTTCCCTCACACAACTAAGGTCTCGTTCGAAAATCGATCTCTAGTTTTATTAATCAATAATTTTAGTAGAAGAGAAATTTTTATCAATAGACCTTTTAATTAAGTGTTTAATCCTAAGCCATTATCAAACCTCTTATTTTTTTTTTAGCCCAACTACAAGCCCAAGTCTATGAAGCCCATGAGAAATGGTTGGAATGAAGCCACGTTGACTACTCACTTTTTCACCATCCTTGCACCTCCTTTTCACCATTTGAAGATCATCCCCTCATTTTTACCAGAGAAGCAAAACGAGCGAGATAGAGGGCGAGCAAACATCAAGGAAATCGAGAGAAGAGAAACATGAAAATCAAATGCAGTTGTTTTATCATTCCATTCATCATCATCTAGATAAAGGAAAGAGTAAGAAGAAGAAGGAAGGAGATTAAGGATCAGCATAAGCAAGAAGAGAATCAAAGAAATAAAGAGAAGAAAAGCAAAAGAAAAGAACGTAGAGGAGAAGAGGAAGAAAAGCAACTACAAGCTCATCCATATTTTCATACCTGTCCATCTTCATCAAATCCAAATTTTCAATCTTTAAACAGTAAGTGTTTCTCCTACCCAATTTCTTAACCCTCACTGCAATTGAAAACCTTAATATTCCAATCAAACCATTACTGTTCAAGTTCCAATACCATTGTCGACCTTGATAAACCAAGAAAACTAGAAATACGAATTGCTTTAATAACTTGTTAATGAAAGGAATCCTACACAAAAACTTCTAGAGATTAAAATGAATTAAGGAAGTGAGGCACCCTCGATTCGAATTTTTTTTGCTGGGCATCATCTTCGACCGGTGGCGAGTTATCAATAACGGTGGCAGCGTCGGGAACTCGAACGGCGGAGTCGAGAGAGAGAGAGAGATATTAGAACAGGGGAGGGGCAGCCCCTGCTGCTGCTGCTCGACGGTGTTGGCTGCTGCGGCGAGATCACGATGAAGATGGCGTCGGTTGCGGAACGGCGGCAGTCCATGCGACTGCTGCTGCCACGATGGTAGTGTCGGCGGTAAAGCGGCGGCGAAGCGACGAAATCTAAAGCTGGAGAGGGGCAATTTTCCCTGCTCCTACACTTGCCTGCTGCTGCCGCGACGGTGTTGATGACGGAGTTGGCGGCGATGCTGCGAAATCGGTGCCGAAATCGATGATGCGAAATTGGGGCTGCCTCGCGTCGACGATTTTAAATTGGTAGAGAGAGTGAGAGCGGCGCTGATTGAGGGAGGGAATGAAGTAGAAAAATCAGAAAAATTAGAGAGAGCTCCAAGTAGAACATGCAAGAACCGAATGTTCGAACTATTGCTCAAGCTTTGACCCTTCTTCAATTTTCGGTAAGTCTAACCTCCTCTCAACGTCTTGAGCATGAATGAAGGATTAGATTAAAGTATTGAAACTCTTATTGAAGTTCCATTTTCGTTCATAAGCATGAGAGTATCATACATGTTCTTGATTCTAAACAATTCTTGTTCCACATTCGAAATCATGTCCATTCGTGTATTGATTGATGATGATCCTTGTTTTTCCCTCAAGTTCGAGCACTTCCAGCAACTGATTGTCCCTTGATCATATTTGAATGTTGATTAAAACATGCTAGAGTCGAACCCATAAGTGTTGGTCACGTTTTTGATTCGGACATTTTATCGAACAGTTGGCGTGCACGTTTTGTTCAGCATTTTCGAACCCTTTCCCGACTCTATCTCATTTCGAGTCCTAAATGAAAGTTTTAGCTCATGTTCTCAGCTATCCGTAGCTAAAATTTCGTCTTGAACAGCTAAAATTTCGTCTTGATCCGAGTTCATATGCATCAGTTATGACAAATTGAAATTCGCATCTCATTTCTTTTGAAATCTGGAAAACAGCCCACTTGCGGGCTAAACTGAGAACAGCTCGTTTGAAATTCGACATTTATTCTTCTTTCATGTTGAAGTACGTTCCATTAGCATTCTATACATATCTCGTTCACTCAAAACGGTGTTCGTATGAATTTACTATGATTTTTCAAAGTTTGTATCTCCAATCTGTAAATTCCGACGAACAACTTCTGTTCCGTTTTTCCAACCACGTTTTGACCACTTTCCTTTGATCGAATGAAAAATAGTATAACTAGAAAGTTGTTCCTTGTTTTCTGAACTTCAGTTTTGATAGCTCATTCATTCGAATCCATTAAGAAACGAGTGAGAAATCATCACTCAAAGTTAGTACCAAAATCTGCCAAATTCCCGATTTTCAGATTCCGAGTTCTGGGAATAAATGCTTCAATCTCCCAACTCACTCACGGGAAAATTCTGAAATTTAAACATGTCGTAGCTCTGTGTGTTATCCTTCCAAATCAATATCATATGCTCTGTTTCGATTTATAATGAGTGAGAAACAATTATTTTCCTAGAAGGTCGCAGAATTTCTAAATTCTCTTAGAATGTTGAACTTGTTTTTCATATGACGGACCTTCTACTGCTTTGTTAAGCGTCTTGATCGAGTCTTGGGACTAGTTCAAATGGAGAAATTGAGTTCTCATTTGAATTAGTCGAATTTAGCTGATTTTAGATAATTTAGAATTATCGGGTATACTTATCGAACGTCGAGGGCATGTCGAATTTTCCGGGTGGACTTTTCTATCTTCTCGATTAATATATTTCTAAGACGCGATACGAACAAGAAGCGGTTATGATTTCCTAAAATCTCTAATGAGATAAAATACTAGAACGAGAATTCTAGTAGTAATGTATTTTTTCTAAAACGAGACTTTTCCCTAAAGGTCAAGCAAGGGAAGAGAGTCGAGGAACGTGAAGAAAAACCAGGAACCGATCTATCACTTTGCAATCAGGTGGGCGTTCTAACAAAGAAAATTATATTGTTGCTATAATGAAGCATGTTTTGAAAATAAAGCAAGTTGACTCAAAACCCTTTCATGCATAAAATGTTTTTGGTTTTATGTGTGATGCCTATCTGTGTTGGATTGCCAACGTTATATCGATCGAGCCTGAGTTAGACAAAGGTCGCTAGCCAGGTATGTGTACACGAAGTCGTGACTGTGTGCTCCAAAGGTGGGCCGGTTATGCATGGAAACGTCCGGTGAGGTGGCCACCTTGCCGGCGTACTTACAGATATGGATAATACAGATGTGGAAGAAAATGGGGAGTGCACTCCAATTGTTTATGGAAATAAAGTGGTTTTAGTTACACAAGTATTTTGATAAAACCTTGTGATAACTGTGAAATGCATGATTGGTGATTATTTTACTGAAAATTATTTTTGGGCATAACCTCACGGAGTACATCAAGTACTCAGCCCTGCTCGTGTTTTCAAAAACTTGCAGGTTGAGCGAGGAGGCAAGGGCGGCAGTGTTGAGAGGAGATTCGTTCATCTTTTGAATTTGGTTCAGAAAGAGATACATATCTTCATATATGTATCTATTTTATTAAAGACTTCCGCTGTATGCTTCTATTATCTTATTTAGTAATTATGTTCAACTGGCTTCATGAACTAGTAAATCGAGAACTACTCTACTCGTATTCCTTCATGAAATTGGATTATGTTCAACCGGTTTCTTCTCATGGATAACTATATTATATTTGAGCCATGGGCTTTTTCATATCTTCATTTGCCTTCTATTTATTCATTGATCGAGTCCATTCAATTGTTTATTTTGCTAATTACTGAGTTACAAGTCGTTTCCCCTTTCTTTCCCGCTTCTTATATCCAACCCCTAGTCACGGTTTCCCGTCTTAGCTATCCTTAGCAAAGTGCGGTCGTGACAGAGTGGTATCAGAGCATTTTATTCGCTCTGAACTAAAATTTATTCGAGTATAGTCTAGCTAGATTCACTAGACTAATTAGAAATTTGGTGGTAACTCTCAACACGCCTCCGTGCCACGCTCGACAGGAAATAAGGTACCATATTTTTAAAGTTTTGAGATTTGCATAAGTTGTTAAAGTTCATGAGATTGCAGAAGCATGAGTTGCATGATATTTATGCGGAAAGTATATGATGAAGTGAAGTTCTTATATTTTCAATTTCTAAAAGTTTGAATTTACGTGAGTTTTGAAATGGCATCGTAGTTGGGTGTTTTTCCAGAGAAGGATGATAAATTGTGATTAACTCACAAGCTGCGTAATGAGAACATAGAAGAGCTTTAGGAATTTCCCTATTATCTCATTGCTCATATATCGAGAAGACAATACAAATAGAATTTCCAGACTCTTTTGGCAAGAACAATAGAAGCTTACAAATGTGGCATCGTGTGAAGCTATGAGAACGAGAACTAAGAAAGCATTCGTGATTCCTGATTTTGTTTTCTTCAAGAAGAGAACTAGTAAAATAACTTTCAATGAGTTTCCCTGACACATTGGTAAAACTCTCTAAACGTGAGAAAAGAGGGTGAAATTGGCAACGGAGTATGTATATACTTGAAGTTCGAGCGATTAGAACTTAAGTACGAATTAGATGACGAATTGAATTATTAAGGAGATGGATTAGAGTGGCGCAGCGAAAGCGTAGTGGGCCCATAACCCATCGAGAATCCCCACATCAAAAAGAGAATAGATGCCCAAGATGATCACGAGTCTAGCATTTTAGCACGATATATGTTCCACGGGGTAGATACGAAAGAAAAGAGCACGGACAGGTTCCGATACAAATTGAAACGAGTAATATACGCTAAAATTATTAGGCAAGCCTTCAATGTTAGCGATGACGAATGTCAGCATATCATGATAAGGATGTACGAGGGAATAATGATGGCAAACAACTACTTATTAATTTCCGAGCCTTCAGTCTCGACTAAGTTAGCCAAGGACATGCCTAGTTATTGGTCCAAAGCCACACGTCGACAACCTATAAATGTAACTCCCTCAAAGCGTACGCTTAACGATAAAGCTAATAGCGAAAGATGTAGCCTCAAACTACAAGCTGACGCGATGATAGAAGCAATGGAACTGAATCTTCTGGAACTAGCATTACGAATGAATGAAGTCGTCAGAAGAAAACGAAGCTTAGCCATGTTGAAGTCAACGATGCGAAAAGCAGGAATTTCTATTTCCTAATAAAGATAGAATTTTATTTTTTTTTCGACCACTCAAAAGCCATGACCACAACGACTAATGTCTTATTTGACGCAATAGCTCTAACCTGGAAACGATACCCTTGAAGGGATGTACTATAAAAGATATTAAGCGAATAAAATCGAAGTGGTAATACCACCAGATGCGATAGAGAAGGGTTAGCTAACCCTAACGAATAATTCTTAGCTAGATGTAAATGAGATAGCAAGACTCATCAACGAGATAAGTAGCCTACGAAAGAGATTTGTTATGTTACATGATGTGAGAATGAATGATGATGAGGAGATAAAAAAAAAAAAGTGAAGCTCTTATAAGCGATCAAGTGGTCATTAGCACCTCTATGAGGGTATGTTAAAACGAAGCCATGCCACGATACGTTTTATGATTAGCTATCATAAGATACGAGAAGATGTACGGCTATCGAAGGTGATATTCGATAATGTTGCAAGGTGTATACGGCTATCGAATATGATAGTCGAAAACGTTATGATGTATGTACTGCTATTGTTGCGATAGATGATAAATACGAAGTATAGCTACTTTAGAATGATGATCGACGTACTAGCAAATTATGGCTATCAAGTGGTAGTCGAGAAGCCAACAATGATGATGTTCATTACGATACGGATCACGAGGCACATGGAGTCGACAGGCTGACCAGACTTATGCATGAAAGACTGTTCGATTATGCGGTGTACCAACGTCATCAGCATCCGGTCAAGATATGAAGTTCCCTACTTTGTTTGAAATGAGTCTACAACGACGATATGACGTACTCTTTTTAAGGGGGTAGTGCCACGTATATGTTAGTTTACAACTAACAAGGTGTTCTCACCTTTTGAGCGTAGAGATAATCAAATCGAAACACGACGCTAGACTAGAAGCGAACAAGTAGCTAGTCCCGGGCAAACCAATGATGATCATGATGAACGAGGGTACGAGAAGCACCACACCAAGGCAAGACAACAAGAGGTGAGCACGATCAACTCTTAGTGCGATGCTTCCATTACAACACGAAGTCAGCTAGAATGCGAGGCAAATGATCATAAGTATGCATATGAATTTCACTATCCTGCCAAGCGATTAATGTTAGAAAAGTCGACCACACGATTAAATTATACACGTATAGAGGAAATGTTTATCGCTACGAAGAAGTAACTGTTAGCGCGGTGTCATAGAATTTAGATTGCCGAATCTCAGAGTTGCTAATAGCAACAAGAAAATGATCAATCCTATCACGAAGCTGAAAAGCTTAGATTATCGACGACAACAAGAAAAGCGAGAATGTATCCCTGATTAACAAGAAAAATGTGCCAAGCATGACTCAGGCCCAAACGCAACTGCTAGATGAATGGTGATGGACGAACAACGGTGCTACGAAGAACTACAAAGGAAGTTTAAGGATGGGTATGAGTGACCTACCCTAGTGTGTACATTAGACGGTATGAATTTCGGGGACAAAATTCTTTTTAAGGGGGTAGTATTGTAATAGCCGTTAAAATCCGTATTTAGAAAAATTCAAATTCCGAAGGAGGAAATAAAATTTCTCGAGTATTTGTGATCAATAATATAATTATTGGTGAAGTAGTTATGATACGAAATAGTTTTTCGTTTAAGTCTTTTGGACTTATAATTAATTGATGGATTATTTTTCATGTGTACGAATACACATATCGTTAGTTGTCGATAAGTTCCCTCACACAATTAAGGTCTCGTTCGAAAATCGATCTCTAGTTTTATTAATCACGATTTTTAGTAGAAGAGAAATTTTTATTAATAGACCTTTTAATTAAGTGTTTAATCCTAAGCCATTATCAAACCTCTTATTTTTTTTTTTAGCCCAACTACAAGCCCAAGTCTATGAAGCCCATGAGAAATGGTTGGAATGAAGCCACGTTGACTACTCACTTTTTCACCATCCTTGCACCTCCTTTTCACCATTTGAAGATCATCCCCTCATTTTTACCAGAGAAGCAAAACGAGCGAGATAGAGGGCGAGCAAACATCAAGGAAATCGAGAGAAGAGAAACATGAAAATCAAATGCAGTTGTTTTATCATTCCATTCATCATCATCTAGATAAAGGAAAGAGTAAGAAGAAGAAGGAAGGAGATTAAGGATCAGCATAAGCAAGAAGAGAATCAAAGAAATAAAGAGAAGAAAAGCAAAAGAAAAGAACGTAGAGGAGAAGAGGAAGAAAAGCAACTACAAGCTCATCCATATTTTCATACCTGTCCATCTTCATCAAATCCAAATTTTCAATCTTTAAACAGTAAGTGTTTCTCCTACCCAATTTCTTAACCCTCACTGCAATTGAAAACCTTAATATTCCAATCAAACCATTACTGTTCAAGTTCCAATACCATTGTCGACCTTGATAAACCAAGAAAACTAGAAATACGAATTGCTTTAATAACTTGTTAATGAAAGGAATCCTACACAAAAACTTCTAGAGATTAAAATGAATTAAGGAAGTGAGGCACCCTCGATTCGAATTTTTTTTGCTGGGCATCATCTTCGACCGGTGGCGAGTTATCAATAACGGTGGCAGCGTCGGGAACTCGAACGGCGGAGTCGAGAGAGAGAGAGATATTAGAACAGGGGAGGGGCAGCCCCTGCTGCTGCTGCTCGACGGTGTTGGCTGCTGCGGCGAGATCACGATGAAGATGGCGTCGGTTGCGGAACGGCGGCAGTCCATGCGACTGCTGCTGCCACGATGGTAGTGTCGGCGGTAAAGCGGCGGCGAAGCGACGAAATCTGAAGCTGGAGAGGGGCAATTTTCCCTGCTCCTACACTTGCTGCTGCTGCCAGCGACGGTGTTGATGACGGAGTTGGCGGCGATGCTGCGAAATCGGTGCCGAAATCGATGATGCGAAATTGGGGCTGCCTCGCGTCGACGATTTTAAATTGGTAGAGAGAGTGAGAGCGGCGCTGATTGAGGGAGGGAATGAAGTAGAAAAATCAGAAAAATTAGAGAGAGCTCCAAGTAGAACATGCAAGAACCGAATGTTCGAACTATCGCTCAAGCTTTGACCCTTCTTCAATTTTCGGTAAGTCTAACCTCCTCTCAACGTCTTGAGCATGAATGAAGGATTAGATTAAAGTATTGAAACTCTTATTGAAGTTCCATTTTCGTTCATAAGCATGAGAGTATCATACATGTTCTTGATTCTAAACAATTCTTGTTCCACATTCGAAATCATGTCCATTCGTGTATTGATTGATGATGATCCTTGTTTTTCCCTCAAGTTTGAGCACTTCCAGCAACTGATTGTCCCTTGATCATATTTGAATGTTGATTAAAACATGCTAGAGTCGAACCCATAAGTGTTGGTCACGTTTTTGATTCGGACATTTTATCGAACAGTTGGCGTGCACGTTTTGTTCAGCATTTTCGAACCCTTTCCCGACTCTATCTCATTTCGAGTCCTAAATGAAAGTTTTAGCTCATGTTCTCAGCTATCCGTAGCTAAAATTTCGTCTTGAACAGCTAAAATTTCAGTCTTGATCCGAGTTCATATGCATCAGTTATGACAAATTGAAATTCGCATCTCATTTCTTTTGAAATCTGGAAAACAGCCCACTTGCGGGCTAAACTGAGAACAGCTCATTTGAAATTCGACATTTATTCTTCTTCATGTTGAAGTACGTTCCATTAGCATTCTATACATATCTCGTTCACTCAAAACGGTGTTCGTATGAATTTACTATGATTTTTCAAAGTTTGTATCTCCAATCTGGAAATTCCGACGAACAACTTCTGTTCCGTTTTTCCAACCACGTTTTGACCACTTTCCTTTGATCGAATGAAAAATAGTATAACTAGAAAGTTGTTCCTTGTTTTCTGAACTTCAGTTTTGATAGCTCATTCATTCGAATCCATTAAGAAACGAGTGAGAAATCATCACTCAAAGTTAGTACCAAAATCTGCCAAATTCCCGATTTTCAGATTCCGAGTTCTGGGAATAAATGCTTCAATCTCCCAACTCACTCACGGGAAAATTCTGAAATTTAAACATGTCGTAGCTCTGTGTGTTATCCTTCCAAATCAATATCATATGCTCTGTTTCGATTTATAATGAGTGAGAAACAATTATTTTCCTAGAAGGTCGCAGAATTTCTAAATTCTCTTAGAATGTTGAACTTGTTTTTCATATGACGGACCTTCTACTGCTTTGTTAAGCGTCTTGATCGAGTCTTGGGACTAGTTCAAATGGAGAAATTGAGTTCTCATTTGAATTAGTCGAATTTAGCTGATTTTAGATAATTTAGAATTATCGGGTATACTTATCGAACGTCGAGGGCATGTCGAATTTTCCGGGTGGACTTTTCTATCTTCTCGATTAATATATTTCTAAGACGCGATACGAACAAGAAGCGGTTATGATTTCCTAAAATCTCTAATGAGATAAAATACTAGAACGAGAATTCTAGTAGTAATGTATTTTTTCTAAAACGAGACTTTTCCCTAAAGGTCAAGCAAGGGAAGAGAGTCGAGGAACGTGAAGAAAAACTAAGAACCGATCTATCACTTTGCAATCAGGTGGGCGTTCTAACATAGAAAATTATATTGTTGCTATAATGAAGCATGTTTTGAAAATAAAGCAAGTTGACTCAAAACCCTTTCATGCATAAAATGTTTTTGGTTTTATGTGTGATGCCTATCTGTGTTGGATTGCCAACGTTATATCGATCGAGCCTAAGTTAGACAAAGGTCGCTAGCCAGGTATGTGTACACGAAGTCGTGACTGTGTGCTCCAAAGGTGGGCCGGTTATGCATGGAAACGTCCGGTGAGGTGGCCACCTTGCCGGCATTCTTACAGATATGGATAATACAGATGTGGAAGAAAATGGGGAGTGCACTCCAATTGTTTATGGAAATAAAGTGGTTTTAGTTACACAAGTATTTTGATAAAACCTTGTGATAACTATGAAATGCATGATTGGTGATTATTTTACTGAAAATTATTTTTGGGCATAACCTCACGGAGTACATCAAGTACTCAGCCCTGCTTGTGTTTTCAAAAACTTGCAGGTTGAGCGAGGTGGCAAGGGCGGCAGTGTTGAGAGGAGATTCGTTCATCTTTTGAATTTGGTTCAGAAAGAGATACATATCTTCATATATGTATCTATTTTGTTAAAGACTTCCGCTGTATGCTTCTATTATCTTATTTAGTAATTATGTTCAACTGGCTTCATGAACCAGTAAATCGAGAACTACTCTACTCGTATTCCTTCATGAAATTGGATTATGTTCAACCGGTTTCTTCTCATGGATAACTATATTATATTTGAGCCATGGACTTTTTCATATCTTCATTTGCCTTCTATTTATTCATTGATCGAGTCTATTCAATTGTTCATTTTGCTAATTACTGAGTTACAAGTCGTTTCCCCTTTCTTTCCCGCTTCTTATATCCAACCCCTAGTCACGGTTTCCCGTCTTAGCTATCCTTAGCAAAGTGCGGTCGTGACAATGCTCGACTACTTACCGTGGGCATGCTTAATGTGCACACGGCTGAGGTGACAGTATTATATTTAAAGAATATTTTAATTAGTATACCTTATAAAAATAGACCATGCCAAAAGAAATTAAACCCTAAAAAAAAACTAAAGGGAAAGATCATTAACGTGACAGTACAACGTCAGTCGTGGGTATATTAAATGTGTCCATGGTGGGTAGGGAAACATTTATTTATATAAAGAATGTATTACGGAATACATAGAAATAAAATTTGATGTGAGATATAAAAATTTCCAACACTTTAACCAGTCGAGATGAAATATTTATTTGGTCCAAAATTCTCTTTAAATTATTTTAATAAATTATTGATGCCCAAAAAATTGTTTAGAGTCGTGCACTTCACACTTGGGGTACAACTGTATAGACCATACCCTCTCAAGTCCCAATCAAGAAAATTAAAGATGTTCTCAAAATAATTTAATCACTTATAAAAAGTTATGAATAACAACTAAAACAAAATATTTAAAATCCTAGCTAATTTATAGTAGTATTATAATTTCAAAAGAATTAAGAACAAGACTTACATTTCATTTTTTTCCCCACTTAAAAATAAAATCGAGATATTTGCACAAACTTATCAAATGGGAAAAGACATATGCACCCAACCGCATTTTAATGATTACGAATAAGTCAAAAAATATTACATGCTTCTGAGCTTAGCTCGTGCGGCAATGAAATATTTGTACATGAAAATAATTATTTGACAAAAATAATTAAGTGTTTCTTTTTTTTTTGTTCTTTTTTTTTTTTTGCGAACAAAAATAATTAAGTTGTTGAAAAAATGGTTGTATAAATTGTCGCGATCTAAAGGGTGTGGGATCCCACTTTTGTTTTTTTGAAAAAAAATAATAATAAAGAAAAGAAAAAGCTGTCACAAAGAAAATTGTGAAATGGGTGATAAGCACTTCTTCCATCACCACTTATATAGCTTTTGGATTGAAAAAAATTAAAGGTTTTAGATTTTGGACACGTTAGAAATTTTATGGAAAATGAAATAATTGACTTCTACTACTATTTATGTTTGTACATGCACGTAGCCCAAAAATGAGTGGTAAGTGGAGTTTGTTGTCCATACCTACTTACTAATTAAATACTTTAATTGGGATTTTCGGTACATTCTTTCCTCTTTTTTTCTTGATTAAGACAATTAATTAGTCATGTGATTCATGCTTTAGATGGATTTGTTAAATTATTGCAATACTGGAGAATTTTGTGAGGTTTGTAAACCACTGCGATATTTAATATTATCATATATATATATAGATGCATTATGGTAAAAACTTATTTTTTCGTGAAAACTGTAAACCATGCATAAAGTGTTGCATGCTCATAAATGATGTATTATATGCATAAAATAATATATATTTTATTATGTAATATTTTATACACAAAAATGCATCATTTTATGCATAAAAATGCATGATTTGCAGTTTTCACGTAATAATTAATTTTCATATGATATGTTTATATATATATATATATATAGGGGATATATCATATAGAAACTAATTATGGTGTGAAAACTAGAAACCAATAGGAGCCATTGATTTCTAGTATCTAACGGCTGAGATTAGGTAGATTTTTTTTATTTTTAATCCATTTGTAAATCGTTTTTAAATTGTATGAAATTAAGTGTTAGGGTCATTTTAGTATTTTCTTATTTTCTTAACCGATTATTACCTTAAAAATGGGATTTGATTGCGATCGTGCGTGAAGTCTCTATTCATACGTATCATTTTCATTCACGCTATGATTCTTTAGATCTTCATTCACTCCGTAATTCTCTACTTTCAGTCGTCGATCGATCGGCTATCTGTCATCCCATCGTTCTTTGGTTGCAGACTCACGCGACATATTTGACGATCGCAATGAATGTTACAGGTGTTTAGGTTTTTGTGCCTTTTTTTATCAATGATTTCATGGATTTTTCGTTCTTTTATGTGATTTCTGGTGTTAATCAATTCCTCTCATCGTTATGAATGAACGATGAGAAGAATATTTTTTAATGCATATTTTTCTGGTGTTCTTTCCGATGTCTGTTGATATAGTTTTTGCCAATTTTCGATGAATACATTTTAATGCATATTATGTTTAATTTGCTGCATTTTTGTTTTCCAATTTGCAAGGTTTATTTTATAATGCATATTATCTTTAATTTGATGCATTTCAAACTCATTTTGATGAATAAATATTTCTGCAGAAGATAATGACGCTCGCAGAAGTGATAGACATAATAATAGTGATTTCGCCGAAGAATATTTTCCTAAATGCGATGCGGATAAGAAGTCATACGTTGGTCGTAAGTTTATTTCTCTAAAGGATGCTGAAGATTTCTACAAGCTTATGGTGCCGCATGTGGGTTTGACGTCAGACTTGGGCAGATTAAAAGAGCATATGATCGTACTATAATTACTAGATACATGTATTGCAACCGTGAGGGTGTTAAGGCAAGTTATACCGGTGAGAAGGGTGATGATTCTCAGAAGAGAAGGGTGTTAAAGCACATCACTGTCATCATATTCAATTGAAAACGCTATTTAATATATGCAACAATTTCAAAACTGAATGCATTAGTTTTATGTTGATATGCTTCCAAATTGTATAGTTTTAGGTTGCATTTATGTATTAAACCAATGCATTCTATACATACAATGTTGCATTTAACTGTCATTCCGAGCAAAAATCAATAAGATTTACCAACTTATACAGCATATGATTTTTGAATGAATGACCGAGGTTTAGGATTTCAGGATTCATGATTAAGGATTTAAGGTTTCATA
>CM038111.1:12382598-12696996 GCA_001642375.2 Mentha longifolia | reverse complement strand
TTAGGGTTAGGGTTTATGGTTCAGGGTTTGGGGTTTTTTATTTTTGGGACCGTTGCATTGTTTGGCTATAATATTGCATTTTTTTTTTTGAAGAATTACTATTTGCTTAATTCTTAAATTTAATGTTTTAGAATCAAGTTTTACAATTATGGTTGAGACTTTACCTTATCCGGTTTAAATGTAATGCTAAACAAGTGCATGTGTAATAAGTAATATTGCATTATAATACTAAACATTTCCATTTAACATATATCATTAAGAAATTAAAGAACCATGTCCTTGAACTAGAGTGTTATTTCACCCAACGTCTACCATGAACTAAAAAAAAAATCCTCCCAAAAATCATTTAAAAGCTTTAACATATTCATAACGTTCAACTAAACAGATCGTCTTCCACATCCAACCTCTTGGTCTTCGACAATGCCATGACGAATCGTATTGCATCACTAATGATAGTTTGCTTCTTTTCGTTGCATTTGGCATTAGCAATTGCTGCCAATATTTCGCCCTAAGGTAATTTAGTTGATTCTTCGATTTCGGATTCAGGCCATGGTTCCACTTTTTGCATCCCCCTCCCATAAAAGTCTCCATATATCGCACAGTCAAACATTTATCATCTTCAACTACCTCTGCATCACCTGATATAGAACAAAAAAAAGTAATTAACTAAATTTCAATGAAAATAACGAAGTGGCTGCAATGAGGCGAATAAGCGATGCAACTGAAATTTACTTTAATGCAACATTATTATAGTTAAATGCAACAAAAAAAAATACCAATGACTTGTGTTACTATAATCAATAATCACGTAAGATTAGAGACAAATTACT
Source organism: Mentha longifolia (assembly GCA_001642375.2). Lineage (NCBI taxonomy): Eukaryota > Viridiplantae > Streptophyta > Magnoliopsida > Lamiales > Lamiaceae > Mentha > Mentha longifolia. Next base: position 12,696,166 of record CM038111.1, on the reverse strand, counting down.
AAATAATATAAAATACATAAGAAACGAGAACAATAACTTAAAAATAAATAAAATCTAGTTTCAGAAAACACAACACACTTACTATGCAAAAATGAATTATTATTGTTAAATGCAACAGTATTATTGTTAAATGCAATTGAGATGCAACTGAAATTTACTGCAATGCAACCATAATATTTGTAAATGCAACATAATACGCAATGCTACGCTTACTAAACAAAATCAACTTCTGCTCTCTAATTACCTATGTCTGCGTGATCATAAAAACATACGCAACAACTGAAAAACCTTCTAGTGTCCATAACGTTTGCATCATAAACTCGCCAAAAATCATTATAACATTTTATCGAACACGTACAGTCCACAAACCTTGAACCCATGAATAATGTATAAAAATCTGACAATATGCAACATTAATCCGAGGTAATGCAACAAATTCTCATCAAAATTAATCACCAAATAATAAAAAACAAAATCACATTATACACGAAAAGCAGCAACCCTAAATTTATGCAGCGTTTTTTACCCTAAATCTCACAATCCATCTTCGAATTTTTTCGAAATATAACTACAAAAAACCCTCAAAATTTTCGAAGTTGAATCAAAGATAATGTACTTGCCTTCTTTGAATTCCATCTGCGCAGATCTCCTCCCCTTCGCCATTAGTTTTTCTCCACATTTTAGCTGATAATCGCTCTTCTTCCGTCGACGAGAGAGGGAGAGGGTTTTTAGAGGAAAAAAAAGTTTTGATTTTCTAAATTAACGTGTTCTTTTTTTTTTAAATGTAGTGGGACAGTAATGCCTTTTTTACAATTTTTTATGTATAATTATAATAATAATTCGAATTCATCTCAGCCATCGATTTCAAACATGTGAATGGTATTAGATTGGTTTCTAGTTTTCACATGCATATTAGTTTTCCATAGAGTGCATCCCTATATATATATATATATATATATATGTATGTATAGTAATTAATTTTTGAAAATTTTATTTTAGAGGGAAAAATATATAAAGAAATCTGTAGGTCGACGTTTTCAAACATTTACATTTAACTTCTACACGATTCTTTTCAAAAAGCCTATTCGTTCTCAATTAAAATGGAAAAAAAGACGTTTTCTTTGTTATTTGAAATTTGATTGAAAAGTCAAAAGGAAACAACTCTCGTAGAACTTACCGTTAATTAATCATTGAGACTTTAGATTATAATTTCAAAATTAATGTGTACAATTTGTTTTCCATATATAATAGCTAAACATATATAGTGATGTAAGAAGCGTTCTGTTGATTCTCTTTTAAATACCGAAAGAACACAAGAGAAAGGAAAAAAACACTAATTTTATATTTATCAAATCGAACTCCTGTAATACATAAACAATGCTCATACTTATAAAATCCAACAACAAAAGGGCCAAGCCATAATAATATAAATTACTTAAAAAGAAATAAATTAAAATCTAATTAAACAATTAATACAAAAATCGACGCATATCTTCAATCTCTAAGTGTGTATATATATATATATATATATATATATATATATAGTAATGAGATTATCCTTTTGGTTGATTATCTTTTTTGTTGTATTGGTCATTCTTTCAATCAAGGGAACAATGTTGTTACCCTACCCCTATTAATTTTCTTTTTACAAAATATGAAAATTGAAATGAAAATATAGAATGTGTGTGTAATCTTTTGAATATGCATGAGCTAAAAAAGTTGAAAAAGTTGTATACTCACAACTCATGAGCCTAGACAACCTTTAATTTGATGTGGGGTTCATAATGAAACAATGCAATGGTACAACTCTTTTGTTGTGTCTACGTTACTCTCAAAAGTGCAACATCTATTTCTTCGATTCGTACCGTTAGTGTTAGCAAGCATGCATCTACTCGTACATATTCAATTTTCAAGGTATTAAAATTTGTTTTAATCCCTATGTGTAAATATAAGGCCCTATATTTGATGCAAATTTAAACGTCATCTTTTTTATACTCCCTTGGTCTGCCAACAACGTTATTATAATCTTTCGACACTAGTTTTTATGTGATGAAAATTGGATGTTATACAGTACATCAAGTAGAATAATACACTGAATCAAGTGCGATACTTAAATTTTATCTGAACATTTACTTTTCGATACATAAAAATATAAATACGTCTCGAAATATTCTAAGCACATTTTTTTATGGAAGAAGAGAGTGTATATAATAGGGATTGACTCTAAATGTCTTCAATTAAAAAATTATATAAAAATGAATGTCTTGAATACTATAAATTCTAGTAATAAAATATATCTTTAATATTTTTTTTTTCTAAAACAAAATATAGGAATACACAAGAATCAAGATGCATAATATAAATGGTACACCGAGTGTAGCCCCACATATAAACTTGTGGATTTCTTGAGGCCACTTTACAAATTAATAAATAAAGAGTAGCACCGGCTTGGTCACTACAACATCGATTGTGATTGAAGAGGAATCCCTTTTTATTAAGTCTTTTCCATAAGCACTTGAAAACAATAATTATTACACTTAAAGAAATTCAATGAATACAAAGTAGAACATAATGTTGTGAAAATGGCCTGATTACAAGAATTTTCAAAAGTTTGAAAGATTGTTGTTTTAAAGAGGGTCCTACTATACCCCTTAGCTAGAGCAAGTTGGGATGATTGATTTTATGATGATGAAGCAGTGTCTACACTTAAAAGCTCCACTTGCATATTGAATTCACATCACAAAGTTTTGGGATTCCAAAAATGCATGTCTATTCACTCTCTTTCTCTCTCTCTCTCTATCTATATATATATATATACATCTATATATATATATATATATATATATTAGATCATATAAGAATCCTCTTTAAATTTGAAAACTAGGAACCAATCTCATCCATTTATCTAAACAAATCTAACGACTATCATTTATTAGTGGATTAATTGATTTACGGTTAATACAATTAAGGAAGGGTTAATATAGTAATATTAATTAAATATCAATATTCTCTCTTCCTATAACTAAGGGATTAGAACCGTTTCATATGCATAATGAATTGAATATTTTATTATATTATTTTGTTATCTTCAAACTTATCGTAATTCTCAAGTAGTTTTATTTATTAGAAGTTTTATTTATTATTTTTTTTACACCAATGAAGTTTTATCTTTTATTTACATAAGGTAGTATCTTTTTTATATGACGTAAGCTATACATTAATTCTTACAACCACTATAATGATTAAATATTGAACTTTTTTTAATACCCAAATAAGCATGATTTGTAACACATAATAAACATAATTCTTAAAAGCATAATTTCATACGTAAATAATAAGAAAGAAAAGAAAATTAAGTAAAATAAAATAACATCAAATATAAAATGCTTAATTTGTTTTTCCTATATGCTTGAACTATAATTCTTTCATGCCTTTTTATATATAAAATTATGCTTCTTTTTTTTTTGTCAGTCATGCTTATTTAGACATGAAATTATGCTTTCACTAATAAGCATATTTTTTATGCATTTTGTTTGATAATTAAATTTTTTCCTACTAAATAAGCATGTCATTTGTTCTAAATAAACATATTTTTTATGCATATATATACTGTCGATTACTTGTATTTTTTTTCTTTTTTTTTTTCTACTAAATAAGCATGTCTTTTATTATAAATAAGCATGTTTTTTATGCATATTGTTTAATAGAGTTTGGTTCACATGTTAATAAATCTTGGCATGTTAAATAGGAATTAATCTAGACCATTGATCTTAGTCAAATCTATAACTATCATTGATTTAAGCATGATTTCAAAGTATAGTAAGCATGACTTTAGTTAAGCATCAATTTGTACAATAACAAGCATAATTATATAATAAGCATAATTCTATACATATTTAAGCATGATTCTGTATACTTTTAAAGCATTTTTCTCATTTTAACACGCAATGATTTTTTAATACACGAATCATTCCCTATATAATCGCAAATAAGCATGTCATTTGTTTCAAATAAGCATGTTTTTATGCATATATGTTGTCTAATAATCAACTCTTATTTTTTATATTAAACAAGCATTTTTTTATTTTAAATAAGCAATTTTTTATGCAAAATTATTTTTTTTACAGTCGTGTTTATTGATGTGAAATTATGCTTACATTGAGCATTTTAAGAGTTACGGAAAAAAAAAACGTGAACATACATACATAATAAAATAAACTTGAAAATATAGACAAAACGCATGAAACACTAAAAGAAGAAGAAAAAATAAATAAATAAAAATGAAAGACTAAATATAAGCATTGCTAATTTAATAATCACAACAAATTAAAATTTGGTGCGGTTATATCACGAATTTGGAAAAATAAATTATTTTGAAATTTTGGGGAGGATGTGGAATGCCACCGCATGAATAGGATGTTGTGCGATTTCTTAAAATAAAATTGCCCCTGAAAGCATTAAAATTTAAAAAGATAGCCTATAATATAGATTAGATCTCAACCACTAATCTCTATAAGATGAATGGTTAACATGGGTTCCTAGTTCTCAAGTTTGGAGGTGACACCCATAAGATCCATCCCCTATATATATATATATATATATATATATATATTCTATCCGCCCCACACTAGATGACACATTTTTTTTTGGGACGTCCTACGCTAAATAACACGTTTCCTAGCTTTTTAGGAAATAATCAAGGTTTAAATGGTAAATTGATAAATCACTTATTACACTTAACATTCACTAATTAAATCTCATCATCCATTCACCTATCATTAAGTATTCCAATATAATTTAAATTCTAAAAGTTTAAATTATCATAACTTGCTCGTTTGTTCTTCGATTTTTATGATTTTTATACCAAAGTAAAGGTCTTGATACGATCATTCATTTAAAATCAGATATCAATATGTTTTTATACATCTATGATGCTCAAATTTTAAAATATGCCTAAATGCATAAACCACATTACATCCCTAAACACAATACACTTTATTTTAACACGTCAAAAATTATTAATAGCATAATTGAATTCACAAGTTACATGATAAATAATTTTTTTATTTTGTTATTTTAATGTTTTCTTTTAAATGTCCTAAAATCAAGAAAAATGGACTTAGTTATGGAGTACACAAAACATTGGAGATAGTTGACTTGAGGAACCATAACTCTCGACTTTAAGTGAGATACCTTAGTGAAAAACATGGATTGAAAGCTTGCAGGATCAAGATCTCAAGAAGTAAGCCAAAACTCTAACTTGAAGGATGTGCACATAGAAATAGTTCGTACATGCGGTGAGGTGTAGTGGCGAAGTGAAGGCACCAGAGTTTTTTCTTAGTAAGAGGTTTTAAGTTCAATTCCCACCGCCGATATGTGGTGTGTAGAGTAATTTTCCACTTTTGTATGGAGTAAGAGTCTCACTTATGTATAAAATAGATTTATCATGTATATGAATATGAGTATGAGTATGTTGTCACTGAGATTATTTTCATAGCATCTATTACAACATTGAGTCTTCAATCAATAGATACTCTAGTTTGTAAATCGTAATGTAGTGGTAAATATTATAGTTGGTTTCGAGTTTGTATCTAAGCATTGTCTTTAACTTAAACTTTTTTTATAAGTTAGAATATTTTTTGTAAATTCACCAAAATTTTTAGAGCACCCATATATAGAATAATAGAAAGCTTCAAAAAGGGTTCTCTCCACTATTTTGTGGGCTTCGGACATGAAAGAGTTATATTCCAAAATAACCCCCAATGGTCGGGTTCTATTTCGGACTCTCTCCTAAGCTCTCTCGTCTCTCAACTATTTATTTTAGTTTTTAATTTTATTTTATTTTTATTTTTCTAATTCCCAGTTTATTTTCTATTTATTATTTGATTTTGGTTATTGTAAAGTTAATTAGAATAAAAATACATTAGTACATGATAGTAATAAATAAAAATATAACATAAAAAATAAAATTATAATGTACTCAATACGGCCGAATTGTATCCAAATTTCTTCAACCAAATTATACGCAAAGATCTATATTGTGTAAATTAACCAAAGAGTACAAAAGAATACAAAGATACTTGAAATAATAATAAAAATATATATATACAAAAAGAGTAATACTAGATCCAAATGTACAATACTTTCACCATACATTCATTTTTATAATGAAAAATCTAGATCCATGTTTCATGTTTTTTGGATTGTTTTGTTTTCTTATCCTCTATGTAAAGTAGGATTCTCATGTGTTCTTGTAGAGTTGAGGGAATTAACATCTAAATAATTCTCCACACTTGCAAAATCTTTATATAATAAAGCTCAAGTCTTCGCACTTGCTAATTTTTATATAGATTCTACGTAATACAATTATATAATTACTCCTTCCGTCTTCACCATTTATATATACCTAAGAAAATGACAAATTTATCATTTACCATTAATCATTACATATAGAATTGATAAAAAAAACTGGAAAATTTGAAATAATGACAATGATAAATATGTAAGTTTGGCACAAAATATGAATTAAATTTTGAAACGAGACACTTAGCTTGGGATAAAAATCTTAACAACTCCGGACATGACATTTATTAGAAATTGAAGAAGTATTTGATGACGTGACACACGTCGCGTAAGTACATTAAATGTAGCCACCGAAATCATTGGACCATTCCTTTTGTTATCATATCATAATTTTCTGAACTGAGTTGAGATATTTTAGAATTTTACTGAATAAATAGCTGAAATTGTACAATAAGATTGTTCAGAATTGAATCATGAATATTCTTTCCCCCTTGGACATAAAAATAAGCATCACCAATGCCATAACTTTTTACAGAATTTTCTTTTTCCCCTTTTTATTCTTGAAATATGGGTTTTATTGACTTTAGGTAAAATTCAGAAAATGGGGTGTCAGTTAAAATTTTACTTTGTTTTTCTGTATTACAAATCAAAATTTGGTTGCAGAGAGGATGGGCCTCTCTCTCTCTCTCTCTCTCATGGTTTGGATGGGGCCAATAAAATATCAAGAAATCATATTTTGTCATCAATAAGATCTGTAAATCTTTTAAAAATGACGACTTTTTCCAGTTTACCCCATGTTTCAATTGCATGGAAGTCGCAGCTAGTTAGTATGATTAGTATTATTTTATTTGATATATCATATGATTATTTTGGGATTATATAATATAATGTGACTTTGAGTCCCTTGAGATTCTAGATTATTAGAGCCAATAGACCAAGCAACAAATATTGTGCTCATCTGCTGGCCATAGCTAGCTAGTTAGTAGTATAAAATGTCCTCCTAGGTTATATAAAGGATATAATCGTAAAAGCTTCAAATAGGGGAAAGAATGACATAACAATCACACCCCAAATATAGGCAAAATAAATGAAATATTTTCATTAATTTAGATATTTTATTTAGAAAATTTCAAATTACTAAAAATGCACTACATGAAACTTTTAATTAGGATGACCCTATTCTTGAGTAGTATAAAATTTTCAAAAACCTCTTGCATAAGTATGCAATCCTGTATCGTTACAAGTGGCTTTTTTTTTTTCTTGTTGAGTTGTCACGTTAAAAGTGACCCGAAATCCAAAATTAAAATAAAGTCTTATTATTTTAATTAATCTGATTTACTAGCCTAGTTTATTCACTCTTTATTTATTCATATCTATGCACATTGTCCGATATAATCTGAATTGTAAGATTTTAAATTATCATAACTTATTCGTTTATTCTCCAACTTTTACGATTTTATTCAAAGTAAATGTCTCTATACAATTTTTCATTTAAAACTCATCGTCAATATATTCTAGAGATTAATGAAACACTATTTCTTAAAATAAAATTTCGCATTAAAATGTTAAATACTACTCTCTCTGTCCCGACAGAGACAAATTTCAGTCAAACACCTCATTTTTGTTGCACGGAGGGAGTATACTTTTATCAATAATCAAGTGTCTCATAACATCTGTGCTTAAAAGTTTCAAGTCACTTTTAGTGGGACGAGGGAGTGTGAAATTAGGAAGGGATAGTTGCCCCTAGATTTATCACATTCGTCAAATTCTGGTTTTTCACACGAGCTTTAAAATATGCATATAAATAAAAATCTTTCTATTGTGTCTGATTTTGTATACGAATTTTTTTTTTTCTCAATTTCATGCTAACATAGAAGCCAGATTGGTCTAGGTGGCTAGAACATGGATAACATGTCATTCATATGAGCAAGAAAAATAGAAATATCACTAATGGTTCGACAAATTCATTTTCCATATCGGCATAAAGTTCGAGGAGAATCGACTATGTATGCAAAAATAGACACAATTGAAAGATTATGTATGTATATAAAGATTTCAAAGCTCGTGTACAAATTAAAATTTTACAAAATGTGGCGTATGTAGGGCCAATTATCCCGGTTACAATTGTGGTTCATCAATTGAAAAAAAAAAAAATGATACTCCATCCGTGCACGATAAATTTTGTGATTTTACCACTTTTGTCCGTCCATAAAAAATACAAGGTTTTATTTTAGTTTATGATCTTACATATAGTAATTCATACTTTATACTCCTCTTATTTCATACTAAAAAAAACAAAACTTTATAACTCAATTTTTTTTTCTAGTAAACTGTAACCCCATCCATCGATCTAGTATTTTATTAAAAAAAATATTAAAATTGGAGAGAATGAGATAGTATATAATTATGTTGAAAAGCAGATATTCTCACTTCTCAGTTAGGCTGGATTGGTTACTCGTGATATAGTGAACGTAAAACAGAACGGCAGCCACCTTTCAAAAAAAAAAAAAAAGAAGAAGAATAAGGGCAGCCTATCTCTGCAAATTTACTGCTTTCACTTGATTAGCTAAAAAGGTTACTTCTGAGCTATGTCAAACCAAGAATCTGTTACTTTTCTAGTTTGTTGCTTCGTTCGTGCAGTGTATAGCTAATTAAAAGATTAGATTTTTAGTTAAAAAGATAAAAAAAAAAAAAAAAAAAGTAATGCAGATTATCCAAAATTATAATGAATCTAACTTCATCTTTTCCACATGGTTAGTTTTGTTTACTAAAATAGAAAGTATTAGTTCATTTGGACCCCTCTAATCATTTCATTATCCAGACACCTTTCAGCACGTATCTCAATATAATTTAAATTATAAAAGTTTAAATTATCATAACTTGCTCGTTTGTTATCTGATTTTTACAATTTTTATACCAAATTAAAAGTCTTGATACGATCTTTCATTTAAGATCAGATATCAATATATTTTCATGCATTTATGATGCTCTAGTTTTAAGATAATGAAATTTGCATTAGAGTATTAAACACTATATTTTATCTCTAAACAAACTCTTCTAAAATCTCGTGCCAAAAACTAACAAGACTACCGAAGTGGACCGGATGGAGTATATACTCCGTACTAATTATTATGTGCAGTATTCTCAACAACATTATAATGCATTCTCAATATAATTATGATGCACCAATTAATTTGAGTCATAAATTACATAGTGATCAATGATCCACATTATTTCTCAATTCTTACAAAATCAATGTTTCGTAGTACATGATATCTAATGATTTATATGCTACTGGTTCACTAGGCAATCTAAATCGTTGGCTTTTATTATTACTCAATTCTTACAAAATCAATGTTTCGTAGTACGTGATATCTAATGATTTGTATGCTACTGGTTCACTCGGCAATCTAAATCGTTGGCTTTAATTATTACTCAAATACATTCATGCATACGAATCATGCATGCGCATGTATAATAAGATGGTATTTTATTATCTCTTATATATTTTGCGATTACTTAATCATGATGCTAGACAGACATATATTGGTTTCTCTTGGCTATAGAAATTTTGTTTATAGGGTAATTTTTTTTTAATGGAAAGAATAAGGAAGGATTAGAAAATGATAGAAAATATCATCTCATAGTGTAATCTTCACTTTTTTTTTTTTAATCTCATGTTCTCTATGTTGGAAAATATTATTTCTCCAAGTTGAGATGAAAATATTGTATAGGTTTGGAGTGAAAATGGAGGAAAAAAGGTTGCCCGGGAAAAATTTCTTTTTAGAAAATTTTATGTTATAGTGAACAAGTAAAAATGTAAAAAAATGAGACAAAATTTTATTTACCCCACCCTTTCCCTCAAAGAGAACACAACTATTAAACACATGATAATATAATTCTAAGAAATAAGCTAATTGGCTAGCTTTTGATAATCTCATAAAATAATCTTAGTAATTGAATTAAAGCATTCAGAAACATTGATTTAGGCTAACTAAATTATCTCATAACAATTCTCTTGTATTCTTTATGTTATAAAATCAAATGATGCTTGAAATTAAAGAAAAAAATGCAATATTTAAACTGATCTTTTATGCAAAGGTGAGGAAGGTAAGAAATCTACATATACCAATGTAGGCATCAAAATCAATTGATAAATAAATGGCAACGCACAAAAAAAGTTTGGAATGCATGGTTAGATAATTAAAGGCAAAACACGGTATAAAATGATGTTATTGCAATGGGTCCACTTTTAAAAATAGAAGCTGTATAGATTTGGGAGACGACCAAAAATAAAATTAAGGGCATGAATTTGATGAACGGGAGAGTATGATTTTTGGTAATCATCATATTCTTGTATAAAAAAAAACGTCATGTTTTCCGATCAAATATATTTGATCTCATATGGGACACAAAAATGAATATCATTCAAACACCCATAACCCATTTGTATATAACTAAGTAAATAACTTCTTAAATGTTAGAAACTCAACAAGCACCTTTTCAATTTTTATTTAAACTAGTGTCGCGTCCGTACGTTGCACGGAAGATATAAATAAAATATTTGAAATTATTTTTTTTTCTCACATTATTATTGAAGAATGTAATACATTACATTACGTTATTGTTATCTTCAATAAAAATTTAATTATCATATAAGTAAATATAATTTTAAATATTTATGCGATAGAAAAATAAGCCCTCTATAGGCTATTATAGTGAAACTACTATTGAAATTAAGATATTTAAATTAATATTTTTTGGTATTTTATTTAAATACATAATAGTTATTTAAATAATTAGTAATTACTATGTTCTTTTAGTAATTTAATACATTTCTTTGAAAAAAATAATACATCAAGATATTAAGCAATAAGTCATGATTATTGTAAATTTATCGAACAATAACTTTAAATTTAACTTATTATTATTTCACTAAGTTCAAATAATAATTAATTTTGTTTGTGACAATGTATCTAAATTTTGTATTGTCACAACAAAATTTTACAATAAAAAATAAGATTGAAAAATTACATAAATACTACTAACAGATAGATATAGCAAAATAAGAAAATTAAAGAATAACTTAATGCAAAAATAGATATATTAGAAAATAATGAAACAGTATTTATAATTTAAAATACATTTATTATCAAATTCATTGAACAATTCACAATTTTTTAAAGTAAATCATCTTCATAAACCATTGGACAATCTATGGTTACTTTTAGAGGGAAAATGACATTGTAATAATTTTTGTCAACAATTTTTCTTTTATATTGTATAGATTTTCATAAAGTGTTAGAGCAAAAACATATAGAATTGTAATCATCTAGTGCTATTTAATAATGATCCAAAATACAATCTTATAGTATCAAATATATAAGCAAAGTAAGTGACACAAGGCTAACCCACCGACCAACCCTGGAGCTTTTCGGTCTAGTTTTATTGGGCTCGGCTTTTTTCAATTCGGCTTATTCGAGCTATTTTATTTCGAGCTAGAATTTTTTGATTATAGCCCATTTTTTTCGAACTATTTGGATCGTCCCGTCAATTTGGAACTAAATTGAACTAATTTATTAATTTATTTTGTTAACCTCAAACTAAAAATTAAAAAATAAAATAAGGACAAATATTTAAACTAATAAAGAAATTAAAATCAAATTCCGATGTATACGGGTTTGTTCCCTGCGCCGACCACGCGGTGGTTGCACCCATGATCCGCTGACGCCACCCAAATCTCCAAACGGCTCGGCTCGGAGCCGAGAGTCACGAAGCCGAACCCTCTCCACTTATCACACCTCATTTATAAGCTATGAGAGTTGCATTTGCCTTGAATTTGGGGTTCATTTCATTTGCTGACACGAAAAAGAAATCTCAAAAGTTGGAAACATGCATCTAACCCTAGTTTGCACCCCTCAACCACAGATAGGTCTAACCCTAGTTAGTTTTATTTAAACACACTGAAAATTGTGAATGGCCAGCTGGTCAGTGAGAAGTCTACCGCAACTTCCCTCCAACATTTTCTTTCTAGATAAACAGTTTTTTAGGTAGGCTATTCTTGAATCTGATTGAGTAATCATGTGAAGAAAGGAAAAGAAGCAGTGCAAGGTTTTGATTACTTGTTGATTTGGGTTTAAAAAAAGAAAAGAAAACATGTGTTGGAATTGTTTTTCAAGATTATAGCTTTTCTTGAGTTTGGGGTATATGATGGGTGCAGAAGTAGAGAAGATTATGAAAAAGGAGAGAGATGTAGTATTGAGGAGAGAGAAAAGCTGCATAGGAGTAATGTTACATGCATACAAAACTGTGCTTCTTGGGATTATTGTTGTTTTTCATGGGAGTTTGGTTGCCATTTCTTTGTAATCTGAAAAGTGAAAAACACCTCTCTCTCTCTCTCTCTCTCTCTCACCCCCTCTCTCTTTCTCTCTCAAGATATCTACTAGTAGTGTGTAAATTAGGCAAAGAATGAAGAGACTCATGAGCAGCAGCAACTCTGATTCCTTGGGTGGTTTCATGTCCATTTGTCCCAACGCTACAGGTGAAGAAACTATTATTATTATTATTATAAAATCAAAAAAATATTAAAAGGAAAAAAAAATCATGTTTTGTTGTCGCTGTGAATTATGAATTTATGATACGATTGTAGCAGGAATCGAGAACTCTCTTTTACTCTTTTTATGCCACTTTTAGTAATTCTCATGCTCCCCTGTTTTCGACCATCATACACTCACTCTCTCTCTCTCTCTCTGTCTCTAAATCATAATTAATGTGTGAATATATTTTTTTTTTGCAGAAGAAGAGGGGAATAATAATCCGATGTACGTGAAGGAGTTGCAGTCGATGATGGAAGGGATGGAGGAGGAAGAAACCGGACACGTGTCGGAAAAAAAGAGGAGGCTGAGCGTGGAACAAGTGAAGGCCCTGGAGAAGAACTTCGAGGTGGAGAACAAGCTGGAGCCGGAGCGGAAGGTGCAGCTGGCTCAGGACCTAGGCCTGCAGCCGCGCCAGGTGGCGGTGTGGTTCCAGAACCGCCGCGCGCGGTGGAAGACGAAGCAGCTCGAGAGAGACTACGGCGGCCTCAAGTCCACCTACGACGCCCTCAAGCTCGACTTCGACCGACTCCACCACGACAACGAATCTCTCCTCAAACAGGTCCATTAATCAATTAATTAATTAGCCAATTGTTTCTTCTTCTCTGAATTCTGACATTTGAATCGAATTAAGCAGATTCGCGAGCTGAAATCGAAGCTCGACGGAGGCGGCGACGTGGAGGAGAAGACGGAGATCGACGCCGGTGCCGGTGCGGCTGCCGGAAAGTCGGTGGACGGCGGTAGGAAGGAGGAGATCTGGCCGAAATTCGGCGATTTGAAGGACGGATGTTCGGATAGCGATTCGAGCGCAATATTGAACGAGGAGAACAACAACAACAACAACAACAATATAGGTTTGATGGTGAAGATCGAGGAGCACAATTTCTTCGGGGAGGAATCGTGCAGCAATTTGTTCTCCGATGATCAAGCTCCGTCGCTGCAGTGGTACTGCAACGATCAGTGGAACTGAACTGAAGTGAAGAGATCGACGGCGATGGAACTGAAATTTTGTATAGTGGCGACTTGAAATTTGGAGCGTGTAAAAAAAAGAATTAAATTAAAATGTCAGTAGTTAATCAATTAAGTGGATCGGACGTTGCTTGGAATGAATAAAGAAGGGGAATAAGATGGCGGTGGGGTTTCAGAGTTCACGTGGGGTTGTGGGGAAGGAGAGATGGAGGTGAAAGAGACGGAGCGAGGGAGGGAGGGAGGGTAAAAAGAAGACGTGTTGCAGTACTAATTTTACCAAGCTGTAAATTGTAAACTCCTTTTCACTGCAACTATGCTACAAAATTTTCACCAGATATGATGTTGTGAGTAGCTATTGATCTTTAATGGAGAGAGCAAACCTAGGTTAGATTTCGCCTTCGAAGTAGAACTTGGAGTTTATTTGATCATATTATATGGTGATTGATAAGCTTTTTTAACCTTGGAAGTAGAATCGAATTATCTACTCCCTCCATTTCAAAGATATCGTCTTGTTTCTTTTGAAAATAATTTTATGCTCATTTCGTCTCATAAATTTGGGCACCGAAATTAACGGAATGTGTACTTTTTTTTCCAATTATGAATGATATTATACTTATACTATTTATAATTGGGAAAAGATTAGACATTTCCTTAATTTTTGTGCCCAAATTTATGGAACGAAGGAAGCATAAAACTATTGTCAAAAGAAACAAGACATTATCTTTGGGAGTCTGGGACGGAGGGAGTATTACATTTCCGTATTGCGTCTTCTATTGCAATTACGGATGATTGACATGTGTCAATCATGCATAGTTTTAATAGAAAATGCAACACGAAAATACAATAAAGAATCTGATTCGCTTCGAAGCCAGAAAAATGAACCCCTAGAAAAGAAAATAACTAGTACCTGACTTTGATAATTGACTGGATAGATTTATAATCCATCAGTTTCAACGATATTGAGACTTTTTATTATTATATATTTTATATATGAATAAACAAAGCCTTAATATTGCTGCGACGGAGGGAGTAAATTATTTTGATTGTCAAATATTAGTACACATTTTGCAACCGTACTATATAGGGTAATTGTAAAATATAAATGTTACAAAATGAGAGTTATGTAAAGTGTAAACTGAAAAATCTTGCACTGACATTGGTCGAAAATTTGTTGAAAATTTATCGACCAAATTACAATGGTATTGACATGAAAGATATATTTTCTTCAAGAGAAAAATAGTGTAAGAAATTGAGTGGTAAATTTTGAATTATTTTATAATTCAGAAACACTCTCGTACCTATTATGGTTACAATATATACAACAATAAAGTTCTGTTTTATTTTAAATTATCATATAGTATAAGCGTATATATCAAATCTTCCTTTCAAGAAGCATACTCAAGCTGCATGCCACCTAGCTAACAAGCACTTTAGGTTTTAATTAGATTGGATTATATTGAACAATTATTTATGTTTTTGTTGTCCTATCCGCAGGTACTCACTCCGTCCCATTTTTCATGACGCGTATTCTTTTTTAGAATGTCCCGTTTTTCTTGACATATTTCCTTTTATAGTGATAATTTGGTATTTTAATACAAGAAATTTATTAATAATTCATTTAATTAGGCATTTTTTAGTTACTAAAAGTAATCTGTTTAATAATTAAATATATTATAATTCATTAAAAAATGTTAATCAACTACACTTACAACCTTACACAAAAACTCCTTAATTCCAAACGCATGCATTAAGAAATTCGGGACGGAGGGAGTATACTATAATAGGTTTTAGATTAGGTTATATTCAACATTTATTTATGTTTGTTGTCTTCTTTGCGCATATATATTATACTATTTCTGTTCATGATATTTAGACACGTATAACATTCTAGTTAGTTTTAGGGTTTTGTAATGATGAATTTTAAACCAATTAGAAAGTCAATTGTGCCTAAAGATCATCGTGGACAGGGAGTAATTAGTTGCCATATGTTCTTTTCTTATAAGTTCATTTCTTATATTTTTTACAATGAGATATTTATGTTCAAACACACGCTAACTGTTCCTTGAGCATGCCAGGGCCAGCAGCAAGAATTTAAAATCTGAAGTTAGATTCAATTTGATTGATCTAAGATTATAACATGGTGATACAACCTTTGGTATTTAAATATTTAGTTTAATTATTTATTTACTTATTCTTAAATTACGTATCAGTAATATTTGCATTAATAATATTTAGTACGGAGTAGAACTTATCCCTTCTATAAAATTTCAATTGCTTAAGGTCGTATCACATGAACATGATCTATAATTCAAATCTGAAACTTGTCTTAACTCTGAAATTAAATAATTTGATCTTGAATAAGGAGCCTGCAATTAAAAATCTCAACTTGTCTTGATTATGCAAATGTTAAGTTCTTCGAAAGCATTCTCTTTCGTGATCAAGTTATATAATAATAATAATAATAATAATAATAATAATAATAATAATAATAATAATAATAATAATAATAATAATAATAATAATAATAATAATAATAATAATAATAATAATAATAATAATTCATTGACAATTTCCAAAATACTTGATAGTTAATTTGTTAGGATTCATTTTCCTAACTTCAATAATTCACAAGACATCAATACCAAAAATGAAAATAAGAAGATTAAGAGTGACTAATTTTAGGAAATATTAAAATTAAAATCTTAGTATATAAATATTTTTAATTTAAATATTACTTCCTCATGTTCAAGATTTCTGACCCCTTTCGTTTCGGCATGCATTTTCTATGCTTCTCAATAATGAATTTTAAAATGAATTTTTGAAGTAAATTTTTTTTTACGGGATAGTACGAGTGTAATACTATCTCGTAAAATAAAAAATATTTCAAAAATTTATTTTAAAACTCATCATCGAGAAACATGAAAAATGCATGCTGAAACGAAAGGGGTCAGAAATCCTAAACATGAGGTAGTATAATTTAGTTTTTTGGTTTTATTCGGTTTTAAGAAAACGAAACTGATCCAAATCGAAAAAAAAATTAATTTAAAACCGAATTAAGCAAATTAACCAAACTAACTGAACCAAATTAAATATTTCGGTTTGGTTCGGCTTGGTTTTCGGTCTTCGGATTAATTTGCTCACCCCTATTGGCAAGGTTTGGGACACTCAAATCTCATTCAATGAGAGATCTTGGGTTTAATATAAATATGAGATTTGTCCTAAAAAAAAGTTAAACATAAAATTAGATTTGATAAAATTAATTGATTCACCCATATCCCGCAAAATAAACGTCTTAATATCAGTATTTTGTGATGGGACTCGGCCCGACCCGATTCAAAGTGGTCACAACCCAATAGAAATGTTATGGGAACTCATTTAACCCGATAAGCATTAGAGTAGGGATATCGCGTTTCTTCAATGCAAACATCACTTTAAAAAGAACTAATCTAAATACCTAATAGAAAAAGAGGAAGAACAAATTAAACGTGATTTGTGAATTGTGATGGCCTCTACTACTACGTTGATTCAAGAATTTCATGTATAAAATAAATCATAGTAAGCTAAAGAATGTTCAAAACTTGCATGTGCATTAAAATCAATACATAAGGAGTTAAATTTCGAACCATTATTCACAATAAATAAATTTTGATGCTTAATTATATTTGAACCCAAATATTGATATTTTGATTTAGAAGGTCGTCTCACAAAGCTCCCCGAAGTATAAAATTTTGATTGTTTTTATTTTACTATGAGGTTACTTAGAATTTGTAACTCGTGAAAAAATAATATTGAAATGATAACGATTTCCTATTTATACATAGAGGATTGTGAAACATGTCAAGAATAGTATATACTCCCTTCGTCCACGATTTTTAGACACGTTTTTTTTGGCATGCGTCTTGATGATGGGTTTTAAAATATTTTTTTGAAAAACAAATTCTTTTACGGGATACTATGAGTGTCGTTGTCGTAGTATCCTGTAAAAGAATTTATTTTTCAAAAATTATATTAAAACCCGTCATCAAGACGCGTGGAAACGCGTACTCACTCATAGTATCCCGTAAAAGTGTTTATTTTTTCAAAAAGTCATTTTAAAACTCATTATCAAGATGCGTGAAAACACGTGCCAAAAAAATGTGTCTAAAGATCGTGAACTTATGGAGTATTTAATTATTCAAAAAGACTATGATAACAATATTTTATTAAAATTAAGTTTATTATAATAATAAAATGACTTATATCAATGAAAATGAAGAACTAGTATTTGATAGAAAAAAAAATATTTAAATAAGCATTCCGTCCTACCTTAATTGTCTCTAAGGGAAACAACATATATATTAATGTTGGAAGAGATAACATATTTTAAAATAATACGGAATATTAGTTGTTAGATAAAATTTTACCATTTTAGATAAATAAATAATTATATGGGACGTTCAAATAAGAAAATAAGAACAATTAGGATGTGACAGATGAGGTATTTTTTAATTGAATTACTCCCTCCATCCCGGCCGAAGCAGCCACATTTTTTTTTTGGGACGTCCCGGCCGAAGCGGCTTGTTTCTATTTTAGGAAGATAATGTGAAATCTTAGCTACATATTTTCTAATGTATCCAATTAACACCATAAATTTTTTCTACTTTATTCTTTCTTAAGAAGTGTGCCGAAAAGAAAGTGACCGCTTCGGCCGGGACAGAGAATTAGTACAAAGGAAAATAAATAAATAAATAAATGAAGAGAGAGGCGGATAAGCGAAAAATAGGCCTTTCACAGGTGGGTCCCTTTCATCAGTCATGCTCAGATCCCGATGCAACTTACCATTCCCTGATTCCTGCAACTCTGTTTTTTTTCTTCTTTTTACCCTTTTTTTCTTTCTTTCTTTTTTTTTTTTTTTTTTTTTTTTTTCTTTGAGACTATTTTTTTATGACTTCCTTTTGTAAGATGGAGCTTCTGTTCGAGGCTTGAGTTGAAACAACTATGGCTTGAGCCGAAAATCTAATCCATATTTGTAATTAGCGATGTAAACGGGTCGGGGCGGGTCGGGTATTGATTCTCCTTCCCCATATCTTGCATTAGAAAATCTGCCCTGTACCCGGCCCCATATCCGTTTAAATTAAAGTGTGGACGGGGCAGGGATTACCCGCCGGGGGAAGGGTACCCGACGGCACCCATTTAATTTTTTTTTAAATTTTTTTTATATAATAAAAATAATTTTTTTGTTAAAAAAAAATTCATTAAAACTATAATTATTATTTGAATTGTAAATTATTTAATAAATTTATCAAGAAAATAATAAGTAAATATTAAATTTATTGAATTTTTAAATATAATTTACAAATATATATAAAGTTTAATTATCAGGGCAGACACACACTTTTTTACCCGCCCTCGCCCCCATCCCCGATTATCTCCCCCCATCCCTGCCCCATTAGGGGTGGGTATCCGCGGGTACCTGAACCCGCAGGTAAAATTTTCATCCCTACATATATAAGAAATTTAGTAATGTTTATGAAATTTATTATAGTCAACATATCGTTGTGGTTCAACGATTTGAGGAAACAATTATTAGCCTAATACTGTATTTGGTGTTAGCTTCTTCTTCTTTTTTTTTTTTAAGTGATTTGGGATAAACCAAGGCACGATCTGATTTTGATGAATTTGAAATTTATTCAAGTTTTTCAATTTCAGTATAGTTAGAACAGTTCAGACTTTATAGTAACAGAAATAGTTTAATATCAATTTAAATCTTACATGTATATAACAGAAATAGGTAAATATCAATTTAAATCTTAAATTATACATTGTCTTCCAAATATACGTCCTAAACTATTAATAATTCAAAATAAAAATCCATACTATATGTCACTCCATACTAACTAATTAGGTCACCGGCTGAACATGGTGTATTTCCAGTGAACAGAAAAATAACATGGTCACCGGCTGCAATGGTGTATTTTCATAAAGAAACAAAAAAATAAATAAATCAAATACTAATAGTCTACCAGTAATAAATTATATTTTATCCGCCTCATGGATAACGTCTGTTTTTTTAGGCAATAATATGATACTACCTCACCTCATAAATTTGGGCACCGTAATTAAAAAGAATGTGTAAACTTTTCCAAATCAAAATTTACACATTCTTCTCAATTCTCGTGCTTAAATCCATAGGATGAGAATGACAAGTTTTTGCAAAAAGATACCTCGAGCCAGAAGGTATATGTGTGTTCCGGCATGTATTTTTTTTTGTCTTAATACATAAAAGTAACCAAAAAAGATAAGTCTATATATTTTATAGCCAAAAGTTTAGTTATGTATATTTTATAGCCACTTTGGGGTGAAATTACATTGATACCATTACTTTTGGGTTAAAAAGGTATTGTTTGACTTCTTGTATTTTAATTCATTTCATTTTATTTTTATTTACATATTTTTATACCAATATATGTATAAAATAATTATACGAAAATATGGATGAAAATAAAATAGAAAATCCGGTCATTAATTCAGTGTATGAAATATTTTGTTTTATTAACTATTTTTACTAATCAACTACACGGTTAATCGATATATGTACATAGTAAAATTGATAATACACAGTTGTATTATCCAACCGTGTACACGCTCTAAATATTTAATATTTTGATTTTTCTTACATTTATTGAAACATAAATTTTACCAACAACCCAATGGTTGTTAGCATTAAATATAGTTACGAAAATCCCACAAAATAGAACAACACCAGCAAAGCAAACACATTTACAATATTCATATATCAAAATCTAGAGAGAGAAAAATTGGAAGAGAATGTAGGTTGTGAAAGAATTAATTTGGGCGGAATCATGAAATTATTTCCGATATTGAAGCATCTTTTTGGCCTATTTATTTGCTGATAATTATCAAAGTATGTTTTTCTTTCTTTCCATTTTATTTAATTTTCTAGGCACAAAAATAAATAAATAAATTCATAATTTCTTATTTTTATTGAAAAGATTTGGTTGAAATTTTTGTTATTATATCATTTACTGATGATGCTCATGATTGATATTATAAAAAGTTTAAATAGGTCGAATGATGAAAAGTTGATTATTTCTTTAACTAAGCAAATCTTGTTTGGAAATCAACAATTAAGTTTTTATTTAATACTCCCTCCATCTCCCCATATTAATGTGCTTTGACTTTTTACACGTATTTCAATGTGCATATCAAGTGAGACTCAAATATTATCTTAACATCTATTTTCGACACATTGAAATGCGTGTAAAAAGTCAAAACACATTAATATGGGGGGACGGAGGGAGTAGTTTTTATCATGTTTTTTATTTAATTATATACACAGTTAATTCACATTATTACACAGTTGAATTGACCTATTACACGGTTAAATTAGACAATTGTTTATACTTAGAATATTTTATATTTTTTATTACCTGCTTTATTTAAGTAAACGTATTATTAAATTAAATTAATTATTTTAATAGTTTTATAATTAATGAAGTACACGGGTAATTGATATATTTACACAGTTGAAGTGATCTCTTACACAGTTAATCTCGGAAGTTCAGCGGAGAATGCATCCTTGTCGCCGGCGAAGCTCCGCGCTTCCAGAACCGGCTCCTCCCTGTCGTTGCGCCTGTTAGCAACAACAACAGGGGTATAATTGTGCCCCCCCCCCCTTCCAGGGACGGAGCCATGAATATGTATATGGTCAGGCGAGATTTCATATGAGGGGTAAAAAAAAATAAAAAACACATGAATGAGAAAAAACTCAATTATAAAGGGATTAAAATACAATAATTAAGCGGACACAAAATTAGAAAAATAAAAATTAACACTATATATTATTCGAATTTTTTTTTACCCAGACGACTGCCTAGTCGAGCCCGGTATGTGGCTCCGTCTCTGTTCCCTTCCTCCTCTTGTACCAAATGACGAAAATACCCACGCAAACCAGCACGATCGTCCCGCCTATGCCTATCCCCAGGGACGGAGCCAGGAATACGTATATGGTCGGGCAAGAATTCATATGAGGGGTAAAAAAATTAAAAAACACATGGAATGAGAAAAAACTCAATTATAAAGGGATTAAAATACAATAATTGGGCGGACAAAAAATTAAAAAAATAAAAATTAACACTATATATTATTCGATTTTTTTTTTTACCCGGACGACCGCCTAGTCGAGCCCGGTATGTGGCTCCGTCTCTGCCCCCCTCTCTCTCTCGTTTCCGGCGGATGCACCGCCCTTCTTCTCTCCATTATCCATTTTCCCCTGATAAGGCAGCAACAAGGAAGACATTTTCCATTGCAGCTTTCTCCGCAAAGTGAAGCTAGAGCAAGCATTCCATTTTGGAAGCTTGTTCTCCGGCACCCCACCGGAGCCGGTCTTGTCAATTTTATTTGGGCGAATGATAATAATAGTTAACCATATTCCTCTCAAAAGAAAAAAGAAAAGAATAGTTAACTATAGTTAGTTGGGATCTAAAAATATAATAATTCGAAACTCTGCATATTGGGAAATGACCACAATGCCCCTAATGAGATAAATAAGAATATACGACTGGCGGCAGATTAAGGCAGGGAGGCATTGGCCCTACGAGCCGTGAAAGTTAGACCCACAAATAATAAAAGAAAGGGACACACTTGGGTCAGCCGGAGGCACCGTGTGGCCCGGCTAAAACAATGACACTTTTATTCATATAGATTGATACTTTTCTGTATAAAGATTGACACTTTTAAAAATTGTCATTTTATTCGTAAAATAATTTTGTTAAAGATTGACACTTTTATTCATATAGATTACTTTTTTGTATAAAGATTGACACTTTGGACCCGGCCGCACGGTGCCTCCGGCTGATACAAGTTTTTGTCTAAAAGAAATGCAAAAAATATATTTTTTTTCTTAACCTCAATTAAAGAATGGTCAAACAGGGGGGTGATTTGCACCCAAAATACAAGGTTGAGGTTGAATTTGCACCTAAACAAACCTTAGGAGGTTTTTTGTTTTTCTCATGAAACCATAGAGAGGTATTTGTACCTTTTCCCCATAGTGAACCATACTTTTAAAAATGTTTTCATAGAAGGATAATAAGCAAATGCTCATTGCCACACACACACACAAACAAATATATAAAAAAATAAAATAAAATATAATAATAATAATAATAATAATAATAATAATAATAATAATAATAATAATAATAATAATAATAATAATAATAATAATAATAATCTTATATTGGGCTCAGTGTGATCTAATTTCAGTTCTGAATGGCTGATTGAATTGCTTGTCAAATTCTAACATGTCCCGTAATTTGAAGATTCTTTTTACAAATTGATGTACGGAGTATGTATAATATAATGATGTTTTCGTAATATGCTATTCCCCCAATGATGAGTATTTAAGTGGACATTTTCGTCATTTTTTCAATTTAGTATTTTTTTTTTTAATTTTTGTTGTTATTTTATATTCTAGTAGTATTATAAAAATTAATATAGAAATTATTAAATCTATAAAATAAATAAAAATCAAAGTTCAATTTCTTTTATTACTCATTTTTCGAAGTTAGAAGGAAAAAAGAACAAATAGAGCTTTGATTTTTAATTACTTCGTAGATTTAATAATTTCTATATTAATTTCTATAATACCAGAATATAAAACAATAATAAAAATTAAAAAATATATTGCTAAATCGAAGAAATGAGAAAGGTGCCTACGAAAATATTCACCTTTGAGGGAGTAACATATATATATATTTTTTTGTTTCTCTCTCGATTTTACATTGTTAAAAGAGATATGAATAATTTATTTTTCATTATTTAATTGACTGAGATATAAAATATTGGAAGTCTTTACCTTTTTGGGAGGCATCAACAAAATATTAACAGGATGGTGCAGTGGAAATGTGGAATAATATTTTTATGAACCTTGAACCAATATTTTTAATTTATAGTGAGTTACATCTGAATTCTACATTTGTGCTATGGCTATAGCTCTATATATTTCAAAAATCAAAATAAGTAATTTTAAATTTCTAAATTTCAAGGCAAATTGTTTAGGGAATGCCTCATTTTCCTTTTGATTCATTTTATAAAAAATATAAATTTTTTTAAATAAATATAATTTCGTTTATCGGGGTAATCGAATTAAAATTCGGGTTAGTATGAGGTTAGCATATTTTGGGAATTTCAGTTTGACTAACGGTAATTGTACCGATTTTTAGGCTTAATTTTGAGATCCAATCAATACCCGTGAACGAATAAGATCAAAATGAATTAAATAAGAAGATACTGCATTCGTCTACTTCCATGAGAACAAAAATTATAAATTTAATTAGTGTATCTCCTTAACTTGATAGCCAGATTTAGAACAAAAAAGAAAAAGGAAGTCATAGGATGATCTTGTTTGGCATCATCTTGATCCGTACATGAATGAGCTTTCTTTGAATTGAGTACCTATTTCTTGTCTTCAACTTCAACTTGATCTTCATCTTCATCTTTACCAGCTTTCATAAATCCCTGCTCTATCTCTTCCTCCACTTCTTTTATCTGCAAATAAACCAAACTGCTCTCTAAATTCTTTACATCCCAACACATAAATGAGCCCCATTAACCTAGCTAATCTCGATCAATATATCGCAACATAAATATACCTCATTACAAACTAAATATATACATTCTTTAAATAAATTTAACAAAAAAAAAAAAAAAAGTTTACGAGACTACTTTAGCAATTATATAAATCTATCTATCTATCTATCTATCTACAAATGTTCGTATGCAAATAAATTAATAAGAACAATATTTTTTATTTAAAAGAAGAAATAATAACGGTTTCCCATTTTCCCTTCAAGGTAAGTCGAACCATGACCTCTTGATTAGAGAAAAATATTTTACCAATTAAGTTGCGCTTCGCTGTTTGAGAACAATGCTTAAAGGTATACAAAGTCATGCTTAAATATGCATAAAATTATATTTATTTTATAATTGTGCCTTTTAATATACAAATTGATAATTACATATAATCACGCTTATTGTACCTTGTAAAGATCGATCAATGATCCAGATTTATTCTTATTTTGCACGACATAATTTATTTCTATAAGACTCTATATATATTTATATATATATCAATACAAAAAATCAAATCAATCACTTATAGCTTTATATAGCTACATCTTTTTTTTTTTCTTTTTCTTAAAATTAAGGGTGCAATGCACTATCCGACATTAACTTTATAGCTAAATCTAAACCAATTGTTAAATTTTAGTATTCTTTGAGTTGCTAAAAGTTAAAATTAATTAATAAAATCTAATATTACCGTGTCAAGAGATACTATTAATATACATATATACATTCTGTGCAACTACTTTGCCTTCTGGTCTATTGATTAGTTTGTGTAAATTATATGTGTATGTATACAATTCCTATGTCTATATATGTATTAAAAATAAAATGGTGTATGATCGGATATGGGGCAGGTGAAGGTGTCGACATCAATTTTAATGTGCAAGCAAATTGATGTTGACCGGAATAATATCATCACCATGCATGTGAATATGTGATTCTTGCCGGTCTCCCTAATATAATTATATCATGCGTGATGCAAAATTAAGTGCTATTGCTTATCATATTCATAATTAATTATGGGATTTCAACATTAATAGCTGTTTAATATTCTATTATTCTGTCAGATAATTTTTTTTATCAGACAAACATAACACACTCACATACACATTCATCAACGGTGATTCGAACCTCCAACCTCTTGGTTGGAGGGGAAGCATTGTTTTGCAGCATAAAATGTTACTTTTAAATTATACGTGGAAGTGTAATTTAAGTATAGTTAACGAGTTTTTCCTTCTTTTCTTTAATCTTTACAGGAGAACATGATTCGAATCTAAGACTATTGATTTAAAGCATTAATTATTAAACATGCATAAGCAGTGTTCTAAAAGACGGACGACTTGTTGTTTAGATGGTGTTTATGCATCTGATTAATGACAAGTCGGTCGGTTTTAGGTATAATCGGCGCCTAAGCAGACACTTAGGCAGGTCGTCTAGGCAGTCCTAAGCGGGTCTAGGCTGGCTAGTCGGGATTGGGCGGACTGGAAGATTAGATAATATATATTTGAAAAATTATGGATATTATATTCTTACTAATATAGGGATATTAATTATGTTTAAATTTATGAAAAATTGTCGTATACTTAGAAGTTTATGTAGAAGACTATATTAAACTCGTGGAATTTGAACTATTAAATTACTAAATTAGCATATTATATGATTTTAACCTTTTATATAGCTAGTTTGTACTATAACAAATGGAAAGAAAAAAATATACATTATAGTTTTAATCTGCCTAAACTCTTGCCTAGACACTAATCGCCCCTACCGTTTTTTAGCATCTAACGACTTTTAAAACGCTGGTTATAAGCACACGAGAGATTCATATAGATTACCTTATGAATGATATCATCAGCTTTTTTGGCTTCTTTGGAAGCCATTTTAGCAAGATTTTCAAAAGATTCAAGTGCTTCCCTCATCTTGGAGTCGCCGGGGAGCTTCTCCTCCACTTGATCCACGATCTCCTCCGCCTTCTCTGCCATTTCCTCCACCATCTCCGCCACATGATCCACCGTTTCTATTGCTGCATCGATCTTGCCTGCGTCCACATTATTACATATTATAACTGCTCACCTTGTTTATTTATTAATTGATTTATAATCATATACATATATTCATACTTAATCAGTCCCTTTTCAAATATATATATATATATATATTAGAAAGGAATAGGTTGTATAGATGGATTGAAAAATATATAAGTTTACTAGAAAAAAAAGGAAAAAAAATTAAAACCTTTTAGGCCTAGTAGAAGACCTCCCTTATGACCAGCTGCAGGCAGGATCACAGTTAGTAGAATTCCCATTACCCATTTTTTCCTACATATATTTCATGCATATTAAATCAGCAAAATAAAAATAAATATAAAGATAAACCCTTTTCTTGAAAATCTTAATTGTAGAATAAAGTATTACCAGTGTGAGGGAGAAGGGCTTGGCGAAGGAGATGAAGACGACGGCGAAGACGAAGAAGCCTGAAGTCGAAGGCTGCTGCCCAACCTAGTAGGTATTACTCTGTAGATAGAGTGACAACTTAGAGTAATTCAAAATTTATATACAGTTAGAAATTTTAAATATGAACTCACCGTGAAATTTCATATTTGGTGTTGAACTTGAATGAAAGTTGAGGTTGATCAAACTTTCTCAATAGTTTGATTGGTGGAAGATTGTATAGTCCTAGGGTTTTGTGGAAAATTGTACCATTGTTGAAGCTTGATGCTGAACTTGTGATTGTATTGGACATGATTTGATTTTGATTTTGGTGGAAATGGTAAACAATATTGTGCCATCAAGAAGGAAGAAGGGGATTGTACATGTGAGTTGGAAGTTTGCAATAAATTGTAAAGTTGAATAAACTATAAAATTGAGATCTGTCAATTTCATGATTTCGTTTTATATTCCATATATAATGTGTGATAAAATAATGATGTAGACTTTGAGTTTGAAATTATGGATTTCTAGTTTTTTTAGTGTAAATCGATTAATTGGTGGTGAGTTTATGAGTTTGTCATAATATTAGGTGAAGAAATTAATGTTACAGCCATGGATGAAGGGAGATGGGGTTCCAAGGGGCCCACTGCCCCTCTTGGAGAGTTAAAAATATTAATTATATTTTTTAGGATATGGTCACATGTTAATTTTATAAAAAAAATGATAATGGATAGTACATCATTGGTATGGTCTCCTCACCAATTTTTATTATTTTGTAGATATCTTCCTCCTATGATTTTGAAACTTTGTGTAATCTGTTTATGCGCATTATATATTTGGCGAACATTGATTTATACTGTAATGTACTTCTCGCGTTCGAAAGGAATTATTACAAGATCATAAATACTAATAGTAGTAATATTGACACAACGAGATGGTAATTAACCCAGTTTAGTGATAATGTATCTACATCTAAAGGACAAAATCCAATAAAATATTTTTTTTATTTATTTATTACACAGATATCTATATCAACTTGATTTTTTGATATCGAAATTTATTAAATAACTAAAATTGTTACACTTTTAATTTATAAGACTAAAATTATCACATACTTAAAATTAGAAATGCTCCCCTAACCACGGCAGACACACTTAATGTGTCCACCGGTGATGTGGCAGTGCCACTTCTGCAATTTTTCCTTTTAGGATTTAGTTTTTTATGTTAGGGTTTAGTTTTTTTATAGTAGGTTTAATAATTTTTTGTAGGGTTTTTATTAACTTATATATTCTAATGCCTACGTCATCCGTGGGCACATTAAGTATGCCTACGGTGGGCATTGGAGCATTACTCTACTTAAAATTCGGTAAAATTGTCACAAAATAATTTATCAAGCTAAATGTGTGTAGTTCACATTTCTTTTTCCATATAACAGTCTTTGAGATGTACACATCTATTACAATATCTAAAGAGTGAATTGTTGTAAAAAATTATGAAAGAGCCACATTCCCGCCAAGACAAGCATCCAAAATTCTGTTGGATAAATGTTTATCACTGCAGTCTTAGTCCTTAAACCAATGGTTCTAACTTCTAATACAATGCATAGATAAAAAAAAATATCATTGCCAACTGTCTGGCATAATTATGCAAATTGAGAATTAGGCTCCAATAGTGGAGCCCAAAACTGAACACCAATTTCTAATGTATTGCTACTCATATTATACGTAATTTTTTTAATCTTTTTTTTACTGCATGTTTATTTTCTTTTTTCTTTTTTTTTTTGCGTTTCTTTTATTTAATTTTTACAAGCTTTTTACTTCTGCAAAGGAGAAAAGGAGAATTATTAGTTTCGAACCACTTAAGTGAACCTGCAAAATATATAGATTTGAATATTTACAATATTACCTTCAAAATGTTGTGTTTGATAAATTGCAAGTTGCAACCTGCTATTGATATTTTCGAAAAAAGAAAAGAAAAATTAGTGTTGTCCATGTGAGTTCAATATTTATTTTTCAAATGGAGCATCGTTTTTTCTAACTAATTAGTGCTATTAGATTTGTTGTTTCTATTTGTATATTTTTGTTATTTCTCCATTGAAATAGAGTATTATTTTTATATTATCCTTTTTAGCTATTTTTGTGTATTGTTAATGTGTTAATTTGTCTAAAAATTTATAGATGAGCCACGTACAAAGATTCCATATTCTCAAATATATGATCATCGATATTTTCAGATGGTCGTGGTTGTCGTTTAAGTTTCAATGTCAACAATTTTCTTTAATTGTCTGATACGCGATGACAATAAACAAATGTTAAGAACAATCTATTTCTCATGTTGAACTGTTTTTAAAAATGTCAGTTTTCAATTATGGCCAACTTTATGTAGCTATTTTGAGAGTTACCCATCATCAAAGTTTAAAAGTTTTGATATGTAGTGATGATGAGGAGAATTGAACTTCTACTCAAAATGCGTGTTGGGAACTGATAAGGCTAAAGATTAATATGTATTTTTAGTAAATATTCATTCTTGTATTTTGAATTTTTAAATTCAGTCCCACCATCCTCAAAAAAACCTTAATTTTTAGAGAAAACTGAGTGCAGACAAAAGCATGAAATCGAACCAATGTGCCATAGAATTCAGACTTAGCACGTAACGGATAAATCCATGAAAATCGTGAGAAATCATCCACAAAGACAACATAATAACGATATCCATCAGAAGTGGTGACGGGTGCAGGACCCCATAATCACAATTTATTAAATCAAGAACATTGTCAGCACGTTTCTCATTCAACTGAAAAGGAAGTTTCTTGCTCTTAGCTAACTGACAAGAAAAGCAAACACCGGGACGCATCAAAACTGAAGTAACAGACAGATGACCAAGTTTATGCAATAATAAAATAATGGAAAATGGGACATGCCCCAGGCATAAATGCCACAAATCAAAACTAGCCTTCAGTACTTTATTCCAAGCTGATGCCACCAACGCCAGAACCTCCTTGTCCAACACGTATAGACCCTTATCACACCTTCCTTGGGCCAGAATTTTCTTTGTCACCCGGTTCTGAATCGCAAAGAACTTATCAGAGAAAGTAACATCAACATGAAAATAAGAAGTTAATTTACTGATGGATAAGAGATTTTTGGTAATATGAGGCACCACCAAAACATCCAACAGTTGAACATTTGTAGAAAGCTTACGAGAACCACATGAGAGATATTTAAAGCATTGCCATTACCAACAATAACAGAATCGTTACCAGAATAAGACTCGTAAGAATCCAATGCAACAAGCTGATTTGTCATATGGGTGGAAGCACCCGAATCAATATATCAGTCGCAAGTAGAGTCTGAAACGTTGCAAGATGAGGTAAAAGCCTGGACCAAATTGGCAGTAGACATAGCAGCCTGACGAGCACTGAGAAATTAGGGGCATTTGTCTGCGTAATGCTCCCCACAACAGATTTGACAACGAGGAATATAAGGTTTGCGCCCCCCGTTTTTCGATCCTCCATTTTGATGTCGGGAAGAAGAAGAACCACGAGAGTTCGAATGCTGGCCACGTCCAAAAGAAGGCCCGCGGTCAGTGGACTGTCCACATCCACCATGAGAGCCTGACGAGTGAAAATTTCCATTATAGTTCCCACGACCTAGAGAAGGGCCGCGAGGTGACGACCCGCGGTTAGCCATGAATGCCACCTGAGTAGGGGAACCCTCCATGGCTCGGAGCATGAGCTCATACTATTTTTCCTGGTTCAACAGATCCCGAAAAGCGGGAGAGAAGGCCATACGAGTGTCTGCAAAACCAGCAAATTGAATGCCCAACCCATGAAGAAACCAATGACTCTTATTGTAGCTCAAGGCTTTACACAAATTCCCGGCACTGACTTTCATCATACCTTCAGTCCGGTTGTTAAGGCTGCTACTGTCCGGATTATCTTGGCTCTCTCCGTACAGCATAGTTGGCCTCTCCATCAACTTGAGTCTTGACGTCAAGAACGCGTTTTTTAATGGTGTTCTTGAAAAACCAGTATTCATGGCTTAGCCTCCTAGTTTTGTGGATCCGCAATTTCCGGATCATGTATGTAAGTTGAAGAAGGCTTTATATGGTCTTCGTCAAGCTCTTCTTGCGTGATACCAGAGGTTCAGCTCGTATCTCTCAAGCCTTGGGTTTCTCTAGAGTCGTAGTGACTCCTCTCTTTTTCATTTCCACAGAGGTACCTCTATCATTTATTTGTTGCTATATGTGGATGACATTATAATTATCGGCAATAATCCTCCTCTAATGAACAATTTCATCTCTCGTACTCATCGTGAATTTGCTATTAAGGACCTTGGTCGTCTTAATTACTTTCTCGGGCTTGAAGTATCGTATACTTCCGATGGTTTATTTGTTGGGCAGGCCAAGTACGCACATGATATCCTTGAACGTGCTGAGTTATTGGATGCCAAACCTGTTGCTACTCCTTTGGCATCAGGGGAGTCTCTTCTTAGTCCAGGATCTCCATTTCGTGATCCTACATTGTATAGGTCCCTTGTTGGAGCTCTCCAATATCTGACCGTTACTCGTCCTGACCTTTCCTATACGGTTAGCTCAGTGAGTCAATTCCTTCACTCGCCTACGGATGCTCATTTTTTGGCGGTAAAAAGGATTCTTTGATATGTCAAGGGCACTATGCACTATGAGCTATCCTTCAAAAGGAATGCTGATTCTTCCATCTTAGGTTATTCCGATGCTGACTGGGCTCGTTGTATTGAGACTCATCTTTCCACATATGGCTACTCCATCTTTATTAGGGGAAATCTCATTTCTTGGTGTGCCAAGAAACCACCTACTGTTGCTCGCTCAAGTTGTGAATTAGAATATCGTGTTATGGCTAATGCATCAAGCGAAATTGTTTGGGTACAAATTTGCTTCACGAGCTTCGATTACTTCCTCCTTCTAGGCATGTTCTCTTGTGCGATAACAAAAGTGCTATCTTCTTGAGTTAAAATCCGGTGGCACATTAGACGGCCAAGCATATTGATCTTGATTATCACTTTGTTCGTGAGCTTGTGTCCTTGGGTAAACTCGTTGCTCATTTTGTTCCGTCTCATCTCCATCAAGCTGATATTTTCATGAAAAGCTTACCTCGTCCGGCCTTCGAGTTTCTACATTCCAAGCTTTGCGTTTGTCTTCATCCCACGCAGCGCTTGACGGGGGGGGGGGGGGGGGTGATAAGGCTAAAGATTAATATGTATTTTTAGTAAATATTCATTCTTGTATTTTCGGATATATATCCCATTATTTATGGGCTTTCTCTTGTAAACTTGTATTCTTAATAGCATCACAGTAATCACTACATTCAAGGGTGATTTTCAAACATTCTCACAGGATCCCCACTCAGTTTATGAGTTTTGATGATGTTTATCGAAACAACATTTAAGAAGTTTTTAATCTTTTCTAGAGTTAGGTTGCTAGATCAAACTGCCATGTACAACTCAGGTTGATGATCATATTTAGGCAGATCTTAGTCAGCCAGCTTGAAGGAGTTCAGCTCTTGCCATGAAGAATTCAAAACTCGTAGTTTGAAGGAAGTTCGCTGAAAACTCCAGTTTGAAGAGGTAGCTTCAACCTGCCTAAATAGGTTGATCGATCTGGCTCCTGCATCTCTTGAAGCAACGTGGACTACCTCAACCGGAAGGAAGTACAATGTGTCAGAGTACTGTTCTGACACATCCAACGGCTAGAATTTGATTTCTCGCCTATAAATACTGCTTCCCACGACCAGAATTCGTACGGAAATTTAGCATTCAAAGCCAAACCTCTGGTGAATCCTTAAGCATTTCAAGCCTTCAACTCAACTGCTCGAAATCAAAATAATTTCCCAAGTGTTGAGTGCTTAGTGAGAGTTCTATATTCTGGTCTAAATTACTTGAGCGTTTACTGCTGCTCACGTGATTTTTAGAGAGTTTCTTTTGTTTCATTGGTTCATTCTTTTTATAGAGACTCTCGCCTGTAATTTCTTTCTATAAAGTTAGGATTAGACTTTAAGTTAGATTTAAGATAGCAGTTTCTGTTTGTAGTAAGTTTGTAAGCAAAGTTTGTAAGGGTCACGACCCATAACTCGTGCTTGATCTTCGTTGAGGAACTGACAAAAGGTTAAGGCTGGTGCTCAGCCAATATAAAGAAGAGAGAAGAAAATCCAAGGTTAAGGGATTTCAGATCGCAAGATCTGACGTGGACGTAGGAGGGTTATCTCCGAACCACGATAAACTCTCGTGTCTCGATCTCTCTCTCTCTTCAACTCTCTTTACTGCTTACTTGTTATAAAATATCAAACTAACAAACATCTCATACTGCATGCATTCAACGAACTGTTAGTTTAAAAGATAAAATAATTTTCAAAAGAGTTTTTCAACACTAGCCACCAACATCCGCACTCCAGTTCAGTTTAACAAACTCAGCAGTTCACTGTCTGAGTTGGATAAACTGAACTCTCACTCTGATCAAACTCTCTGACTCAGTTTGCCTTGGTCAGTTAGTACAAGTCAGTGTGCACAAAATCGAAAACTATTTGAAATTGGTGTATTCCCCCTCCCTCATACACCAATGAACTTTTTATGGAACCAACAATGTGGTGTTTATAGAAGTGTTTCAAAATCTTTAAAATTATAATAAAGTATTCCGTATTATTTATTGTGCTCTTTTATTAAATCGTACAATTGTCCTTAATTATTAGATGTATTTTTTATATTATTACTTTACTTTATTTCATTTCAATTTTATTTTATAATTTTATTATATAATAATTTGTCCGTGCAACGTATGGGTACAATACTAGTTTGAAATATAAAAAGACAAATAGGATACAATAACGGCGCTGCACTTGTTCCTTGATGCGAAGAGGTGAGGCGAATCTGGTATAAGTTCGTCGAGTGGATTGGCTCTTCTTGGGTCGCTCCAGGTAACATCGAGAACCATTTAATTTGCTTCTCTAAGTTGATTCAAGGGAAGAAGTGGAAGCGTAGACTAGCGGGGCTTTGGATTTGTATTATCTGAGTGATTCGGAAATAGAGGAACGAGGTGATATTCTCCGAAAGTGAGTGGGACTACAGAAGAATAGTAGACAAAATTAAGTGCCGGTTTTGAAATTGGTGTGTTATGAGAGGAGAGGTGGACGGTAGCATGAGCTTTTCCAATTGGGCAAACAATTCTTTGTATTCAAATTGGAATAGGATTCAGTGATATTGCTGTATGTAGTACTCCTGTGGCATCTCTGGTGCCCGTTTTTCATGCAATAAAACTTTTTTCTGAACAAAAAAGAAAGAAAAGGATACAATAACTTTTAGGGTGCGCCATCTTGGGGAAGGATCCCCTGCTGTGGGATAGGCACAGCACCATCTGCTGTGGCAATAAACGACGGCTTCTTGCCATATTCAATCAAGTTTTATCAATTTTCTTGTTTTAGCTTTTGATAAACGACGGCAGTGCCACGTCTGCAATTTTTTCTTTTAGGGTTCAGTTTTTTATATTAGAGTTTAGTTTTTTATAGTAAGATTTAATTATTTTTGGTAGAGTTTTTATTAATTTCCGTATATATTCCAATGTCACGTCATCCGTGGGCACATTAAGCATGTCCACGGTGGGCATTGGAGCATTACTGTACTTCTTTTAACTATTATTTTCTAGAAGGTAATTTTTTTGTAGGAAATTAGCATATAATATATTGCAATCAAATTAAAATTAAAAAAATAGGAATCCGAAGTTATCCCTAATTAAAATCATAAACTACATATAATTTTTAAACAAAATATAAAATAGTGATTAAATAATTGAACTTATGTACGAATTAAAAAGACCCATTAACAATTACTATGTATTAAAACTCTGAATTAAAAAAATACAAATGAATTAAACTGAAATAAATTAAAACAGAAAAATCAAATTAAAAAAAGAAAATTGAATAGAAGATGGCAAAACGGCAGCGTTTA
The DNA here is from genome assembly GCA_001642375.2 of Mentha longifolia. NCBI lineage: Eukaryota > Viridiplantae > Streptophyta > Magnoliopsida > Lamiales > Lamiaceae > Mentha > Mentha longifolia. The sequence goes on along the minus strand of CM038111.1, from coordinate 12,661,273 downwards.
TTCCCACAGCACAAGCTGCTGTGTTTATCCCCACTGCAGGGGATCCTCTCCCATCTTTGTAGTATTCCCTAAATTAATAGAAAATTATGTGTTTATTTTCTTCTCACGTGCAAGGAAATTAACTCAGTGACACAAATATGTAGTTTTACTTTTGGAACTTAAATAGTTAAAGAAACCTTTCCAAAAATTAAAATCTGGGCTCAATTATATATATAGTTTTACTTTTGGAACTTAAATAGTTAAAGAAACCTTTCCAAAAATAAAAATCTGGGCTCAATTATATACTACGAGTATATGCTGCATGAATGGATGCACGATGTTTAGTAACACTAATAAAGAGAAATGATATGTTACTCCCCAATGGTGGACACTTTCGTAGGCACCTTATTCGTTTTTTTGATTTGACATTATTATTATTTATTCGATTGTTTTATATTCTAGTATCATAGAAAATTAATATAGAAATCATTAAATCTACAAAATAAATAAAAATCAAAGCTCAATTTGTTCTTTTTTCCTTCTAACATTGAAAAATGAGTAATAAGACAAATTGAGCTTTAATTTTTATTTATTTTGTAGATTCAATAATTTATATATTAATTTCTATAATATTAGAATATAAAAAAATCAAAAATATTAAATAAAATAATATCAAATAGAAAAAATGATAAAAAGTGCTCACGAACATACCCACTATTGGGGGAGTAGTAGTAAGAAATCTCTAAATAAATGAATGCATGCACAGCCCATTCTCCTTCTAATACTCAGCTACTAATACACTTAGCCCCATTTATATTATTTCTCATATTTATTGAGGCCCAAAATCAAGCCTAGGGCCATCAGCCCAACTCAAAAGTGACGTGTACTTACTTTTAAATAAACATAGGGGTTTCCCTCCCCAAAAAAAAAAAAAAGAAAAAAAAGAAAAGAAAAAGGAAATAGGGGTAGAATATTGAATCTTTAGCAATTAACAAAAGAACAAGCTAAAATGGCTCTTACATGTTTTTTAGTGCGATATTATATTTAAGATTACATGCATGATTTCATTTATAATGGGAGGACGACTAACGAAACTTGATAGTTTAATCACATAAATAATTAAATAAAATTAGAATATAATGTTTTTTCTAATTAAAAATACGTATGAAATTAATAAAATAAAACGTTGGTTCGATCCGTTAAAGCAGGCCAAAGCAGTAATGGTGGATAAATTCTTTTTAACTAATCACTTTTTTTTAAGGTTAACTAATTACTTTTTAAATAGTAGATATAAAGTTTTTTTTATTTTTATTTTTTTATTTTTTTTATTTTTTAAGAGGATCAATAATGGTTCTCCATTTCCCCACTTAGTGTGACTCGAACCCCTGACCTATTGGTTGGAGGGAAAGCGTCTTACCAACTGAGTTGCGCTTCGTTGTCTTTATAGTAAATTCTCACAATTTTACCATTATACTATTAGCATTGTCAATGAATTGACCATACAAAAAAGTAAATAATAAATAAAAATTAATATATATATATAAATTTACTTATTTCCTAAAGATAAAGACTTGTATCAGTCCGGACTCACAATGCGACCAAGCTTGTCTGGCTCAATTAATTCACTTCACCCAAAACCCAAAAAGAAGGCCTCATAAATAAATTCAATAGACATCAATGTGAGTACGGGCTGATGTAAGTGTCTTCCTTTCCTAACTATGTGTAATGTTACTTATGAATTACTCTCTCCCTCCGTTCCGCCGTGCTAGATGATCTATTTTTTTTCGGCACGAGAATTAAAGAGGGAGTGTTAGAGATTTTACATGTATGTGATAAGTAATATAATAATAATTTATTTATATTTTATTTTAGAATTGAGTGTACTAATTTGTATACTAGTTGAATGAGCCCTAATTTTTATACTTATTGAGTATTTAAATGTCTAATTATTTCTCAAAAAAAAAAGGATCATCAAAAGTGGGACGTTAAAAAAAACGGGGATAATTTAGAGTGAGACGGATGGAGTATATAAGAAAAGGAAGTATATAAAAGTGGTAAGCTCATTTGATCATATCGTTTAAAGAATTATTTGATATATTTTGACTTTTGAAGTTTAGTTAAACTAGGATTCAAATGCCGTAAACTATTTGGACAATAAATGCATACGTAGCTCAACTTGCAAAGAGCGATCACTTTATCAATATTTGACTTGACTAAGTTTGACTGTTTATGTTATCAATATTCGTTGCGTCAATCATTTAATACAGTTTTTATCTAAAAATGCAAAACATTGAAAAGCATCTACATGTACCGGTGAGGAAACGATGGTTTCTTTGCGCTTTCTATAAATATGTACCAAAAGCTTAAACTTAAAGCATCTCTAATGTTATTCAATGTTAGAAATCTCTACCATTTTTTTTGTGGCTCTATGGGGAGAGTACTCCATCTAAAAACCAGCTCCAGTGGTGGGGTGTCTCCCGATATCTCTCTGATTATTTTATGATTTTATTAGATTATTACTCCAGTGTTTTTTTGTTTTTTCGGAAATAAAAAAACCATTTTAATTTAATTAATCTTTTGTTTCGTTGAACATAAATATTAAAAAAAACACAACGTAGAAAAAAAACTAAAAATAATAGTGTTGGGATATTATGTAAGGGGGAACTTGAATCAAGTTAATTAAACAATTTATTTTGATTTGATTCCAAAACCCTCAGTAGAATATTTCCCTTATTATTTTTGATGAATCTAGACAAGTTCTATTTTAGTAAAGCTTGCATGTTAGGAAGCTTTCATTTATCTAGAAGCGCAGATTATGAAGCAGTCAGAGTTCGCGAAACGTCAGATGTCAAAGCTGCGTCAAGCAGTGACAGCGTCAACAGACGAGTTGCAAGTGTTATGGGAAACGCTTCAAGACATAGAAGCTTAGAACGTGCTACCGAAGCAAGCACTCTCAAGTCAGTGTACTCAAAGCGCCTCAATCCCAAAGCCGTTCTTAAAGTCTCAGGGATGTACTAGCCGTATTTTGTTGACTCACCAACCCTCAAGTTTGAATTTCAAAGGATGATGTACGCCGCAGTTGCAGTTCACGTGTCATCATCTTATTGCCTAACGGAGTAGTTATGTAGAAAAGTCAAGATAAGGTGCAGGTGGTCATACCTCTATTCAACCACCATGCATGCAGTGACATTCCCCTATTACTGCAGGCTATAAAGCATCTGACCGAATAAGACTTTCCCATAATTTCCGGGAAAATGAGGACACACGCCTCTTCTCTCTAACGGGAAGTAGGGTTTCTCCTACTATAAATAGAAGTAGTTGCTCACACTAAAACTACGCACGTACAAAGCAATCTATTCACAACCAAGAACTCAAGCAAACAATCTCATACTTTCCTTTAGTTCTTCAAGCCGTTTCCAACTTTAGTGTGTCCTTAAGAAACTTGTTTTCTTAAGTATTAGCAACATCTTTCTTTTCTAGGTTCAACCGTTCATATCTATAACCTAGTCCTTGAGAATCCTTATCCCTTTACACTTTATTTTCATTGTAAAGGATTCTCACTTTACGAAAACTAAAAACCCCAAAACCTAGTTTATTGTCTTAGATTGAGTTGTAAGGTTGTAAGTTTTTGTTAGAAAGTTTGGTTGTTATAAGGCATCTCGAGAGCCCGGAATCTCTGAGGATTCAAATCAAGTGTGTTGCTAGCTTTTGAATCACTTCCCATTGGAAGTATAAAACAAGGGATACTGAGTGAAGGTATTCATCCCGTCGAGGATAAGAGTGGACGTGTGAGAGTTGCTCCGAACCACTATAAAGTGTTTGTGTCTATTTACTTTATATATAAGCTTTGATTTATTGCATTCACACACACACACGCTCTAAGTATTAATCCGGTTTTAAGTTTGCAAGAAAATTAAGTCTCACCACATTCTGCATAACACTCACATAAGCGAGAAGCTTTGAAAGCCTCACAAGCCTTCAAAGAGTCTACTTGTTAAAAATACTGAAAAATGAAAGAGAAGTTAAACACTTCTCTACACACGTATTCACCCCTCCTCTACGTGTGTAAGTCACTTTCGGGACCAACAAGTGGTATCAGAGCAGGGGTTCTAACTGACCTATGCATCTAAATACTAGTAGCGCAAAAGCGTTACAGTAGGTCTACCTGAACCGATCTTTTTAAAATCTTGCATTAAAACCTCTCACTACATATTGCATTTACTAATTTCTTTTTCAAGTATGTCTTTCTCAGCACAGCTTCCTCATTTCTCAATCGAGGGCTACACTATGTGGAGCTTCCACGTGGAGTCTCATTTCGCATCTCTTCATGATCGTATGCATGAAGTTATCGAGAAAGGACCCATCATAATCATGAAGTGTGCAACTAGGAATCATGAAAAGGAGAAAGCCATCGACCAAGATGGCAACTCAGTTGACGAGGATGAAAGCCCTTCCACCGATGTCTATGTTGTGAAGCCAAGAAATGAGTATACATCCAACGATTTCAAAGTTGATAATCTAGATCGGGTGGAGCGCAACGTGATCCAGTCAACCATCTCCGACTCCTATCTCCCAAGAATCATGAAATGCAAAACGGCAAAGGAGATGTGGGAAACTCTTGCCCTAATCTCTCAGGGCACAAAGAAAATCAAGGAAAATAAACTCTTTGTACTGATGCAGGAGTTTGACCTCTCACAATGAGAAATAATGAGAGCATGAAATCTTTCGAGAATCGAGTTCTGGGAATCACCACAACTGTGGCTTCCCTTGGGAAAGATCTCACCTTCAAGGAGATCAATCTAAAGGTGGTTCAAGCTCTGTCTGGAAAATGGCAAACTATGAAGGAGCTCTTCCTCTCACAAAAAGAACTGGGAGACATGTCTCCAAAAATGATGTTCTCCCAGTTCAAAGCGCTCGAATTTGACCTGGTCAAGAAAGTGCCTCGCGAGGATGGGGAGGAGGCTCCAGCAAAACTCAAAGGACTGGCATTCAAAGCCATTATAGAGTCCACCACCATCGAAGCCGACGTCTCCAATAACGATGTTGCCGAGATGTCGAGAGAAGAATTGGACGATTACGCTATCTACTTGGTTAGACGGTTTAACAACTCCAACACTAGAGCGGCCAAGTATGAAAGATTTTACAAAAAAATCTCAAGGCCAAAGCTCACGCTTCACCCCATGGATGGGAAGATGGATGACAAATCTACAGCAATCCCTAGAGACAAAGCCAACATTGAATGCTTCGAGTGCCATAAGATGGGGCACTATAGAAGTAAATGCCCGAAGCTCTCAACCAAGAAAAAGGACGAGGTCAAAGCTCGTCGTGAAGACAGTTGTAGGTCCCGATAAATAGGTCATTGGTGTATGGGGGGGGGGAAATACACCAATTCGCCAACAGTTTTAACTTTAAAAAACAAAATCGATCTTACTGAGTTGTCAGCTCAGCTTATCAGTACAACTCGGTTTATCCAGCTCAGTCAGTAAACTGGTGAGCTTGCTAAACCGAACTGTGTGCGGAAGTTTGGTGGATAGGTTGGCTACCTCTTAGAAAATTCTTTCTTTGATCTGGATCTTTGTGCAGGTTGATTATATCAATGAAGTGCAATGTAATGAAGGTTAGTTGAACATTGTAAGGTTGACTGTAAATAAAAGATAAAGAGAGAGAGATCGAGACAGTCGATTTAGCGTGGTTCGGAAAACGTCCCTACATCCACGTCAGATACCGTCATATCTGAAATTCCTTCTCTCTTATTTATACTGGCTGAGTACCAGCCTCAACCTTCGTCAATCTTTAGACTTGAGCCGAGCACGAGTTCTGGGTCGTGACCCTTACAACCTTTCATACATTCTTACATACAACCTTGCAGCTAAACTAACAGATTCTTCTTTACTTGGACGAATATGTAGTAAGCTTGTGGAGAGTGTTCTGTGAGGTTCCAAACTCAGAAATCTTGAAGGTCTCAACACTTGGGAAATGGCTTGGATTCGAGTGTTGAGTTTGGCTTTGAAGCGTAAAGATTTCTGGATAGATTTGGCTTTGAAGCTCTGGTTTCCTCTCTCTATTTTTCTCTCTTCCCCGTTTTTTCTCCCCTATCTCGATTCTGGGTTGGCTTGAAGTATTTATATGACTCCAATTTGAATTAGAGCCGTTGAAGTTGCAGAGGTGTCAGAACCGTACTGCTGACTGGACTTCTAGCCGTTGAGGTTTTCTGTACAGCTTGAACCATCGAGGTTGGCAAGGTACAACTTAGGTCGGACTGGGAAGGTCGACCTTTTGTACCTCAAGCTGTCTTTGTTTTCTTCAAGCTTGATCTGTGTATTAGAATCTTCATCTTGAGAAGCTGTTGACTAATAGCAGCTTGACTCACAGCAGCTTGACTAAGCATATTGGCTTCAGCAGGTTGGCCTATGTAGGTTCCTCAGCACACAGGTTCCTTATCATGCAGGTTCCTCAGCATGCAGGTTCCTCAGCATGCAGATTCCTCAGTATGCAGGTTCCTCAACATGCAGGTTCCTCAGTATGCAGGTCCCTCTCAGGAGGTTGGCCTCAGCATGCAGGTTCCTTAGCATGCAGGTTCCTCAGCATGCAGGTTTCTCAGTATGCAGGTCCCTCTCAGGAGGTTGGCCTCAGCATGCAGGCGTGTGAGACAGTCGTCGCACTCTCATAGCCGACGCTCCCATTAAATCCAAAAAGCCTATCGACCATGATGAAGATAATTTTTCACTGATGATGAATATGATCTTGGCTGCATGGCAATTGAAGCTGAAATGGAGGAGGTACAAACTGTTGAAATCAATACTCTTCCATTAACACTGGGAAGTGAATGTGGAGACGGTGAGGATGAGGCTTTCAGCTTGGAAAGTGATCTCTTTGATGACTATTTAGAGTTGCTCAAAAATCATGAATCCTTGCAGGAAGTCCTCATTCGGTTTAGAAAAGAGAACAACAGACTAGCCAATACACTCGAGTCCAAAGAAAATGACTTATTCGAGTTGATGGCTAAGTTCGATGATCTTCATGAACGTCACCAATGTACCATATCCACTTCTATGGAACACAAAGCCACTCTCGATCGCCTTAATAGTGCGTCTGTAGCTATTGAGACGATTGCAAGCACCTTTAAACCCATAAATTGTTTAAAGGAGATCGGCTTTGAATCCACACACACAGCTTCTACCGATGCTGGTCCCAAAGCGTCGTTGAATAAGCTCAAAGCCGCTCAACCCGCTACCAGCAGAGGAAATGAGTTAGTCGGGTTTGTGGATGAAACTTTAAAGCAAGCTTCCAAAGCGTAATTGAATGTTTAACCCGACGCCTTGAGTAAGTCAAAGATCAAAGAGCCTAAACGCTCTAAACGCAATTCAAAGCGTGTCCAATCTTTGACAAACCCAAAGCATCACCAAGAGCATGAAGCTCACTTGAAAAACTTCACATCTCATGGAGGAACTCAAGTGTGCTTTATCCCCGACGCTTCACATTACTTTAATGATCGAAGCTTTGCCGATCATTTTACACAAAGTGAAAGCGTTCCTTCACGCTCTCAGAGAAGAAGGAACAAAAAACGTTTTCACTACTTCACACATGATTACACTCAGGGCTTTCCAATTAAACAAAGCCTTATTTGTTTCAATCAGGATCTCGAGTAGGGAGTCACTCTTTTAGTGAATCCAACTCGAGCTCCCAAATCTACAAACATAAAGGAACCTAATGCAAATTGGGTGCCCAAAACCTGTTAAACTTACAAGTCAAAGCGGCGAACTCAAAAGTTGTGGACAAGAGGAAAGAAGAAGTTGTTTGGTACCTAGACAGTGGATGCTCACACCACACTACATGACCGGTGAATGATCTTTCCTCGACGAGTTTGTTGAGAAGCAGGGTCCTGAAGTAATTTTCGGTGATGATGCGAAAGGCATCACCATTGGATACGGTACATTTAGCATTGGAAATATGAGACTCCCTAACGTCTCATATGTCCAAGGCCTCAAGCATAATTTACTTTCTATTTCTCAATTCTGTGATAACGGGTTCATGGAGTTCATCTCTAACCAGTGTGTTGTCAAGAACGAAGCTATCTATGCAGGTTGTTCTTACAGGTATCCGGAAGCAGAACGTGTACGTAGCTAACTAGAGCAGCTGCAAAGTCAGAGCCTGCCTCGTCGCTAGAAGCACCTTGGAGATCGGGTGGTTATGGCATCATCGCCTCAACCACCTGAACTTCAAAACGATGAATAAGATCTCCCGGAAGAGTCTCGTTCAAGGCATCCCTAATGAGGTCTTTAACAAGGACATTATGTGCCAAGCCTGTCAAGAGGGCAAGCAGATCAAGAAGTCCTTTCAAAACGTCGATGGACATGGCTCATACCATATTCTAGAGCTTCTTCATATGGATCTCTTCAGTCCTATCACACCTGCCACCTTGAGTGGAAGAAAGTACGCTCTTGTAGTTGTGGATGACTTCTCATGCTGCACTTGGGTACTAATTCTACTCAAGAAGAAGGACACGCTCCGGGAGCTCCTAAAGCTCCTAAAGCAACTGACGGTGTAAAAAAGGCTGATTGTGGTGAAGATACGCTCCGAAAAAGGAACTAAATTTCTTAATCAATTCATCGAAGTGTATTGCACAGAGAATAAGATCCTTCTTCATACTTTAGTAGCTCGTACTCCGCAACAAAACAGCGTTGCAGAGCACCGGAACAGAACCATCAAAGATGCTGCACGTTTGATGCTCGCGGATGCCCAACTACCAAAGAAATTCTGGGGAGAAGCGACTTTCACCGCTTGCTACACCCAGAATTGCACTCTAATCAACACTCGCCATAACCAAACCCCATATGAATTATGGAAAGGGAGAATTCCTACTTTCTCTCATTTACATATTTTTTGTTGTAAGTATTTCATTCAAACAACGGTAAAACACAATTGAGAGCGTTTGATAGCAAAGCTGATACGGGAATATTTCTTGGATATTCTCCAACAAGCAAAGCTTATCACGTCTACAATTGTCAAACTCTTGTTGTGGAAGAAACACCACATGTTGTTTTTGATGAAGCTGCCTTCAAGACTCCGCATGTACAGGTAAATGCTGAAAGCATGAATGCTGCACCTGAAAGCGTGAATGCTATTCCCGAAGCTTCTTCAGGACCAGTGACCCGCTCTAACTCAAAGCGTGTAGAATTGGTGGATGCTTTAGAAGAAGAGGAGCTTGAAGACGGAGTTGAAGCCATAGAACAGGATCTCAATAAGTTATCTCTCGATAAGGGTGATCTAAACTCGGGAATAGTTGATCCTTTGACCTCACTAGAATCAAACGGTGAGGAAGTTCCATCTCATCCATTGGTTTGTGATCAAGGGAATGGTGAAGATCACACACCACACTCTGAGGAGGATGATGTAGAAGCTCAAAATTAAAAGAAGCTTTGGTTAAGATATCATCCTCAAGAAGGTGTTCTAGATGATCCCAGCCAGGGCGTCAAGACTAGGAGCACCTTAATCCATGGTGAAAGTTGCTTGTTTAGTTGCTTCCTAGCAAACACCAAACCATCATCGGTGGAGGACGCTTTAAACGATTCAAATTGGGTGACCGTCATAGAAGATGAGCTAAATGAGTTTGCAAGGAACGGCGTTTGGTACCTAGTTGATCGACCAACTCATCAAAGCGTAATTGGTACCAAATGGGTGTTCAAGAACAAGACCGACGAGAATGGCAACATTGTCCGCAACAAAGCTCGACTAGTTGCTAAAGGATATTGCCAAGAGGAAGGGACCGATTTTGATGAGACCTTCACTCCCCTTGCTCGTATCAAAGCAATTCGAATGTTCCTTGCACATGTCGTATCCAAGAAGTTTAAAGTGTATCAAATGGATGTGAAGAGTGTCTTCCTCAATGGAGATTTGAAGGAGGAAGAGTACGTCGAGCAGCCCTCAGGCTTTGAAAAGAGTGCTCAAGTGTACTGGCTCATCAAAGTTGTCTACGGCCTCAAGCAGGCTCCTAGAGCGTGGTACGAGACTCTTTCAAACTTTCTTGTTGAAAACGACTTTCAAAAAGGGAAGGTAGATCAAACCCTCTTCACTATCAACAACGGTGAAGACATGCTTTGGGTACAAATCTACGTTGATGACATCATCTTTGGATCTCCAAATCAAAGCCTCAGTGACAAGTTCGCGGCTTTGATGAAGAGAAAGTACAAGGTATCGATGATGGGGCTGATGACTTGCTTTTTAGGATTGCAAGTGAAGCAAACGAGTAGAGAAGCTTTCATCAATCAAGCCAAGTATACTTGTGACATGCTCACTAAGTTTGGTGTTTAGAACTTCAAAAGCATCAAGATTCCAATGAACATAAACTTCAAGATAGATCCAGATCTTGATGGCAAATCAGTCAACCCTACAGATTATCATATGTTGATTGGTTCCTTGCTCTATCTTACAGCTAGCCGGCCCGACATCATATTTGTTGTGGGCGTCTGTGCTAGATTTCAAAGCAATCCAAAGCAAAGCCATTTGGAGGGAGCTAAAAGGGACCATCAACTTAGGTCTTTGGTATCCGGCGGAAGATGATCTCACGCTTAGTGGTTACTCTGATGTAGACTTCGGTGGATGCAAAGTTGATCGAAATCAACAACTGAAATGTGCCAATTCATTGGTCATAAACTTATTTTGTGGTTCTCAAAAAAAACAAACAAGTGTTGCTACCTCAACCACCAAAGCAGAATACATGGCTGCAAGAAGTTGTTGCTCACAAATCCTTTGGCTAAAGCAGCAATTAAAGGATTATAAAGTGGAATGTTCGGAGATTCCAATTTATTGTGACAACACAAGTACAATTTCCATCACCCACAATCCCCTGCTTCATTCAAAATACAAGCATATCGAGATTCACCATCATTTCATACGGGATCATGTGGAAAAGAAAGATATAAAGGTGGAAAAGATACACACTGATCATCAAAAAGTGGATATTCTCACAAAGCCGCTTCCTCAATCCCGCTTCAATCAGTTGTGTTTGGAACTAGGGTTGCTAGACCCTGGTGAGGAGAAGGTGGAGTAAGGTGGAGAAGGTAAAACGTGTTCCCTACATATCCTTACACTTTTCCTTTCTATAGGAAAGATTGTTGGGATAATCAGTTAAAGGAGAACCGGTATTTACAAGAGTTGTGAAAGATGAAGACGTAAAAGATTCCCTAATCCGGACCGAGGGATGGAGTTCCCTTTGGGGCACCAACCTCTACAAGCTTTTACTTTTTACGTGAAAGCACAGTTGAGTGTTCTTCTTTCTCGAGCTAATCGAATTAGCTTGGTTAAGGTTGAGTGTTTGTACCACGATGCATGTAAAACTATGTGCCGTCTTGTCAGAGTGGTGCACAAGTGGATACACTTTGTGGATGTTCAAGGAAGTCAAACTTGTAGGTTTAGAGTTTGCACAACCACGACTCCATTCCCAACCCTTCTACCTCCTTCTACGATGCTGAAGAAATATGAAAGCGTTGAGCTATGGTCATCATCAAGTAACAAAGTGTATTCGTAAGATGGGGCATTTGCGTGGAGTTGCTTTCGATGCGTGATCACTCAACAATCACAAGCTTTCATGGTGGATAAGGAACCAGAAGTGCAAAGCGTGCTGAAGCTCTCACCACTGCTTATTGTGAAAGCCTCATTTATTATGAATAATGTGAAGCACCTACTCTAAAACGGCAAGTGTATACTCTCAAGAATCCCGCTTCATGGAAATATGAGATGGCTTGCCCTAGTAACGAGAGTGAAATCATAGCTCTATCATGGATGATGTGAATCTCATGCCCAAACGGTATATCCCTAGTAAAGCGTGAGGCAACTTACATCATTCCATTGAAATCTATGAAGAAACTCATCCCCAACCGGATCCCTTGTGGATTTTGTAATCTCAACTTATCCATGCTCTGGAATTCACGAGGTAAACCTACCCTAGTAAGAGAAAAGGACTTAACATTATTTCATCTCTCATCATAAGTGAAGCGTCTCCCCTACAGAGTTGACGCTTTCTCAAAAATTGTCTGAAGTCTATTTAAGGGGGAAGCACACTAACTTAGACTAACTTAGAGGGAAAGCGCTTAGATGAGAACATACACTCTCACACTTTCAAAGCGTGAACGAACCTGTTTCCCAATTGACGCTTTAACATTTGAGAATGTGGACGTCAAAGCATGGTATTAGTCAATTACTATATTGATTGATAGGCAAGTCTCTCTTTCGCTTCTTTAAATTTAAGTAAGTGAGTCAACGCAAAGCATCTTTAAGAACTCTATACGTGACTTACCGAAAATATTAAAGTGCTGATACAGACGCTTTCTGAACTAGACGCTCTCGTCTAAATTCCAAAGCGTGACAATCAACCAAATTTCAAATCTTTTTGAAAATTAATCTCTCATTAATTCATTACTTTCTAGTATATGTCTAGCTGTAGAAAGTAGGATATCAATCAAGTGTATGTTGCGTATGATATCTTTGCATTTAATGCAAAGACTGATACAGAAACAGTATTCGATACCCACTCGCGCGTGTATCTCACTCGCGCTACCGAACCGCCAAAAACTTTTAATCTTGGCCTTTCACCGTTTCGAATTACTTTTCCCTCAACCACACAATTAAAGTAACTGTAAAGCACGATCTAATCACTCACTCTAAATTTGGGAAGTGATCATAGCCACTCACTGTGACACGTCACCCTACTACTTTTCTTTTTCTTAGATATATACACACACCAATTCACTTCATCATTTTCATCAATTTCACCAATTCTGCAAATTCTTGAGTTCTCTCTCTCATAGAACTTAAACTGCATTAAATCTACTCTCTTTTCCAGAATCACTCCTCTTTCACAATGCAAAATGCTAGGACCAAGATCATCGCTCACAACCATTTCCTAGATTTCGTTTATGTAGAGGCTCACCTTGATCGTGATCTTTTCACAGATGGCGGAATCATTAAACGCGCCATTCTCAACTCGGGATGGATAGGCTATTATTTCAACATCCTACCTATATCAATCCAGTAGGGGTGGTTGAATTCTTCACGAACTTGAACTCCGAACCCTAACCACCAGGATTGCGCTTCGACAGACTGGTGAAAGCGGCCTCCTTCATCAAGTCAAAATAGATAATTTAGAGCTCAAAGCTCTGTTTGAAGACATCATTCCTCTTCCCAACACCGGTGCGAATCCCGAATCTGCCGGAGATGTGGATATTCAGAAAGAATTTCGCCGCTTCACCACAAACCCTAGGGCACTCTTCCTTTGGAAGCAGACTAGGGTTTCATCTCTCCGACTGCCGTTCAACCATCTCGCCAACATTGTGACAAAGTGCGTACTTTGTCACACTGGAAGCTGGTCCACGCTCATAGAGCAAAAGATCCATCTCTTGTCAGGCACTCTGTGAGACTGCCATCAACAATACCGCTTTCAATGGGAGAGCGTGGTTCATCAACCAACTCTTGGAAGCAAAGAAAGACGTGAGCGAAATCACGGAAGGTGAAGACTGCATGAAGTTCGCCTTCCGTGGAAAGTTGAAGTATGGGATGAAAGTGTCCATGTTTTTAGAGCATGTCTGGCCAGCTCAAGAATGGCCGGTGGAGAAAGCCTACAATCGAGTGCTTTTCAATAAAGCGCTTCCCGGTGACGAGTTCGGCGTCGCCCCTCCACCAGCCGCAATAATTGAATACACAGAGGAGGAAACCCTACTCCTCAAGAAATCGATGGAGGGGGGAAAGAAGAAAAAGGGTGGGAAGGCCACCAAGAAGCCGAAACGCTCTCTGCTGAAGGGAAAACGTAGCTTGGTAGATGTGGATGATGAGGCAAGTGCTTCCTCATCCAGCGCTTCAGATTCAGACAAGACCTGGAGTCAGGATCTGGAAGCCGATGCAATAGCCGCCTAAGAAGGAGATGAAGTTGATGCGCCCGGTGCAGACGCTCAACAGATTGACGCTCTCAACTTCAATGATGGAGCGTCAAGTCCATCAGTGGATGGTGAGCTCCAAGCCGACACTCCTCCCACTCCCAAAGCGTCCAGCTTTGTAGTGAAGGCTATTGACAGGGATCTCTCCTATGCAGATGAGGAGATTCGTGAATTCTTTGGAGAGTTTGCACTACCTCCACACGTTCTTGAGATAATCGCATATTTTCTCAAGTACGTCCGAAGCCGCGGCACCAATGTGTATAAAGTGTGCCAGGATGTCCAGGCTAAGGGTTCAAAAGCACTGATCGAGGATGAGGCCTGGATCCTTGGAAGCTTCGGCTTGGAGCGCTTTGACGACCTGATCGATGAGCCAGAAGTGTGGAAGCTCATCGAGATAAAGGTACAGGAGCTCGTGCCCTCCTACACTCCCGCTTCCACAACTGAACCAGTTGGGCCAAATGTCAAAGCGTTTGAAGAACGGCTCTCAGTTCTTCAAACCGCTCATGATGAAGTGAGTGTGAGTGCACCCAGCTTAAGGCGAAAATAAATAAGAAAGCTAACCAGCTGTCCAAAGCCGAGGAGAAGAAGAAGAAGAAGACAGCAGAAGAGCTTTCAACTGCTACCACAAAGTTGAAAGAGCTAAAAGAGAAGCTGGCAACTACTGAGAGCCAGTTGGCCACGGAGAAAGAAAATGTCCAGAAAGCTAATGAAGAGCTTTCAAACGCAAAATTACAACTTCAAGTCATTCCCGCTTTGCATTCGGAAGTACTGAAGCTGACTGAATAGCATGAAATCATGCTCGACCATCTCCAGGAAAGCCAAGAAGAGGTAGAAGCTGAAATGGAAAGGGCTGACATCGAGCAGATGAGCGAGAGCGTGTCCAGCGAGAGCTCGAATCTGCTGAAGTAGAGCTCTCCAAGATGAACGCGAAGCTCGTCCAAATGGAGCATGAGCTGAAAGCGGCGAGGGCTGAAAAATTCGAAGCCTATTCTGCCACCCGCCAGCTAAAGGAGAAACTAGAATCCGTGGAGAGAAAGCTCGTGGATTCGGAGCAACAAAGAAAGCAGGATGTGGCCATGGTCGGCCAAGCCTCTGTTGGAGAGCAAAGCGGATCTGGCCAGGTTGGGCCAATTCACAACAAAGTGTTGGAGCGCATCTCCAACAAAATTAGGGCGCTCTCAGATTTGGTGCAGTCTGAGTTTCGTATTTTCCGAATGAGCTTTGAAAGGTCAATCATTTTGACCAACGCGCGCTCTCCAACTCCAGTGCTTTTAGCATAAGTCCTCGGCGCTCTCCTGGCACAGAATCTACTGAGGCCGAATCAGCCAAACATCTCCTTGCCAGGAGTAGCCAGCCAAAGCGCCACCGTAGAGTCTGTTCCCGCCAAAGTGGCTTTTGATGCTGCCAAAAAGGGGAAAACCACTAGGACGTCAAGTGGTCCATCCACAATGGCCAAGGCAACAGAGGACGCTTCCAAAAAGGGATAAGCAGAGCAGTGAGTAATCATCTCCAAGAAGCCTAAAGATGTCGCTCCACTTCAAGCAGTGTCAGCAGCGCCACAACCACAAAAAGAGAAGCGTAAAAACACAGAGCCTGCTGACATTAACCCCAAGAAGAAGGATAAGATAATACTAACTCCCGCGATGATGACCAATGAGGCTGGAGCGCAACGCAAACTCGATGAGAGATCGACGCAATTTTGCTACACAAAATGAATTACCACCTCCGCCGGTATCAGTTGAAGCACACACCTGACGAATGACGCTGAAAAGGAATGCCTAGTAGTGCTGGCAAAGTATAAAGTGGTGTCGGAGTGTAGGGAGGAAGTATTTCACAAAGAAGCGCGGACAGACTCAGAGAAAGCTCTTCACCTTTTGAAAAGGAAGTGCTTGAAAGGAAGAGAGTCTATGTCGAGGGCCTGCGCACAGACGCTTTCGAAAAGTGTAGGAAGCAACTATAGGCGATGAAGGAATTTAAAAGGAAGAGGCTCAGGGATAAAGCTCCTAATGCCAAATTTGTTGATGAGATCATTCCAGCTAACCTCAAGGAGGAGTGGATTGATGCCAGAGATAAATTCATCAAACGCTTCTACTATTTGCAAGGCTTTCGAACTGAATATGTCATGGACTGCTTCGTTGCATACATGGATAATTACAAAGCCTCTCTCTTCAACAAGATTTTGGAATTGGCAAAGGATATAACCCTCAAACCTCCGGAGACGATTAGATTTCAACTTCCACTCGTTGGAGGCTCAATCCCTAATGAGGAAGCAATCAAAAAGAAGGTCGATGAGTATGCAGAATGGCTCGAACAGAACGACCGTCCTAACCACTCCAAAGCTGCCATCAAGGAAAGAGTCTACAAAGCCTATGGCATGATCCCTCCAAAGCCTCAAATTCGCTTCAAATAGATTTCATTGTATCTTGTATCAATTCTCATCAATGATATACAATGATATCTTTTTCTGCTTTAAGATAAACTCTCATTGTCTTATTTATACGCTTTCATTAAACTGCTTTAATTGTTGTATTTTTTGTTTGCGCTTTGCTAACCCACTTATTCTTATAAAGTCTATATTGAGTCTAGATTCTTTAAGTACTTGACGTCGGGTTTTTGGCATCATCAAAAAGGGAGAAATTGTTGGGATATTATGTTAAGGGGGAACTTGAATCAAGTTAATTAAATAATTTGTTTTGATTTGATTCCAAAACCCTCAGTAGAATATTTCCCTTATTATTTTTGATGAATCTAGACAAGTTATTTTTTAGTAAAGCTTGCATGTTAGGAATCTTTCATTTATCTAGAAGCGCAGATTATGAAGCAGTCAAAGTTCACGAAGCGTTAGATGTCAAAGCGGCGCCAAGCAGTGAAAGCGTCAGTAGACGAGTTGCAAGCGTTATGGGAAACACTTCAAGACATAGAAGCTTATAACGTGCAACTGAAGCAAGCGCTCTCAAGTCAGTGTACTCAAAACGCTCTATCCCAAAGCCGTTCTTAAAGTGTCAGGATGTACTAGCCGTATTTTGTTAACTCACCAACTCTCAAGTTTGAATTTCAAAGGATGACGTGCGCCGCACTTGCAGTCCACGTGTCATCGTATTATTGCCCAATGGAGCAGTTGTGTAGAAAAGTCAAGATAATGGTGTAGGTGGCCATACCTCTATTCAACCACCATGCATGCAGTGACATTCCCCTATTACTGCAGGCTATAAAGTATCTGACCGAATAAGACTTGCCCATGATTTTCGAGAAAGTGAGGAACACGTGTCTCTTCTCTCTAACGGGAAGTAAAGTTCCTCCTTCTATAAATAGAAGGAGTTGCTCACACTAAAACTACGCACGTACAAAGCAATCTATTCACAACCAAGAACTCAACCAAACAATCTCATACTTTCCTTTAGTTCTTCATGCCGCTTCCAACTTTAGTGTGTCCTTAAGAAACTTGCTTTCTTAAGTATTAACAACATCTTTCTTTTCTAGGTTCAACCGTTCATATCTATAACCTAGTCCTTGAGAATCCTTATCCCTCACTTGATTTTCATTATAAAGGATTCTCACTTTACGAAAACCAAAAACCCCAAAATCTAGTCTATTGTCTTAGATTGAGCTGTAAGGTTGTAAGTTTTTGTTAGAAAGTTTGGTTGTTGTAAGGTATCTCAAGAGCCCGGAATCTCTGAGGATTTAAAGCAAGTTTGTTACTAGCTTTTGAATCACTTCCCCTAGGAAGTATAAAACAAGGGATACCGAGTGAAAGTATTCATCTCGTCGAGGATAAGAGTGGATGTAAGAGAGTTGCTCCGAACCACTATAAAGTGTTTGTGTCTATTTACTTTATTTATAAGCTTTGATTTATTGAATTCACACACACACACACGCACACACACACGTTCTAAGTATTAATTCGGTTTTAAGTTTGCAATAAAATTAAGTCTCACCACATTCCGCACAACACTCACACAAGTGAGAAGCTTTGAAAGCCTCACAAGCCTTCAAAGCGTCTACTTGTTAAAAAGGCTAAAAACGAAAGAGAAGTTAAATACTTCTCTACACACGTATTCAACCCCCCTCCCCCCCCTCTACATGTGTAAGTCACTTTCGGGACCAACAAATAGAAATCGACAAATTATTATTTTTAGATAATGAAATCCTATTTATTGAAATTGAATTGAAGAGTGAAAAGGAGTGTGAGAGGGTTTAATTTATAGAAAAAATTGAAAAAGAGTAGTTTGGAGCTCAATTGCCTAGTTGCAAAAATTTTGTATTCCCCTACCCTTTTTTTTTCTTTAAATGTTAAAACCTAAAAAAAATCTAAAAGTGGAGCGCGCACCCATGCACACCTAGGGGATCGGCATTGCTGCGCGCTCACCAAGCTCGATATCGGTAGCCAGTGGCGGAGCCTAGAAATATTGGAGGGTGCTATAAAATAATAGTGCTCCCTCTAGCACCCTCCTGTCTCCACCTCTGTCGATAGCACTGGTGCACCCCCCCCCCCCCCCCCCTTCAGATGCACTAGGGGTGCTCTTAATGTCAAATAAAATTATGAGGTAGTGACTTTTCTACCCACTATAGGATAGTTTTTACAATATTTATCATTGGGATAGTTTTTTAACAAAACTACCAAAATTTGAGGTGGTGGGACAAATATACCCCTATAATACATTTTCCCCATTTATGATAACTTTTTCTCTCCCCGCCTACTTTTTTGTCTCGTTGCAGATTTTTTTTTCGTTTTCTTTTTTCCTTTCTTTTTTGTTTTTCTAAATGTTAGAAAATACGTCAAACAGTAAGGAGGTACGAATTGGTGAAATTCGTACCATATTTTGAATTGTTATCTTTAGTGTAATACTAATATGCAAGGTGTGCTTGTTGAAATATTTTCTCTTATCGCTTTCAATGAGGTACGAAATGTGAAATTCGTACCAAAATTGAATAAGAATTTCACATTTACATAGTTATTATATAGTTATTGGTATGAATATGAGATGATTCGTACCAATTGCCTGTAATATAGTACGAATTGCATAAGTGAGTATGAAGTTATTGGTACGAATATGAGTCAATTTGTACCATTTACATATGATATATTACAAATTACAAGAAAGCAACAGAAAAATGAATTACGAATTACGATTACCTAATATATCAAAATGTACAAATTCGTACAATCTATTTAATCACGAGCTGTGAAATTTGTACCAAAGTCGAGTGAGAAATTCATATTTACATAAATATATGATTATTGGTACGAATATGAGATGATTCGTGCCAATTAGTTGTAGCAAAGTACGAATTACATAAGTAAGTATGAAGTTATTGGTACGAATATGAGTCAGTTTGTACATTTACCAAAGATATATTACGAATTACGCTTGTTTTGAAGTGACTTGGTCTACTGCAACATCAAACCCAGTTATACTCAAGTAAAATAAGAACGAGAGATCTCAACTTATCAACTATAAACACAAATCCACACTCGTCAAAACTGAAATTCATGAGCTAAAAAACAAGAAGTTGCAGTAGCATACACTGAAAATGGGTACGGAATGTGAAATTCGTACCAACATAAATTGAAAAATAGGTACTAAATTTGTACATAATGTGCAGCAAAATGAACCAATTTCGTACCAAGAACAACTGCATATTACTAAATTCGAACCAAACTTAGACCCAAACCCTAAAATCGTACTAACTCAAAGTGTAATAGTACGATTTTTTATTTTCTAAATATAATCAATAAAAAGCATATTTCGTACCACACAATAGAATTACTAAAAACTACAGAAAAACAAATTACGAATACCTATTGTATATTACAAATTACGAATTCGTACCATCTATTTGTCAAAAGACAGAAGAAAAACAAGAGAAGCAAAAAAAAAACTGAAAGTTCAACCCTAAATTCGAACCAAACTTAGACCCAAACCCTAAAATCATACCAACTCAAAGTGTAATGGTACGATATTTTATTTTCTAAATATAATTAACAGAAAATATATTTCGTACCAACGATCAGTATCGGGCCTGGAGAAGCCCGAACGAAAGCCCGAAGATCTAGCCTGCGACTGTGGTTGTGAAATAGGCTTCTTGGTAGAAGCCCAGTTGTCTACTTCATCGGGCCACGATGTTGGACATTGGCGCGTGGAGCTTCGACATGTTGTTGTTGATCTGAAATCCATGGCCGGCGAGAGGCCCTGGAAGATTTTGAGGGCGGCGCCGGCGTCGGAGGAGCCGCTGGAATCCTTGGAGTCGGCGGAGAGGCTGGGGAGGACATGGTCTTCTCATTTTTCTAGCCGCTGCCGCCAATGAAACATTGCGGAGGGCGCCGCCCTTGGTCGGCGACGTGGAGGTGGCGTCGGTGGTGAGCTTGCCGGCGAGAGGCGGTGGCAGTAGAGCATGGGGAGAGAGAGAGAGAGAGAGTTCTTTTTTTTCAAAATTTGAAATGGGGAGATTGGTGGAAGGGAGAGAGAGAATACATATAAATACAAAAGTGATGGGTATTTTGGGGCATTCATGTGAAAATTGGGTAGATTTGTTAAAAAATTATCCTAGTGATAAATATTGTAAAAATTATCCTATAGTGGGTAGAAAGAGGCATTTCCTCTAAAATTATCACTTATACTCTAATTTTCAATTAGAACATAACTTTAAACTTGATAATAACCCTTATTTAAAAGGAAATGAACATTAAAACAGTATAAAGATAGCCCCTTTGAAATACTTGGGGAATCATACATTCAATTTCTTTATAACTTTGAGGGTGCAATTTCTAAGGAAAAAAAAAAACAACGTTAGAGGGGCAAAATGACAAATTTTAACTACATGAGATTCAATTATTTTATTCATTTTCCAGACATAAATGAAAAGAATGAGTCGTAATTTGTTATCTTTCCATTTCCAAAATCTTAATGTAGATTTAAAATGCGGGGGTAGGTGCGAGTTTAGTAACGCTACTAGTCTTGTTTGCATATTGATTTTATTGTTTTGGTTGCTTTCACGTATGGATTAGGTTTACCTAATTCAGATTCGGGTCCTCTAAAAAAAAAAGCCATTATTGGAACACACTATCGTTTTTTTTCAACAAAAAAGTTCATGATACACTTCGTAATCTCTGTATTTATAATAATATTGTTAGCTCTGTCTCTCGGTTTGGTTTACAATTTAGTACATTCGTTTTAATAAAAAGTTGATACATCAATTAGTTCTTCTATTTAACGCGAGTACTATTAACTCTATATTAATTACATTCACGGTTGATACAAATTAATTAATACTAAAATACAATTCAATGCGAAATTGTTATACTTATTATGTACTACAACCATGTTTATATAATTATATCAACATAAATTATAGATCTTATTAGGACCAATAGTGAAATTGCTATGTTGTGCAATTCGTATGTTCTTAACAATGTTCTTAAAAATGTTCTTGAAGCAGGAACAAAAAAATGCGTAAAAATAAAGAACACAAGGTTTGATAACCCAGTTCGGTGAGAACACCTACGTCTGGGGGATAAATCCGAGAGAGAATCAATCCACTATTATGAAGCAGAGAAGTACAGGACTTACACCAATTTCGACACCTAACTTCTGTTTACAACTTCTTTTCAAATATGGATTGAACCACGAGAATCACTCGTAATCGAACTCCAGCTATCAGCAGATAGCACCCGTCCTACCCTCAGAAAACCGAAAGGAAAAAACAAACTCTGAATCACAATTCAGAATCAACCAGCAATAAAACTAAGAAGTAGTTTTATTGTACACACTCTCTACCCAAAAATCAGTTACACACTCATGAACTCACGCTCAAGAACACAAAACTCAGAGATTTCACCTTCAATCTCACAAAAAACGGCTGAGCTTGAATTCACACTTTGATCTCCTTTTATATCTTCTCTTGATAAGGAATAAAACAAACCCTAGGAGATATCTTCCAAAATATGGTAATATCTTTTAACTATATCTCTACCATCTTTCCTTCAATATTTATCCAAATATTAATATTTGAATAAATTAAATCTTGCATGAAATTTCCTTACACAGCGGAAACTTCTCAATATAAATCGCCAATAAGATTTTCCATAATTTGCATGCACCCATGCAACAACAAATAGTTCAAATTTAGTCATTTTTTTTTTTTCTTAATTTTCTGTTTAAGAAAATCCCATTAATAATAGTAATTCGTTGAATATGATGATACAAATGGCTAAACAAAAAATCTAAGACGGAGAATCACCCACCCACTAAGGTTGACTAGAAGTAAAAGACTTTTTTGACTATCTAAAGCATGATGAGTAGTGGAATTAACACTATATCAAACATTAGAAGTTAACTAAGTTGATAAACAATTGCCCCATTTAGCATACTAAGCCCATGTTTGGTTCAAGCTTTTTTGGATATGGAAAAGGAATCAAATAATTGATTCCATTACATATTGTTTGGTTTGAGTAATAGGTTATCCATTCCCTTACTTGGGGGTAACTCAATCCATTACATTGTTACCCCTCAAGAAGAAGGGAAAACAAGGAGAAAGGGAACCCCCTCACAAGTGACTCCCTTTCTACTATTGAACCAAACACTCAATAAAAGTAACCATTATCATTACCATTCCCTTACTTAACTTGATTTCATTCCTGTTTCCGTTACCCAACTTGAACCAAACGAGCACTAAGTGTTTGAGAAGCTGACACCGCGTTTCCCGCATGCACTGACACACACGGGTTGTTTAAGCATGCTCACGACATTTTGACTAAGAAAAAGAAAAGTTTCTAGATAACTTAAAACGAATATAAATAACGGGTCTACACTTTCGCGCACATATTTGATGTTGAATGCTATTAAGCTGATCACTCTAGGTTAGTTAGCTAACAATTTTCAGCGTGTCACAAACTTCATTATATCATTGAAAGAGACGAATAGTAACAATCGTAAAATATCATTATGAGACAACATGCATATATTCACCTTCTACGCGTGTTTGATTAACTCGTTTTGTGACCATCAAAATAAAACTGACATTTAAATCAGTTTATTTGAATAAAATTGAAAATTGACCTCAATAGAATATCAAGTAAGCCAACCAGCCCCATTAATTTTGGGGCCCATATCTCATTTCTGAAGTCAAGCCAGTTTCCCTCTGGACTTTAGAAAAATAGACTTTATTGATATTTATGGCTTTGGTGGAAATAGAAGTCATTATATATATCTTTTTCTTTATTTAAAGCTGCCCTCTCACAACTCAAATTAATAATTTGATTGTGTTGATTTAATCGGCTACCTATAGAGATCTGATAGCTCCATTATAACCTATTTTTGTTCATTTTATATTATTCCATTCGTTCCACGAATTTTATCTTATTAAATTAAATTGAATTGTCTTAACACGTTTAGTTATATACCTAAAATGGAAAATAATAAACTCACTATTCAAAACAAATACTGTATTATTAAAATTATATTAAATTACAAAATTTACGGTCCACAAAAGATTAATCAATTTTATTTATAATTTTTTTCTACTGTAAATCTGGTAAAACTACATTTTAAAAATTACTTTACCTTTTTATATTTTATGTTTAAGTAAGCTTTTGTTATTTTAAATAATAGTAGGAGTAGTATACGTTACTTCCGTTTAAAGGCCATTTTAGAGTTTTTCCTAGAAAACCTTCCAAATTTATGATAAAACGATTAATTAGCTTATTGCATGATAATGATAGTAATCTAATTGTAGGTCCCGATAAGTAGGTCATTGGTGTATGGGGGGGGGGGAATACACCAATTCGCCAACAGTTTTGACTTTAAAAACAAAATTGATCTTACTAAGTTGTCAGCTCAGCTTATCAGTGCAGCTCGTTTTATCCAGCTCAGTCAGTAAACTGGTGAGCTTGCTAAACCGAACTGTGTACGGAAGTTTGGTGGACAGGTTGGCTACCTCTTAGAAAATTCTTTCTTTGGTCTGGATCTTTGTGCAGGTTGATTATATCAATGAAGTGCAATGTAATGAAGGTTAGTTGAACATTGTAAGGTCGACTGTAAATAAAAGATAGAGAGAGAGAGAGAGATCGAGACAGTCGATTTAGCGTGGTTCGGGAAACGTCCCTACATCCACGTCAGATACCGTCGTATCTGAAATTCCTTACTTCTCTCTTATTTATACTGGCTGAGTACCAGCCTCGACCTTCGTCAATCTTTAGACTTGAGCCGAGCACGAGTTCTGGGTCGTGACCCTTACAACCTTTCATACATTCTTACATACAACCTTGCAGCTAAACTAACAGATTCTTCTTTACTTGGACGAATATGTAGTAAGCTTGTGGAGAGTGTTCTGTGAGGTTCCAGACTCAGAAATCTTGAAGGTCTCAACACTTGGGAAATGGCTTGGATTCGAGTGTTGAGTTTGGCTTTGAAGCGTAAAGATTTCTGGATAGATTTGGCTTTGAAGCTCTGGTTTCCTCTCTCTATTTTTCTCTCTTCCCCGTTTTTTCTCCCCTATCTCGATTCTGGGTTGGCTTGAAGTATTTATATGACTCCAATTTGAATTAGAGCCGTTGGAGTTGCAGAGGTGTCAGAACCGTACTGCTGACTGGACTTCTAGCCGTTAAGGTTTTCTGTACAGCTTGAACCATCAAGGTTGGCAAGGCACAGCTTAGGTCGGACTGGGAAGGTAGACCTTTTGTACCTCAAGCTTGTCTTTGTTTTCTGTGGTCTTCAAGCTTGATCTTTGTATTAGAATCTTCATCTTGAGAAGCTGTTGACTGATAGCAGCTTGACTAAGCATATTGGCTTCAGCAGGTTGGCCTAAGCAGGTTGCCTAGCATGCAGGTTCCTTAGCATGCAGGTTCTCAGCATGCAGGTTCCTCTCAGGAGGTTGGCCTCAGCATGCAGGTTCCTTAGCATGCAGTTGGCATCCGCAGGTTGGCCTATGCAGGTTGGCCTCAGCAGATTGGACTATGCAGGTTACACGAGCAGGTTGACTAAGGAACAGGTTGACAGATTGATCTAACAAGGTACAAGGTTGCACTACCAACCTTGATCTTTACATGGAGCAACCTGTCCGAGTTAAGCTTGACTGATCCAAACACAGAGATCAGTCTGTTCCTATCAATCCTATAACTAAGTCCTATAACTAAGTGTGGTTTCTAATAACATCATCAAAACTAAACTAAACAGGGTTCCCAACAATTTCCCCCTTTTTGATGATGTCGAAACCAACACTTTACAAATAGTTCCTAAAGATAAGAATATAAGATCAATGAACTAAAAGTTCAACAAGTTGAACTTGCTTTCTGTGATTTATGCTCTTCCTGCATCTTTCTACGCTCTTACTGCATCTTGATACCACTTGTGCATCTATCCTGCATCTTTCCCCCTTTTTCTACATCTTTCCATGCTCGTTCTACATCTTTCCCCCTTTTCGACATTATCAATAAGGGTTTGTGCTTTCTGGCGAAAAGAAGAGTTCTTTTCCTTGAGCTTGACTTGCTTGGAAAGATCATTGCATTCTCTGTTTCCCCATTAATTGTTGATCTGGTGTTTTACGGATATATCGGCTAGGCTGGCAAATTAGTGATCATTCCCCCTTAAAATGTGTCAAGGTTGATCAGCTTGACTAGGAGGCTAGCTTGGTTATGAGATCAGCTTGATTGACTGAGCAGACTGATCAGGTCAACTCTAGAAATAAGCTTAGCTGATCTGTTGCTCTCGATCTGCATCTTGAGACAGCCTTTCCATTATCTTGTTCACCACGATCATCGATTCGATGCACCATCCTTTGGGTTCCCAACAATGAGCTCCTCCGGAAGATCATGTTCTATCTTCCTTAAGTGATCTCTTCTTCATATTATTCAAGTTCAGGCTTGATCTTGGGATCCACAAATTTAGAATGAGCTTGAGGGATGAGGTATGGAGCTGATAGACTGATCTGTGAGTAGGGAGTTAATCTGTTATGATTGAGCTGGTGAGGCAGCTCGATGTCCTTACATCAGTTCCCCCTTGATATGTGATCTGGTTTTGATCAGTTTGCTCTTTTGTACCACTTGTTCCTTGTAGCTTTCAAGGCCTCTGAAGCTTGCGACGCGAGCTTTGTCTTTTGCCCTTTGTTTCTTCAGCTCAGCCAAAAACAGCTTCTGCTTGCCTTCATCCGCGCAGTCTTCAGCAGTGTATCCAGCTTCTGCCATGAGCCAGATGAGGTTTGATTCAGCCGAAGCTTTCTCTTGTGCAGACAGCTGCTTGGCAGTAGCAGGTTGGACAGCTTATACAGGTTGAGCAGCTGCAGTTGGCATCACAGGTTGGGGAGGTTGAGCAACCTGTGTCTTCTTAGCTTTTCCTGTAACTTGTGTCTTCTTACCTTACATTGTGATACCACTTGTATTGTGATCTGCTTGTTGATCAATAGAGAGTTTCCTGTACAGACACGCAGACTTATTAAAATAACAACAGGTGTTACCTCCACAGTCATGTTCATCTTATTAAGGACTTTAATTGTGCAGCTCATCTTAAAGTACCCTAGAAATACTCCAGAATTTGCTTCGCAATTGAAAGTCTTTAATTTAGATTTCCCATTGTCGTGAGTGTAACACTAGCAGCAACAGAAATTGGAAGTATTAAAGTAGGCTTAGCATTTTGTTGAGATCGGATGCTAAGTGGGAGGTCAAGCTCCCTTGAAGAGGTTGAGGAGCAGGTTGATAGCAATCTGCATGATAAGATGGCTCCTCAGCAGCTTGGATTCTCTAATACTTTTGACCTTGATGAGCAGCTTGGAAGAAATCTCGAAAGAGAGACTGCTCATATGAATCACACTGGTACCACCGATCTTAGTAGCCAGCTTGGGTGACTAGAGCTGGTGTTTCCAGCTTGACAATAAGCTTGTTTCAGTCGGTTTTGATCAGATCTGGTCTGTTTGACTTGTAGTAACCTGACCTGCCATAACCACAACAAGTACCCCAAAAGTTAGTAGAATTGAAATTCGAGGGATTTACCAGTGCTCTGCTAATCAAAGCGGTCGAGGTTGTGTTTGCCGATTCTATGCTTGTTCTCGCGATAGAACTGCTTATACTTGAGCATTCGAGATTCCAACCTCTCCTGCTTTCTTGTCATCATCGCGAGATCTTGCAGCAGTTCGTCCTTCCTAGTGAACTCTTTAGATAAGTTGGGAGGAACATCTTTGGCCAGATCAGCTCGAAATGCAGCTTCTTTTTCTTCCCCTTGATACCATTTCTTTTTAGCTTTACTTCCTTTATTAGAGCAAGCTGGAGCTGATCTATGAATACGAATGATCTCGTACTCATTCCCCATCAAAATGTCAAAAAGCTCTTCGGTTGTGAGCTTATTGAAGTCAGGTCGGTTGGGATGGAGGGCAACATACACATGCCAACTTGCTGGGAGGGCACAAATGACCTTGAGATTCAACTCTCGCTGAGTGAATTTGTCCTTTTTGATAGCAGCGATCTCGAGAGTGATCTTCATGAAGCGATCTCTCATCTGCTCCACAGTCTCTCCAGGCAACATCTTGAATTCATTGAAATTGTTGCAGGCCATGGAGAGCTTGTTCTCTTGCGACTCTTCAGATCCTATGCTGAGAGACTTTAGAGTATCCCACATTTCTTTTGCAGTTTGCAGATTTCTGATCTTGGCAAGGTGAACTCCTTTAACTGTGCTTGAGATGAGCGCTTTCGCATAATTGTCCAGGCTGGCTTCTAATCTTTCCTCGGCAGTGTATTTACGAGGACTCTTGACCACTTGTTTGAACGTGGCCTCGCCTGGAGATTCTCCTTCAATCTGAACCTTTTCTCTGTAGATTAAAGAGGGTCCATTTTCGATGATATCCCACATGCGAATGTGATGAGCTTGCAGGCACATGCGAATCCTGAAGCTCCAATCTTCATATCCCTGTATAGAAAAATCTTCGCAATTGCGAACAAGTGCAGTTTCCATGATGACAGGTGAATATGAAGGTTACGAAAATGAATTTTCCTAGATCAGTTCAATTTGACCAAAAGTTTTGAAAAGAACTTTTAGTAAACAGATACAATGGTCAAAAGAACCACCGCTCTGATAGCACTTGTAGGTCCCGATAAGTAGGTCATTGGTGTATGGGGAGGGGGAGAATACACCAATTCGCCAACAGTTTTGACTTTAAAAACAAAATCGATCTTACTGAGTTGTCAGCTCAGCTTATCAGTGCAGCTCGTTTTATCCAGCTCAGTCAGTAAACTGGTGAGCTTGCTAAACCGAACTGTGTGCGGAAGTTTGGTGGACAGGTTGGCTACCTCTTAGAAAATTCTTTCTTTGGTCTGGATCTTTGTGCAGGTTGATTATATCAATGAAGTGCAATGTAATGAAGGTTAGTTGAACATTGTAAGGTCGACTGTAAATAAAAGATAGAGAGAGAGAGAGAGATCGAGACAGTCGATTTAGCGTGGTTCGGGAAACGTCCCTACATCCACGTCAGATACCGTCGTATCTGAAATTCCTTACTTCTCTCTTATTTATACTGGCTGAGTACCAGCCTCGACCTTCGTCAATCTTTAGACTTGAGCCGAGCACGAGTTCTGGGTCGTGACCCTTACAACCTTTCATACATTCTTACATACAACCTTGCAGCTAAACTAACAGATTCTTCTTTACTTGGACGAATATGTAGTAAGCTTGTGGAGAGTGTTCTGTGAGGTTCCAGACTCAGAAATCTTGAAGGTCTCAACACTTGGGAAATGGCTTGGATTCGAGTGTTGAGTTTGGCTTTGAAGCGTAAAGATTTCTGGATAGATTTGGCTTTGAAGCTCTGGTTTCCTCTCTCTATTTTTCTCTCTTCCCGTTTTTTCTCCCCTATCTCGATTCTGGGTTGGCTTGAAGTATTTATATGACTCCAATTTGAATTAGAGCCGTTGGAGTTGCAGAGGTGTCAGAACCGTACTGCTGACTGGACTTCTAGCCGTTAAGGTTTTCTGTACAGCTTGAACCATCAAGGTTGGCAAGGCACAGCTTAGGTCGGACTGGGAAGGTCGACCTTTTGTACCTCAAGCTGTCTTTGTTTTCTGTGGTCTTCAAGCTTGATCTTTGTATTAGAATCTTCATCTTGAGAAGCTGTTGACTGATAGCAGCTTGACTCACAGCAGCTTGACTAAGCATATTGGCTTCAGCAGGTTGGCCTAAGCAGGTTCCTTAGCATGCAGGTTCCTCAGCATGCAGGTTCTCAGCATGCAGGTTCCTCTCAGGAGGTTGGCCTCAGCATGCAGGTTCCTTAGCATGCAGGTTGGCATCCGCAGGTTGGCCTATGCAGGTTGGCCTCAGCAGATTGGACTATGCAGGTTACACGAGCAGGTTGACTAAGGAACAGGTTGACAGATTGATCTAACAAGGTACAAGGTTGTACTACCAACCTTGATCTTTACATGGAGCAACCTGTCCGAGTTAAGCTTGACTGATCCAAACACAGAGATCAGTCTGTTCCTATCAATCCTATAACTAAGTCCTATAACTAAGTGTGATTTCTAATAACATCATCAAAACTAAACTAAACAGGGTTCCCAACACTAATTCCCATATTCAATTTCGTCGATCAGTGCGATTACTCAAGACACGAACATCTATATTTAAAATTGACATATAAATGTAACCAAAAGATAATACAGTAAAAATAATTCTATTGAAAATAATTGAGTGCAACTGATAAAGAAATACTACTATGTATTAGATGTAAACAAATTTAAAGGTGGGGGAAAACAAATTATATTTTGTATTTAAATTTATACATACATTATATATCAAGTCACGCATTTATTAAATTTCATGAAAACTATGACACGCGTAAGTTTTATCACTATTTAACAAATTATTGCTAAAAGATAATAATATCAATATAGTACTAGATTAGTACCCGTCGAAATTCGACGGGTCCAATTTTTCAGTAAAAGTTAAAAAAAATTAATTATTTATTTCAAAATGATAGTACTTCAAAAATTCATTTAAAATTCGACAGAACCAGTTACAAAGTACTCCCTCCGTCCCATCTCATTTGGCTTGTTTGTTGAATATATGTGAGGTATAAAATATACAAACAAACCAAATGAGGTAGGACGGAGGGAGTAAAATATATATGAAAAATATACTCCCCTTCGTCCACCAAAAGTTGTAGTATCCCGTAAAAGATTTTTTTTAAATATCCATTGGTGATATAATATTTCTCGGGTATTTATATTTATTTTAAATGTCAAACCGTCTGTTATTTGGTTCAACCATTTGAGAGTAACATTAGTTTGTTGGCAGTTGTATTCAGTTTTAATGTAATATTTTTTGAAAACTACGTTGTCCGTTGTTTGAGTCAACGGTTTTGAGTGATAACATTTGTTGAGTTGCATTTCTAACATTTGTTGTGTTGCATTTCTCAAGTCGAGTGGCTATATTCATTTTGAATATGAAGCCGCTCGTTTTTTGGATTATCCTGAAGCCGCCCGTTGTTTGAATTATTCTTTGAATATATAATATTTATATTGAATATGAGCCGCCCGTTGTTTGGTTCAATCATTTGAGGGTAAAATTTGTTCGAGTAATTATATTCATTTTGAATATAAAGTCGCTCGTTGTTTAGAATATCCATTGGAGGTATAATATTTCTCGGGTGTTTATACTCATTTTGAATGTCAAACCGCCTGTTATTTGGTTCAACCATTTGAGAGTTCCATTAGTTTGTTGGCAGTTGTATTCATTTTTAATGTAATATTTTTTGAAAACTACGTCGCCCGTTGTTTGGATCAATGATTTTGAGTGATAACATTTATTGGGTTGCAATTCTCAAGTCGCCCGTTATTTGGATTATTCATAAACATTTGTGGAGTTGCATTTCTCAAGAAATGTAGGCATTTTCATCTATATTGTAAATTTTGAAATATCAAAACTTTCAAACAAACCGAGAGTGTTCTTACAATTTGATATAAATTAATGAGTAATCGTAAATACGTTGAGACATATTCAATATTTTTTTTCTATAAATCTTTTTGAATTATTTAGAATTAATTATTAATTACTATAAAGCTAAGCAATGAAAATTAGGGAAAAGTAATCAAAATTATATAAAATTCCACCATGATTCTTAAACTTACAATTTAAACGTGGGCATAAATTGAAATAATCATATTTATATTAAAACTTGTGATCTGTCATTATGATCAAAGTATTATCAACTCATTAATATAAGTTTTGATAGAATATATGATATTCGCCCATCAATATCATGTTAAGTAATTTAACATTTTAGTGATCTTAATTGCAAATTATCGTTAATCATGCATATTTCAATTTCTTTTATATGACCAATGGACATTTAGAAATAAGTTACAAACACGACAATAAAAATAAAATTTAATATAAAATACATATTCTAATAAAAAAAGAAAGTGAAACACGTTCACACTATTAATTTAATATACATACAAGATAAAAGATATCAAAGATATGTATCAAGATATGTATAAATATGAAGATATAAAAAAAAGTAAAAAGAACATATTAGGATCCAATGAGGTGCGACATTTCTGATTAGTTTTACTTGTTTTGAATGTCAATTACTATGTTGATCATTATAAAAGCAAAAACAAAAATAGGTGAGATCATGTTTCTCGTGTAGTTATACTCATTTTGAATGTTATATATTGGTAATATTTTTCAAGTAGTTTTATTTTTCATATCAAGTTTTCTGTTGGTTGGAAAAAAAAAAATAAGTCAATGAGAGGTAAGATTTTTTCGCGTAGTTATATTCATTTAAAGTAAAGCCGCCCGTCATTCAATATAATTGAAGTATAGAATATCAAACAGCCCGTCATTTAAATATTGATTAAGGATAACTCTCTTATATTTGAGTTTTCCTATCGATGATATCATTTTCTCAAAAGCTCTGTAGAAGCTGTTGTGAAACAAGCTCAGTTTCTCTTAGCTGTTGGGTGCAAAGGATCCTAAACTTGTAAGGTTGTTACAATTGTAGGTTCTTGTAGGTTCTTGCTGCTGGTTGTGTTGTTTTGGAGTTTGGAGTTTGGAGTTTGTAAGATGTTGGTTTTCAAGCCTTTTGGGAAATAAAATTTATTTACCAAAAAAAAAAGTTATATCAAAATTCAAACTAACATGACTCTTTTTATATGTCTGGCCCGATTGTTAGTTTCGTTTCCCCAATAATTTGGATGGATTTGGGCTATAAAATTTAAGTTCTTTGGAGTTTGTGGATTGAAATTAACCGTTTTAATTATTGTTATTATCTTTGCGTTTTTTTTAAGGTATTCCATTTGTTGAATAATTGTTGTATATGAATAAAATTTAATTAGATTGAGTTGTACTTTATGTAAGCTCAGAAATATTTTAAATTTTAATTGAAGACAAATAATTTTAAAGTAGGTATATATTTATATTAATTATTTATTAGTAATGTTTCATAAATAATCGACGTGGGATAGTTGGAATTAAATAAAATTAATGAATTATAAAATCAAAGCCATGAATATTAGAAAAATATTCACGAATATTCATGATAATGCCATGTAAGATTAATATCCATTTTGCAATTATATAATTGATTGATATTAGTAATTCCCAAGAGTCCTAATAGTGAATTATTTGATTAAATTATTAATCAAAAAGTATAAAAAAGGAGTATTGAATAAAATTTAATTAAATCGAGTTGTACTATATGTAAGCTCGATTTTTGAATTATTTATTCAAGTTGTTTTGATTAAAAAATTAGAAAAATTTAATATTTTAAATTTTAATTGAAGATAAATAATTTTAAAGGTGTGGTATATATTTATATTAATTATTTATTGGTAATATTTCATAAATAATCGATGCATGATAGTTGTAATTATATAAAATTAATAAAAACTTTATGCTCATTTTTTCAAGTGATATTTATTTTTTTTATTTTTTCCGAAGTGATATTTACTGTAGAAAAATTTATTATGAGTTATGCTAATTAATTGTGGAGATATGTACATTAATGTTGAAGTTGCACATAAAAGATGAATTTTGTTGAGAGATCTATTTAAAATTTATTAAGAGTTATGCTAATTAATTGTTGAGATATGTACATTAATGTTGAAGTTGCACATAAAAGATGAATTTTGTTGGGAAGATATAGATCTATTTATATAAGTGATATATTGTTGAATTCATATAAAAAATCGATGTGTGATGGAAGTTCTTATTATAAATTAAACAATAAACTCCATAAACTTAAAAAAAAAAAATACTTAAATCTCAAATGGAACACCTTAATTAATTACCCTCGACACCTTTTTTTAAATCTTGTACGAAATTTACATAATAATTTCAACAATATTAGCAATATAGTAGTAAAAGATAAAGTATATACATATTTCAAACTTGGTAGGTAGTTGATAATGCAAAAAGAAGGTAAATTAAGTAGCCGTCTACGGATAAAAGAGAAAAGAGAGAGATCATGATAAATATACTACGTATAATTATTTAGTTAATTAACATTTGGATAGTTTGATATCTATCATCATGTTGTTTTATATATATATATATATATATTTAAGATTATAGTATTGCTTATGATCAATTGGAAAAAAAATAGCATCAAATTAAATTAGAAAAAAAAAATAGATCAATGAGATGTGATATTTCTCGGTTATTTGATTTACTCGTTTTAAATGTCAAGCAACTCATTGATCATCGTAATAGAAAAATAGATTAGCAGATGTGACATTTCTCGGGTAGTTATACTCGTTTTAAATGTTAAACTGTCAATTGCACGCTATATTATATAAATAAATTGACGATTGATAATTTTTTTCAATTAATTGTATTTTTTATCAAATTTTTTGTTGCTAAAAAAAAAGTTCTATGAGATGGAAGATTTTTTTGTGTGGTTATATTCATTTTAATGTAAAGTCGTCAATTGTTCGAGATAATTGATGATAGAATGTCAAGTCCGCCGTCATTTACATGATTGTTGAGGAAAGTTGGCATTTCTTGAAATTTTTTACTCACTTTCAATTCAAGTCGTCCATTAATTCTTTTAAATATCAATGAATTAATTCGATTTTCAGGTAGTCCATTGGCCAAGATTTTTTTATGATTGTCAAATATATAATAAAAAAATATGTCATATTTTATATTAAAGATATTTGATAATATATTAGACATAAAATAAACTTTGTGAAAAATATTTAATTGTAGTAAAAATTTAATGTAACATTTATATTTTCCTAAACAAAATTTGAAGCTTTGATTAGTATATGATCGGTAATATTGAACTAATCATATGAATACTTATTAAGCAACGAAATCTAATGCTTAACTAATTATATTTTTTATATTATGAATATATATATATATATATATATATATATATATATAATAATAAGTAATTGGACATAAATTATTAGACTTCTATTCAAATTGAATATCTATGAAGATATATATTAGATATTATATTAAAATATTGATTAATTAGCCAAAATTATGAGAATTTAGCAAAATAATCAAGAAAAATCGTGGTTGATCGACCTTTATTTTGCTATTATATATATATATATATATATATATATATTCTTAAGTCTATCGGCTAAAATGTCGGTACATATCAAACTATAATATTTTTAAATCGACGTCAGATTATTAATTATTGGACTTAATCTGCGTTTGATATTCGTTATATTAATTCATTCAATATTGAAGCTCACATCCCCCATGATGTCGATCTTTAAAAGAATAATAATCTAATAATTTGGTCAGCTGCATATTTTGGTAAAATGGCTAACTCAGTTATATATATATACTTATATAGATATAGTTTGATTCTAAATTATGGCGTGAAAAATATGAATAGAACATTTATCTTATTAATTAATATCTATGACTAATATTGATATAAGTATAGCTGCAGTATACAATAATCATGAAAATATTTTAAGCATCAAATTATATATAAATAAACACGATGTTAAAAATAAGTATGATTGAGTGTAGGGATGTGAATTCGGTACGGGTCGGGTACCCGTTCCGAATTTTTCGGATACCCAAATCCAAAAATCTTAAAATTCACTACCCGAATCCAAACCTAGAAATAATTTCGGGTATCCAAATACCCGTTTGGATATCCCATTCGGGTATTTGGATACCCAAAAAACACCCAGAAATTTTAGATGGAAAAAAATATTTTTTTTTTCTATTTTTTTCTATTTTAAATAATGCCTATAGCTAGTTAATGACGATATTATGTAAATAATTGCATAATTCATATAACATCAAATGAAAAAAAGAAGAGAAATGGGAGTACGAAGCGATAACTTGCTAAGTTAATTGTTTATTTAACTATTTTATTTATTGAATATTATTATTTATTTTTATTAATTAATTTAAATATAAATTTTTGGTTTTTGAGATTTTGGGTAATTTTTTTTGGTTCGGGTATACCCGAATTTTTCAAATCTCACTACCCGAACGTGAACCCAAACCCGAATTTTGAGTACCCAAAAACCCGTTCGGGTTCGGGTATTTCTGTCCCTACACCAAAATCCGAACCCAAATTCTCACCCCTAATTGTGTGCATATAAGTATGATTTTGTATAAGTTTAAGTATTTTTCGCATATTCACATGTTATGACATATTTTTATATGAATCATTCCCTACATGTGTGTGTGTTCGTGTGAAAAACAACTTAACAAGCTTGTCGTTGCGAATTATTCCGACTATTCCAATTAAGATCAATCACCACATTGATTTTTGTGATCATAGTTTACAAACTACTCCAAATAATACCATTGGAAGAATAAATAGTTCATGCATTTTTATTAAACTTTCTATTAACTATAATATCTTTGCCAAGTGTACACATAAAAAACAAAAATAAAAACTATATAAGCTCAAGCTATTAAATAACGCTTTATGAGCTAACTTGAAGGTTGATGCAATTTATATCTTATACAACTTGGGGATAACACAAATGTTATTAATAATGAATAAAGTCCAAACTACTTCTCGAGTATTCTATACATAGTGTTAATTAACTACACTTCTTTATACTAGATAGATGTAGGCGCTTCAAAGAATTTCTACATTTCAATTGACAAAACCCAAGATTTATTAATTCATCTTTGGGGCATATTGGGTGAATCCGGGTGTACTATGTGGCCGTTCAAAATATTGAAACTTTTATTTATATAGATTAACACTTTTCTGCATTTAGATCGACATTTTTAAAAATTGACACTTTTATTCGTTAAATAATTATGTTAAAAATTGACACTTTAATCCATGTAGATTAACATTATTTTGCATAAAAATTGACACTTTGACCCGACCACACTATGTGGCTGGCCTCACCCAAATTTTTGCCTTTCATCTTTAATGCCGGATTTATCTTGATACATAAGGTTTAAAGCTACTCTTTTCTCTCATTCTCAAAATGTACTCTTTTTCTTGGAAGGATACATTTTATTTATAATTTTTGACAGTGCAAAATGGAAAACAAAATCCATGAGCAAAATGGGTGGTCGAACAATATTACACTTTTTCGAATTTCTTTTTTTTTTTCATAATAAAAAAATTTAACCAAAACCCATCAATTTGGTTCGATTTTCTTTGTTAAACCGCTATTGCTTACTTAAAAATAGTGAAAATAAAAACATGCTTCAAAACTAA
Organism: Mentha longifolia; assembly: GCA_001642375.2. Taxonomy (NCBI): domain Eukaryota; kingdom Viridiplantae; phylum Streptophyta; class Magnoliopsida; order Lamiales; family Lamiaceae; genus Mentha; species Mentha longifolia. The sequence continues at coordinate 12,624,716 of CM038111.1, read as the reverse complement.
TACTTGCAACATAATAATAACATTATAACAAGGCCTTTTGTAGCACATTAATATTCTTTGTATTCAAGAATGGTAATTCCATCTTACTTAAAAGTGACCTGACAAAAGAATTGAGGAAGAATGTTTCTCTTCTTCCTAAATTAATTAGGGAAAAAAAAAACATTTTTACCCAAATAATTTAATGAACACCCCAAAGCAAAGAAAGTAGAAAAATTGTGGGGCATGGTTTTGGAAATTTGGTGGCGAGTAGAATGGCCCACCTCTACGTAATCGCATTCACTCTCACTCTCATATATTATTAATATTATTATAAACTAAAATAATTAAACCATTTAAAAATAAAACCACAAGTAAACCTCTCACCTTCTCCCCTTCAAAATTCACCAAAATCATCAATTATTTTCTCCATGAATTCCTTAATCCTCCTCTGATTCTCGAAAATCTGTTGATTTTTCTTGATGATGGCTTTCCATCACAGAAAATTCCTAATTTCGAGCCCTAAATTCAGTGAAAAATTCGCCACGGATTGTTACTTATGCTACGTCTGCCCAGAAAACTGCTACCTATCGCCGCCGCCGCCGCAAATATCTCCTCCGCCGCCGCCGCCGCTGCAATTCTCCGACGCCAGTTCGGCGAGAAGCCACGTCCCGACGGTGCTGATCATGATGCTCTGCATCCTCGGGGTGGCGTTCTTAATCCTCTCGTACCTCACCCTCGCCAGGTACCGGCGCCGGCGGAATCCGAACCTTCTGGAACCTTCGAGAACGAATTTCGCCGACGAGAGCCAAGGCCCCGTGCTGGACCACCCGATCTGGTACATCCGCACCGTCGGCCTCCCCCAATCGGCGATCGACTCCATCGCGGCGTTCCCGTACGCGAAGGCCGACGGCGTCATCGACGGCAACGACTGCGCCGTTTGTCTTAACGATTTCCGTCAGGGCGAGACGCTGAGGCTGCTGCCCAAGTGCAGCCACGCCTTCCACCAACACTGCATCGACACGTGGCTCAGATCGCATAAGAATTGCCCCGTGTGCCGGGCCCCGATCCTCGCCGCCGACGCCCCGGTCGAGCCGAGCCCGAGCAGCTCTGCTCCGGACCGGGCCGGTTCGGGGCGGGATGAGGTCGAGGCCCGACCTCAGGCTCAGGATGAAAGAAATGCGAGAGTTTTTATGAAATCTGGAGATGTGGATGGGGATTTGCAATTGCAGAGAGTGAGGAGATCGGTTTCCATGGATTTGTCGAATTCGAGTGTTTATAGGGTGATGAAGAGTAGTTCGCCGTCGATGAAGAGATCGTTGTCGTTCAGTGGGAAGAGAACGGTGAGGAAGAATAGCTTAAACCCAGAATCCGAATCTGAATCCGAATCCACCGAGTTAATCGAGATGGATCTGCAAAATTACAGTATAGATAGAAGATAATTATAAATGGAATGAGATAAATTTTCATATTCCAAAACATACTTTGTTGTAAATTTTGTATAGTATTTTGAATAAATTGATATAGATTTTGGGACATCGGCTTTAGATTATTTGTCTCTGTATTGTTGGTGCTGGTCCTTTTGGTAGCGCAAGTTTTCCCTAGCAGTTAAAAGTATAGAAACATAGGAAATGTTACATTTGTAATTTTATTTATTGTTATCTATGTTTGAGAATCAACTTAAATATAGCACTAAATTTAAATGTTAAAGAGTAAGAAACATTTTATTCCCAAATTTTATAGAATTCTTATAGCATCTCCAACCGTATTCCCATTTTAAAATGCCAAATGCATTTCCAATCGTACTATATTTCAGAGAACATAGTATACCGAACAATAATATTTCACATATATTCCCTCCGTCTCATTATAATTGACCTTTTTTTTAAAAAATTTTTAGACCGTCTCACTATATTGACCTCTTCCTTTTTGGGAACAATTAGCACCTAAATGGTACAATTAATAAATCACTTATTATACTTAACTTTTTTCTAATTAAATTTCACCATTCACCCACCTTTCAGCACGTATCCCAATATAATTTAAATTCTAAAATTTTAAATTATCATAACTTGTTTGTTTGTTCTCGGATTTTTATAATTTTTACAATAAAGGTCTTGATACGATCTTTCATTTAAGACCATACATTAATATGTTTTTATGCATCTATGATGCTCTAGTTTTAAAATATGCTTAAATACATAAACAACACTACATGTCTAAATACAATACACTTTACACACTAATCATTTCCGTCTTAAATCTCGTGCGGAAAAGAAATGGGTCGATCATAGTGAGACGGAACCCTTTTTTTTACTTGTCATGTTATCCATATTGGGGTTTTTTTTTACTTGTCCTATATTTTTTTTGGCCCAACAAACACCACATTATTCGCTAACACTATATTTATCTCTAATTAATTCACACTCATTATGATATGCGGGTACCCCATATGAATTTTTTTTTTTATATATCATATTTCTTAATCTGTGTGTTCAAAAGAAACAAGACAAGTCGAAAAAAAACGGAGGGAATGTGTGCATGTGTTGGCATAACAGTAAGGGGTTAATGCCCTAAACCAAAGGTCATGGATTCAAGTCTTCCATAGCACAGCCTTTAAATTTCATGTTAATTTAGTTAAAAAAAAAAAAAAAAAAAAAAAAAAAAAAAACCACCTAAGGGAGTACTATTTAAAATTGCTTCCGTCCACAAAGAGTTAAATATTATTTCTATTTTGGGCGTCCACAAATAATTTGATACTCCCTTTGTTTTTTTTTTAAGTGTCATAGTTATTATTTTTGTTGTTTATTTTTAAGTGTCACATTTCGGAATTTGATGACATAATAGCTACATTTTTCCAATTTTACCCCTATAATTAATGATATATATAAGTTGGTGCTAAAAAAAGATAATAATAAATGAAATTAAAATGTAAATTTACACATTTTCTTGATATGTGTAATTTGTTGACTATGATATTTATAAAAAAAACAGAGAGAGTAATTCACTTTAGTACATGGGCCTTCACACTCCTTTACGGAGTATATTCTAAACTCATTTTTTATTATTATTTATATTAAAAATATATTATCAATTTATACTTCACTTTCTCTCTAGTGGGTCATATATCTCTTCTTAAAAAACTTCACCATCCATATATCAATCTTTTTTATTAAAAATCGAGCTACAAAAACTGTATCGAATTCTTTGTGGACGAAAGGAGTACTTCATACTCGATTTTCTCTATTTAAATAATTTATAATTATAAATATCTAATTATTCAATGATATAATAAGTAATTATTAGCTAACTCGTGTATCATATTATTTTATTTTATTGACTATTATTAATTCACTGTTTTTTTTTTTTTTTTTTTTTTTTTTAAGTCACATTTTGAGTTACATCAATAAAAGTATAATAAATAAGTGGGAATTTGAGTTTACTTTAATGTAGTGTATTACATGTTATTTAATTGAATTTGGGTCTCGTGTACAATTGATGGTGGAAAAGTAACTTTTTAATTTGGATTCACTTCCGAAAATTGAAAAATATTCCCGTTTATCACAGACGTAACACTTAGCAAACAGTTTCGAGATTAAAAAAAAAAAATTGCATCCGAAAAATAGGACACTTATAACAAAGTGAGGCAGTGCTTGATTGCCAATGGAAGTAGTGATGATTATGTTACTTTCAAAAATGACATATAATCATACCAAGTGATGATATGAAACAGAAAATACAAATTGTACATACGCAGACCCTCATCACATGTCAAAATCTGTGATTTTAAATGGAATTTTCCTTTTTCATTTTGAGGAGAAAGGTATCCTTCTTTGGTTACCAAAGGACTTACACATGACTTGTCAAATTTGGATTCAGCTTCTTTGAATCTTTCTTTCTCTCTCTCTCTCAAAGCTGGTAGTTATCAATTGTTGTAGAAGTAGATAGATGTTGCATTAAATTAAAGGAAGTTACAAAAGTAGATAGATGTTGCATTAAATTAAGCATATTAATAAGAACATTAACGTGATTTATATAAAGACAAAATGCTAACAGTTTCTGAAGGAGAAACGTTCTCACAATTGGACTGAACACCAACTTATATATAACATTGATTATAGGAGTAAAGTGTAATTTTTTTTTTTTTGCTATTTTATCATCAAATTCCAAAACAACACACTTAAAAACAAACAAAAATAAAAGCCAAATAGCATACTTATATAAAACAGAGTCAGTATATATGTGGAAGAAAAATGTTCCCTTCTATCCAGCAATTCATTAGTTGTTTTGTATCCATTTCTTCTATAGTATTAATTATTCTCACAATTTTATTACATATTTGATTTAAAAATCATTTTTATCGGTGTTTTTATTCGTATAGGTCAACACATGCATACGATTATCATCACTTTTGTTCAGAACAACTGTCACTATGAAATAATCATTTTTTTACGATGATTTTTATTAGAAAATATAATATAAAGTGAATAATTTCCACACGCCTCTCTACAAAAGCTCGAGCTTATAGATGAGATGAAACTATTTCATAATATCAAAACTTTTAGCTCCAAAACTGTAGGTAAAAATATGTATATGACTACGGTAACGATGAGTAATTTTAGATTAAAATGAGTAACTACTCATATTGTTTCTTGGAAATTTCGCAAGATTGGACTTGGATTGCCAGGAACACTATGTAGTTGGCGACAAGTCCTTTTCAATTTTCTCTTGCATTGGAATTAGGTTACCTTCTCTTTTATTTTTCTCTAACAATTAATCATGCGAAGTACGCTGATATGCATGATTAATTATCATTTTTACGACTTAAGGAACTTGAAGTTCAATTATCAAACTAAAATAAAATTTTGTTAAATCGTAATTGACATGTAGTTTGATCTAACAAAAAAGCATTAAAATTTTCTTTATTACTATTATCCATGAAATATGGCCCGTTTATCTAAGGGACGTTTACTAACCGGGATAGTTTAAATTTTGTTTATTACTAATATCCATGAATTATCCATGAGTTATGATTCATATCACATAATAAGTCACAAATTAAAAAATAAAAAATAAAAAACAACAACAACAACAACAAATTATATTGAATAAAATTAGTCAAATCACCCTAAAAGTACATGCCAGCAAAAGCAACAACTAGTAATGAATTAATTGTGTTACGAATTAAGACGAAAATCATAAATAATGTAGAGGAATAAACGGTCCAAGGTTTAAGTATAGTTGCACTTTGCAACTATAATAATTTATTGAACTTAACTGTCGATCTTCATTCATCTCATGCTATCGTCCAATCAAATTGAAGGGCTTGGGTTAATTGATTTTTAATACAATACATGTGAAGTGCAACTGCTTGAATTACAAAAATAATCATTTTCTAACACCTATGATTATTAGTACTGTTGAGCGGATTTGGACGGTTGGATTCGGATCATTATTAGTGAAATTTAATTATTTCGATTTTACTCTAAATTTAATTGCACATTTATATTTAGTACGTATTTTAATTTAGTATTCATCTATTAGTTATTTCTACCTAGATCGGATTATTTCCAATTCAAATAAATTGGTTGGAATAAGATTTAGACAATCACTGGCCTTTTCTTTTTGGGCTTCAACAAATTAACCACTTTTCTCTCAATATAGCCCTTATGTAAAAATAATAATAAAACTAATTTTAAATGTTCAATTATACCCTTGCATAGCCCCACAATATAATTAAGATTATAATTAATTACATAGCCCCCTGCAAACCAGAAAAGTTACGTCCTCAAGACTTTCCGGCAAACCTGATTGCCGGAGAAGTCCAAAGCCATCCTCATCATCTCTAGCCACTGGGAGACCGCGGAACCCTCTGTCAACTCCGTCTCCGGCCCCAGCTGCACGATCCACGGCTTCAACAACTTCCCGGAGGAGGACGGGGCCCACCACTACCGCATGGGGGAGGCGCTGCGGCCGCTCAAGGATGACGGCGTCCTGATTCTGGGGTCCGGCGCCACCACGCACAACCTGAAGAAAAATGATCCGCGACGGGAGGACGGTGGTGGAGAAGTGGGCGGGGGATTTCGACGAGTGGATGAAGGAGGCGCTGGTGGAGGGGAGATACGACAACGTCAACCGCTACGAGGAGTTGGCGCCGAGCGACAAGGACGCGCACCCACGCCCCGACCACCTCTACCCGCTGCACGTCGCCATCGGCGCCGCCGGAGAGAACACCAGGGGCGACCTCATCCACCATAGCTTGAGTTTTAGTTCTCTGTCCGAATACCCAATTCTCCCTACTCCCTCCCTATCCAAAGGGCCGGGCTTCCTCTTTCGGCTAGTTCGAGGTGATGACCGAAATCCGCTTCTTCGGATGCTTCGACTTCCCCTTCTTCTACAGTATCCGTTACCGTATTTAATGCTCTTGGAATTCTCGTGTTCTGTCCTCGATTGCTTGGAAACTGTTTGTTTGATTCATAACGTGTGTTCTTCAAAGGGGGCTATCATCTTTTGGTTTTACGGCTTTTACACAACGGAGGCTATGTGGGAACAATGGGATTATAATCTTAGTGCTCGTTTGGTTCAAGTTGGGTAACGAAAACGGAATGAAATCAAGTTAAGTAAGGGAATGGAAACAATAAGGGTTACTTTTATTGAGTGTTTAGTTCAATAGTAGAAAGTGAGTCACTTGTGAGGGGTTCCATTTCTCTTTGTTTCCCCTCCTTCTTGAGGGGTAACAATGTAATGGATTGAGTTACCCCAAGTAAAAAAAATAGATAACATATTACTTAAACCAAACAAAATATAATGGAATCAATTACTTGATTCCTTTTCCATATTAAAAAAAAAAATGAACCAAACATGGGCTTAATCCTATTTGTTAAGAATTTAATGTTGGTGGCTTTAAAGGGCATAATTGTACATTTAGAATTTTTTTTTTATTTTTTTATTTGGGGCTATATTAAGAGAAAAGGGGGCTATGTTTAAAATCCCCTTAATTTAATCATCATATTGTAAATAGTGCCGAAGGCACATGTAACACGATTTTTTTTTTTTTTTTAAACGAAGAAAGAGATATTCTAAATGATGCTAATCTCCTGTTAGACTTCGTTTATCGGCGACCTCCGGTAGGAGGTCGCATTAAATATGAATTTAAAAGAAATGTTTTATTCATAAATAGTATCTGTGGGCGTCCAAATTTCGGTGACCTCTGACTTCAACTTTTCCTTCTTCTTTTTATCCTAACTTGACACATGGCATAATTTCATTGGCCCAATAAATTTTATTTGAATATTATGATTAAATCATTATATTTTTTACAGAATATATTATTTAAAAAATAAATTACACCAAAATTCATAACTTTTTTTTTCTCTATAAATAGACAACAACTTTCTTATTGTTCTGCATAAACTAAAAAATCATCGTTTACTTCAATTTCCTCTTTTACTGACAATTTTATCTTTTCAATGGCTCTTAATGAAGTTTTTATATTTTAAAAAAAATTAATTTTTAATCATTTGCTATATATAATTATGTTGTATGTAAAAATTATATTTAATAATAATAAATAAGGTTGTGGTTGGGCGGTTGGAATGGTCACGGATAAATGTATAAAAAGAGAGTTGGTTGGTTTGGAATGAATAGTAAATTAATATAAGAGAGATAAATTAATTTAATAATGTAGAAGTTGGATGATTGGGTTATAGAAGAGGTTACTGATAAACATAGTCTTAGCAACAACTAGAAATTATGTGGAAAAAGTCATTGTTGAAAAGTTATATTTAGATATAAAATTATGCAGAAAAATATATTTCGTATGAGATTTTTAAATAACTAGCTTCGTCCCCAATTTGTTGAGCCTATTGACTTTGTAATTGATTTTGGAGCTTTATAATAATGGATTTTGAATTGAATTTTTTGAGTTTAGTTTTTTTTTATAGGGTACTATAAGTTACAAAGCTCCAAAAATCAATTAAAAAGTCAACATACTCAACAAATGGGTAATGTAGGTAGTATATCCTTATGAAACTGGATTCATGCTTATGCATTTACCAAGTTCATGGGAATATTTATGCATATCATGCATGATTGTTTTACTAAAACATTATCAAATTATTGATGTCAGTATTTAATGTAGTGCATGTAATTGGTAACAACTTGAATTTAATAACGACAAAATTAAAGAATTCCTGCGGTTTATGTCAAATACGTGCATGTTTACTAAATTTAGTATGCTAATGGGAAAAAATATTTTATGTTTACTAAATCTATTACTTGCAATTAAGTTTCTATTAGTCTTTTAAGGAATTAATGGTATAGATTAAGAAAAAGAAAGGCTTATTCATACTATTGAAATGGGCTGAATATTTTAATTGAGGGTCGTTTGGTTCAAGTTGGGTAACGGAAACAGAATGAAATCAAGTCAAGTAAGAGAATGGTAATGATAATGGTTATTTTTATTGAGTGTTTGGTTCAATAGTAGAAATAAAGTCACTTGTGAGGGGTTTTCATTTCTCCTTGTTTTCCCTCCTTCTTGAGGGGTAACAATATAAGGAATTGGGTTACCCACAAGTAAGGAAAATGGATAACATATTACTCAAACCAAACAAAAAGTAATGGAATCAATTAATTGTTTCCCTTTTCCTACAAAAAAAAAAAAAAGTGAACCAAACATGGGTTGATTTAAATTTGGGCTCTTAAAGAAACCGGCTAAGGCTCACGGTTCTTTTTTTAATTTGTAACTAGTTTGTGCCCGTGCGATGCATGGGAAATTACATTTTAATAATTATATTTAATTTAATATGATAAGAAATACAATAATCATGAAATTGTATTAATTCGAGGGTTCTTCTAATACACAAGTTTCGTATGATACTTTCTCCATTCAGCTAGTTTTACACCTAAATTTCTTTGTTTGGATGTCCCAATAAAATATGCATTTTCCATTTTTTCGAACAATATACGTACATTTTAATCACTCCACATATTTATAAGTACGTAACTTCCCATTTCAGAACATGAGAAAAATAGTCAATAGATTGAAATTGATCAGTATTGCATAATTTAATTATTACTCATTTATTTATTTAACTTTTCGTTGCCCCTTAGAACCTAATTTAATGACCAGTATTTATTTAACTTTTTGTTTATGTAAGAACATACATGTATTAAACCAAACTAACAGAAAAAAAAAAAGGAAAAAGATTAGCATAGGCTGCATAGATAGAATGCCAAAGAATATGAAAATACCACCTTCATTTCTAGCGCTACCTTTATCTCTATTTATTATTTTCTTTTTTTTGGTCGGAACATTTATATTAATTAATCCACACTCATTATGATATGTGAGCACCATAATTGAAGAAAGAGAATAGTGTGAACAACAACAATATATCTAATTGGTAAATAACTAAAAAAGGCAATATGTGCGCAATAACAAAATAAGAAGAATTTTTTTTACTGTTGAAATAGAAAAACACATTCTCAAATGACAAACGTGTATTTATAGAGGAAAAGGAAGTGATTAATTTAAAAATTAAAAATGACTAAAAGAATAATTTTTAAGTTTAGACTCTCGCGCTTCTTATCATCAAAAGCATGCACAACAAAAGGTCTGCAAATTTAGAAACCAAGTTAGCAAATTAGTTTTTAAAAGAACTAGTATGACAACCCGGGCAATGCACGGGTGAACCAAGTTATAGTGTTTTTCAGGTTTTTCTTTTTGCATAAATTTTTTAAAGATAATTTTAAAGATTTTTAAAAGTATATTACAACTCAAATATTTCTTAAAGATTTAAATTTGCCCTTATATGTTGAAACTATTTTTTTATCACATTAATATAAATATAGATACGTTCGTGTATATTGTCTCAATTTTTTGATAATACAGTGAGGATAGACGATCATACATGGGAAAGAATAAATGAAATTATTAAGTTCGAATAAATTAATGTTTGAATGATTTACTATACCCCGTGGCCCGTGAGCATACTTAATGTGCATGCAAATAATATATTTAAAGGAAATTATAATAAACATATTTTTTAGAATTATAAATCCTACTGAATAAAATTAAACTCCACTAAAATATTAAACACTAAATGAAAAAGCTATCAACATAGCATTGTCGCATCATTCGTGTACACATTAAATTTGTTCACCATGGTTAAGTAATCATTGATCAATTTGCAACATTTCTTTTAGAATCACTTTCAAGATACTTTAATAAAAGAATAATGAATACTATTATCAGATATACATATACGTACATATACTATTCACGATGGATATATTACCATATTTCAATTAAGTTTTGCAAAATATACTGAGAGAGTAACTTAACAAAGTGTTGTTGATGTGAACAAATATTTGTTGACAGTGGATAAACCTATCGCGCTAATCAAATCGTATCTTGTCCGTGCATTGCACGAGACAAACGGTTTAGTTTATATAAAGAGTAAAGTTAATAATTAATGAATTATTATGTTACTTAATATACTGTTATTTTTTTTGTGTTAAAAAAGATGGGACGGAAAGAGTATATTTTAAGACCAATTATATATCACCTCAAATTCTAATTTTAAAATAGGTAATCGAAATACTGTAGATGGAAACAAACAGATATAATAAGAGTAATAAAAATTGGGAGGGAACCTTATAGATTTGATCAAAAATTAATTAACTAAAATTAACGTCATCTTAAATTGATTAACTAATTGATTAGAATCTTATTGACAAATGAGATTAAATAATAATTTAATTATGTTACTTTCTTTAATACTCTCCGTCCACGATTTACTGACCATCTGACTTTATAATAATTTTGGAGCTTTGAAATGACAGATTTTAAATTGAATTTTTGGTGTTTAATTTTTTTTACAGAGTACTACAACACTCGTAGTATCATGTAAAAAAAATTTAAACTATCATGACATTATACATAAAATGCGACAAAAGCAAACACGTAAAATGTCACTTTAGAGCTATGTATCAATTGATTACCTATCGTGGCATTTGTTTAGAAGTTTCTGAAAAATAGTTTTATCAATTACAGTAGTAGAGAAATGATATGCTACTCACCTCCTGGTGGGCACCTTCGTGGGCACCTCGTCGTTTTATCACGTTTGCATTGCTTTTTTTTAATTTTTATTTTTATTATATATTCTAGTATCTTAGAAATTAATTTACAAATCATAAAATCTAAAAAATCAATGTTCAATTTATTTTTTTTTATTTTTAACTTCAAAAAATGAGTAATAAAATAAATCGAGCTTCGATTTTTATGTATTTTTTAGATTTTATGATTTGTAAATTAATTTCTAAGATACTAGAATATATAATAAAAATAAAAATTAAAAAAAAGCAATGCAAACGTGATAAAACGACGAGGTGCCCACGAAGGTGCCCACCGGGAGGTGAGTAGCATATCATTTCTCTACAGTAGTATATAATAAAATTATTTTATATTATATTTGACTATATATTAAAGTTATTTAAATAATTTCAAAAATAAATCATCTAATTTATATATATATGTATGTATATATATATATATATATTGTATAAGCTAAAAAGATTTTATCATATAAGCTGCGCAAGAAAAAAAAACATGATTTTGAGTAAATATAACTTCTTATTATTATATTTTATTTTTTATTATTAAGTAAAGAAAAATAAAATTCCTTCTTTTTAAATTGTAATTAATAATAATTAAAAAAATGGACACCTCAACAATTTAATCACCACATAACTTTACTATTTTTGACATATTGTTTGTAATAAAAAATTTCCATGCGATTAGCTAATGTGAATATTTTAGGCCAACTCAAAGAATAAAAAGACAAAAGTTAAAAAAAAATAATAATAAAATAAAATAAATCAATTCCAGTTCAATATGCACACAAGATGTCAAGATGCCAAACTTTTATTTAAAACGTACTTGTAAATCTTTCATATTTTTTTTTTCAATATGCAAGTCAAATATGGAATTTGGATTAAAAAAAAAACTTTAAAATTAAGAAAACCAAACTTATAAAAGGCAAATTTAATATGCACGAATTTTTGTAGATATTTTAACCATATTCTTTACTAAACCAAATTAAATTTATAATGATGTATTGTAGATATTATAATCATAATTACATTACTACCCTTAATTTGAGATATTATGAGGATATTATAGGCGATGTACATTTTGTAAAATAAAACTCTTTTATATATTGGTATGGTATAGATAAAAAAAACCATATATCTCTGCTCACGGTGAATCAAGTTCCTAAATATATCTTCGTAATAACCTAATTCAGAAAATAACATAATTGTAAATTCAAGTGACATCAACGATCGAACTAAAAAACAAAATCGGATAAAAAATTGGAAAAATAATGATGAAGTTGATTCTTGAAGATGAAGAGTCATACCATGAAATCTATACCTATTAATTCTCAAATATATATATATGAAAGATAAATGCTTGTTACGTGACGAAAGCCTAAAATGATGCACTCCATGTTCAATCTCCTTTGCCTGCGTATTTCTTCCGATCTGTATTTCATAGCTAGTTGTAGATTTTCAGCCACCTCTCACATCCCATTTATACGACCCATTAAAATATATGAAATAGCTTGCACTCTTCACTTCATCCTCTTTCATCGTATGGCTTCTTGTCCAACTACATTGACAAAAGGATCTTGATGAGTTTCACCTTTCAAATGTTGTTCCATCTTTGGAGAAAAATAAATTAACCAGCAAGATATATAAGGGAGAAGAAAAAGAAGCATATATTTATCGATGAAAGACCAGATATATTGGCTTGACATATTTGAAATTCAAATTCACAGCATAAACTTCGATTATTGCAAAGAATTAAAAACGATTTTGGCCAATAATGCTTTTGAGCCGCTTGAGATTATTGGGCACAAAAACGGTCATGTTTCTTAATGCAGATGCTATCTACTTTATGGGAACAGTTTCCGATGAAAATTACAATATTTACAGCTCAAATAATATTTATTTAGCAAATAAAAATAAAAAATATTAGTGCAGCTGATTTGGGAAGTTTAGGCGGGAAAATAATTATGCTCTTGTTTTCTGCTTTTATATAGATAACTAGTTTGTGTACCCGTGCGATGCACGGGATAGTATAATTTTAATTTTTATATTTAATATTTAATATATAAAATATAGTAATATATATAAAATATAAAGTTAGTAAAAAAAATTAAGCCTCACTTTAACAAATCTTCTAAAATAGAACCTTGTTAGTCCTTTTGTCCAAAAATAGAGGCACATATTTTTGTATCAATTTCGATAATTCAATGAATCGAAAATTACAAAAAATGCCAACAGAAACTGATTGATGATCTAGAGTGAATATCACTATTATTAATTTTTTTTTTTATTGACAACATCACTTTAAAAATTTTGGACTATATATATAAAGAAAAAATGCAACCGTTCACGTGCATGTCTTCAACAAAATACGAAACGCAACGAAAATATTAAAAACAAAAATTCTAAAACTTTACTGGAGTCGCTCCATCTTCTTCTTCATATGATTCACTGCCGCTTCGTAGGCATCTTCAACAGAAACAAAAAGAAAAAAACAAATTAAAAAAAAATCCAAATGGATAGTAAGCATAAATAACAGTAAATTTGTGAACATACCGAATGCATTAGAGAACTCTTGAAAATTTATCTTGTATCTATATTTGATTTTGTTGAATGGTTTCTTGCTCTCTGTTGAAGAATTCATTTTCGTTTGTTATCTCTTGAAGGAGAACTGCTACTTGAAGGAGAAACTTGCTATTCAAAACAGCTCTGCAATGTTGGAGTGGTGGTGAGAAAGATTGATGCAAAATCTGCACACAAAATTAAAATTTGAACTTTTAGTACATTGCTTGTACTGCTTTCAGATCGAGTTATTAATGATGGAAAATCAAAATCAACAATGTAGAAATAAAAAGTTTAACGTTCACTGGTAATGATTGGTAATGAAGTCCATATACCATATCATTGTCATTAAAGAAGGAGAACTCAAAAAACCTTTTGAGTAAGAAAACCTATTTATAGAAGACTTAAGTGGAATGCTTCTTACACACAAAAAAAAAAAAAAAAAAAAAAAAAAAAAATCAATCTCGAGTGATGGTTGGAAATAGAAGCCTCGAAACAATTAATAAAGTTGATATTAATTGTTTGGGAATTTGAACAATTAGTCTTTACATCTTCCAAGATTAATAAAGCTGCCACTTTGAATAGACTTTTGGTAGAAAAGAAAATTAATGAAAATTAGTAAATTACACTTAAAGTTTTCGCGGGAAAACAGTTTTGGCAAAATGATTATGTTTTTATATATATAATAGATTAGATTTGGGAATGTATACTCTATTAGGGGTATCTTTATACATACTTTATTTTTTTATTTTTTAAACACACTAACATATGAGAGACTTTTGCAAGAGAAAGCCCTCAGAATTTTGAAGTCAGCCATAACCAATAAGTCACCTTCTTTCACAAAATAGATTGTATAACGTCTGCATCGACTAAATAAAGAATATTCTACTGCAATCACACACTGATTTGGCCATAAAAAACATCTTCTCACTACATAGAATAAAAATAGCAGTACTGGACTTCAAAAGGTATGTATAATTAATTAATTAATTAATTATAGTATAATTGCTATTCAAGATATAATAAATCAATTACCTCAAAAAAAAAAATTGACAGTCGTTTGCTGAGCTTCGACAACTGATATATGGTTTTCGAGTTCATGCGGATCTCGATTCGCTACATTTGATCTTCTTATTTCCGATGAAATAACTGTCGTTCGCTATCACGACGAGCCGCACTCTCATCACGATGTTCTTCTTCTCTTCTTGTGTTTATCTACATGCATTTATTGAATCTAGGTTTAATTTGATTTTAATGCAGGATGAGTTCTTTTGGAGATCTAGCGATATTTTTCGTCAGATTTCAGATCAAGCTAAACGACGAAGTTCTGCAATAGAGAATGAGTCTCATGTTCAATTTTCTGATTGTGTGCATCTAGTCGGCCACTATTTTCAAGGGAATGATGAAATTGAAGAAGAAATTCACCGGATAAGGTTTTGCTTCCGTCGTTGTGAATTCCATCGGTGTCGGAAGTGTCGTATATGTCTTTGCCGTCATCAAAGACGATGGTATTGTTTAGCTAATTGGTCGCTAAGTACCTTCAGGAAATCTTCGATATGCCGACACATCGCAGCTGTTACCCATCACCACCTACCACCTCCGACTCCACTCCGATTTCAAATTGATAAATAAACTAGAATGAAAGTTTTTATCATGTAAAATTTAAGGTTAATAATTTTCTAATTCAATTATGTTATGTATCAAGAATGATATTGCATGTTTTTCGAACAAATGGCATGATTAAAGAGTACCGATAAGTTTAATATGTTGCTAAAAAAATTAATTCTTTGTAGTGTAAAATTTAAAATGTTTATCATGTAAAATTTAAGGTTATTATGTATCAAGACGCATATTGCAGTTTTTTGATATAATGACATGATTTGAGAGTACGGGTAAGTTTAAAATTTTATAATCAATGGATAAATAAATTAGGGTGAAAGTTTTTTATCACGAAAATTTTTAAGGTTAATAGATTCTTAATTCAAGTAAGTTATATATCATGAATGCTTTTACAAGTTTTTCGATAAGATGACATGATTTAAGAGTATCAGTAAATTTTAAAATGTTTATAATCACTTGATAAATTAACTAGGAGAAAAAAAAATTATCATGTAAAATTTCAATATATGTTAATAGTTTTATAATTCAATTATGTTATGTATCAAGAAATATATTTCGAGTTTTTCGATAGAATGACATAATTTAAGAGTATATCTATTATTATAATTTGGTACTATATCATAGTAACTTTTATTAAATATAAATACTTTCGTATTTATTGTGTTGTTACATGCTAAACACTTGATTATAGGAGTCATTACAATTATAGTAAGAATTGTAGGATTTGATTAAATCTTAAAATTTAATGTAGAGATGACATTTGCGGTGCTAATTAATGACTGCACTCATCGAGCTTCGCATCTCGTGTGCTGATGATGCGACCATAGGGATTCCGACCAGCTTGCTAGACACTTGCATTGTGGCCTTATGGTGCCGAGCCATATTCCTAGGGTGAGACTCGTTAAGCGGGGCTCGACTATGGAGCTGGATCGGGTTAGTTTCTGTGTTCTTTCTAGCCTGAGTGGGGGTATAGTGCGCAGAGGCAGAGGTCGTGTTTGCGGCAGCGAGTGCGCTCACTTGGTCTCTGGGGACACGAGTGCCAAGTGGATCACCAAGTCGTATTTATATATTCTTTTTTTTTTAATTCACAAGGTAAGGCGAATATATATAGTATATACAAATATTGAAGTGTGTTTCCTGTTTTCAATTACTATCATATATAAAGATCAATATTTTGATCAAATAAAAACTATTGTTTTCCTATAAGATTTTAAGAACAACATTTACATTTCAATATTCTAGTAACACATGAGAGTAATTTAAATTTGTATTAGAACTTAAAATTTTAAAAACTTTATTGTTTTACTAATCAAGAACCATCATTCAATTATTGATTCAGTTTGAAAATATTTGCGACATAAGCATATATTAATCACACTTAATTCGAATAAAAATATCAAGTAAACGATGCCTTGAATTTCCTCATTCCGCAACCCCAATTAGGGGAGATAACCTTTTAGGAACCAGTATCGGTACCAAATTTTATACCGGTTGAACCGGTTATGGTACCGATTTTTAAAAACAAATTAAAATGTATTTTTTTAAACCTAAAACAAACCCAACAACAATTCGAAATTAAAAAAAAATCACTAACCTCTATTTTGAATACCGTAAACAAATCCAACATCAAATATCAAAAAATATATAAAAGTTTATAAAATCGAAAAATCTCAATCCAAATTTAGACAATAAAAACAATTCTAAAAGATCATCCAATTTTACCTATAAATGTGATAATTATGTTTTGTTTTCAACTATTATTGAGTATGTTTTAGTTTTTCTTTATGAAAATGTAACAATCATATTAAATTTTCTATATTTTTCCATCAACACTTGGTGAAAATTTTGGGAAAGATGCTTGTTGAATTATCAATATTTATGAAATTAATTATTGAATCTATATAAATATATGCTGAAACAATGTTTTATGTTTGTACAATGTCAATTTTATTTTCATAAACTTTTTGGCCCAATGAACTACTGTCTTTGTCCCACCTAATTAGTCCACCTTTATTATTTTATACCTTATATATGAATATAAATGTGGACTAATTAGATGGGACGGAGGAAGTAATATCAAATGGGGAGTGTGCCCAAACTTGCGGCTAGGGGCTAATTGGAGCACATACATTAGTGCAGAAAGTAAATTTATTCATTTAATTGTTATTTTTATGCTATAACCTAATAGTCCATGGAGAAAGCTGTCACAAACAGTTTTCAACTTCTGTCATCATTTTTAAAAGATCCAGTTACAGAATGGCCCCATTAATGATATTCTAAAACTTTATTATTTTGTACAATTTCAATCAATTTTAGGTTTTCAAAGATTGGATTATTGGGCAGCCTATCTTATCATAAAAGTGGGACATTACTTCTGATTTATTTTATCTTAAATAATTTAAATTTGAATTCAAGTATGTTGTTAGGCTGGCGTTGGAAAATCATTTCTCCACCCCAAACAAAATCTTCTTCTTCATTTATGGGTTTGATGGAAAGTAACATGAGAGATAAGAAAAGAATGAAAAATATTATCCCACAATGTGGTTTTCACTTTTTTTATTGCATGTTCTCTATGATGGAAAATATTATCATTTCAAGTTGGAATGAAAGTATTGTATAAGTTTGGAGTGAAAATGGAGAAAAAAGAACTATCCCAAAAATTTATCTCATGCCCGATGAAAATTTTATGTCACGGTGAATAAGTGAAAATGTAATAAAATGAGGGAAATTTTTCCTTTTCCCACATTTACTCTCAAAGAAAACACGACCTATATGTAAAATGTAGATACTCATATACTGTATTAGGTCGACTGTGTAAAGTAATCAACATGATTACTTTTACTTTTAACTTTTGTTTCTCTTACACCTCTTATAACTTCATTTTAGTTCAATTTACCAGTGCCAAGGTTCTCATATATAGGCCCACGCCCACCTATACATGTACATATGGCTCTCAGAATAAGAAAATGAATTATGTATGATAAACTATCTAAACATTCATAATATCACCTACTAATTACTTAATTTGATTCTAAAAAGTTTCACTTATCTTAATAATATGGGCAAGTTGTCTTAAAATACACAAACTAATCTTACACGTGAAATATAAAACTAACCTAAAGATGCATAAAATATGTTCTCGTTTGAAATTTCTCCAACATCAACTTTCTGTCCAAATTTAACTATAGCGACTAAGGAGTAAAAGACAAAATATTAGGTAAATCTATATAAAATTAATGCCATAAAGTTCATAGGCGGCGCCAGATCCAAGTTCCGTGAAAATCCTTATCAACTTAAATGTATTCTATATAATACAGTAATTAGAGGTAAATTAACTAAGTTGACTTTAGTTTCTTGATTTGTACTACATCCATCCCATGTAAGAAGTCCACTTTGCTTTATGCACGTATTTCCACCGAAACCTAGTACGAGTTTTAAAATATAATTTTGTAGTATCGTTTTTTTTACGGATACTATGAGTGTCATAGTATCCCGTAAAAAAAACGATATTACAAAATTACATTTTAAAACCCGTACTAGGTTTCGGTGGAAATACATGTCAAATAGTAAAGTGGACTAAATATATGGGATGGAGGTAGTATGTGTTTGTGGCTTGAGACACCTATTAGGGGGACAGAGGGGGTATTACTATACTCTTTCCGTCCACGACCTTTAGACACGTTTTTTTGTTACGCGTTTCCATGCGTCTTTTCAAAAAATTATCTTAAAACCCATCGTCAAGACGCTAGAATACGCGTAAAGTCAGTCGTGGATGGAGGGAGTAGTTAGAAAAGGACAGCCATCATTATATATATGAAACAAATTAATACTACTCGTCTCCAAACATAGACAATACTTGATGGTATATGTAATAATCATAGAAACGAAGATACAATATAATATAGGTGCACCATAAGACATAAGAGAGAGAGAGAGAGAGAGAGAGACTAATTATAAGCTAAAGAGGTAGAGTCTTGTTGGATATTTGCAACCATCTCGTGCACTGCTCTCGCTATTTCTTTCTCTGTACTCAACTCGCTTGTTTCTTCTACCTGCATTAATTTAATTAATTTATATCATTTATTTCTTTCACTGCTTAAAGTAAATTTATAAGAAGAAAAGTGCAGATATTTGAATGAGGATGTAACGACACATTATCATTTTGTCGCGATCAGGTTCTTGTACCTTCTTCTACAGTTCTAATTTATCTGATTTGATTTGCCTCAACGATCTAGTACTGTACTATATACATTCATCATCAATTAATTTCTTTAATGAGTATATATGCTCTATAAGTTGTGTATACATTTTTTTTAGGGAAGTATACGTACTTGTTACGTCTTCTTTTTTCTCTATAGGATGAAAAGTGAAAACACATATTTAGACACGATAATTAATAGATTACGTAAATTGGTGGAGTTAGTACTTTTTGAAAAGTTTTTATTTTATTTTTATTTTTATTTTTGTCATTTTGGGTGTATATAGAACAATTCTAATGGAACAATTCAAAATGAAAATAAAATAGTAATTGTTCTTTAAATGCATATATATATATATGAGCCCACATTTTCCATCGAAGAGGAATGATATCCTAATCACTTTCAGTGCTCAATTTTTGTGACCACTTACGATTTGTCCACGTTATTATCATTTTTTTCTTGTTTTTCATTGATATTTATTTTAATACTTCAAAAACTATTAATAAAATTATTAAATTCATAAATTACATATATAAATCAAACCTCATTTTGTCTTTTTATTCATTTCTTTGAACTTCAAAAATAAAAAAATAAAAAAATCAGGATTTGATTATTATGTAATTTGTGAATTTAACGATACTGTTAAAAGTTTCTCAAGTGTTAACATAAATTAACAAAAGATTAATGTAAAAAAAAAAACCGTTTGCGTTATAATTGATCATCATTTGTTGGATACTCTTATTTAATATGAGGCCAAGGTTAGCACCCAAATTAAAAAAATTAAAAAAAAAATAAAAAAGAAGAATAAGAAGAAGAAGAAGAAGAAGAAGAAGAAGAAAATAAAAGTAAACAACATACCTTAACAGTGAAAGAGTAGAGAACGGACTGATCTACGGTGGTGACGTTAAGGTGGAGAATATTAAGGCAAATAGATTCAATCCCGGCTACCATTTTCACCATTTGTTTTGGGCTTCTCTTTGTAAATATATTTATATTTGCATGAGTCTCCACCATCTTCACCTCTATTTCCGCCATGCTCGATTTTCTCGAATATTGAGGGAAACTGAAATAATCCGAAAATATGTTGGAATAATTTTCTTTATTTTCTCCACTCTTAAACTTGTAAGCTTGAAGAAGTTGGAGTAGTTGCTCGAGTTCCTTCACGAAATCAATCGCCCCACCAACAATTGATGCTTGATCACCCTACATGTATATAGAAAATAATTTCAATTTTACAAAATTATGAGTTATAATATGATTTTAGTATTTTCCTTCACATTTATCCAGCATTTTCTGTAAATTATAGAAGGTGAGTCCCCACTTATATATATACTGTACAAATAAAGATGGAGTATGAATTCAAAAGAAGATATTTCCTAAATGGGCAGAACATGTACCCTACCAACCAAAATCATACACAAAAATATATGCATGCATATATATCTATATGTGTAAAGCATTCTTAATATTTACGGAAATTTAAAAAAAAAAAAAAACTTTATTTGTTCCCAATCGAATCATCGATTCCGTTAGGGTTTGTAAATTGGATTGTACCCTTTGAGCGTAGGAAGGAGGCATCAAGGAGCGGAGGACGGCGAGGTAGTCGTTCATCTGGCGGCGGCGATTCCGCTCCACCGCGATATGATTCATCCTCTGGCTCTCCACCTCCTCCTTGTTCTTCAAGGTTTTGCTCCGCCGCCGCTTCCGGCGGCTCTGCGGCGAAGAGGTGGTGCTGTTCGGAGCAATTGAAGACGGCGGAGAGTCCCAATAGCTAATTGGACCACTCATATCAACATTATCTGCATTTACTTTCTCTTCGAATCCAAATTCGGTAGTGTAATTGAAATCTACGCAGCCGTGGAGGAATGGATCTTGCTGGTAAATCACAGCTTCCAGAGCCATTCTCTCTCTCTAGATCTCTCTAAAGTTGTGATTCCTTTGTTTTGTTAGTGAGGAGGAGAAGACTAGACGTAGAGGCAGGGTATAGGAGAAGAGGCCGACTTACACCGTATATAAATAAAAGAGTTTTGCTTAAGAATATATAATTAAATTTCTCCAAAAAGAATATATAAAAAAAAAATTGAATAAAACATTCAAAGATAAATCAAAAAAGTCTAACAAAGAATGGGGAAATAGCAAGTTACTACCCTGTGTTTCGAAAAATCTACACGAAATCCCCATGTGTTTTCTAATTTGTATAAAATACCCATGTGTTTTCATAAACCCTGCTCATTATACCCAAACCATGAGTACCTATCGCCGTTTGCTCAATTTAGCATTATTTTGTTCGATTTTTTCGATTGTTTTATATCTTAGTACCTTAGAGATTAATATTGAAATCATTAAACCTACGAAATATATAATAATCGACATTCGATTTGTCATATTATTCATTTTTTGAAGTTTGATGGAAAAATAAAAATCGAACGTCGATTATTATATATTTTGTAGATTTAATAATTTTAATATTAATTTCTAAGGTATTAGGATATAAAACAATCGAAAAAGTCGAACAAAATAATGCTAAAGTGAGCAAACGGCGATAAGTGCTCACGGTTTGGGTATAATGAGCAGGGTTTATGAAAACATATGGGTGTTTTATACAAATTATAAAACACAAGGAGATTTCGTGTAGGTTTTCCAAAACACAGGGTAGTAACTTGCAGTTTACCCAACAAAGAATAGGTTTTACAAATCATGTAGAGGAGGCATGCTAGTATTTTATAAATAAATAAAAAAAAATGCTAAGATGAGATATTATGTAATGTATTGGAATTGATTTTGCTCGGTAATTAATAATCTCTCCGTTCCAATTTATTAGTCTCACTTTTCTTATTAGTATGTCCCATTTATTAGTTACATTACCTAAAAATGAAAGAAATTAACACACAAAGTGTCGCTTTTAAAACCCTTTTATCTCTTCCCTCCTTAATTATTGTGCTCAATCCTTTCGGAACTAATAAACTAGGACGGAGGGAGTACTCCCTCATATGTGCTTGATATATGCCTTAAATTTCATCCGGCACGATGATTAAGAAAACTTTGTTAAATTAGCTAGGTAGTGGATGAAAAAGTTATTGAAGTGAATAACTGGTAAGTTGTTGAGATAAAACTGTTGGGAGAAATAATAAAGTGGTCGGAGGTAGTAGATAATTTGGTAACTGGTATGTAAAGTAAGGGTTTAAATTATAAGAGTGTAAGAGATTTATTTCCTTTTCAAGAAATAACACATACGCGATAGACTTTTCTCAAATGAAATTTTCATACATATATTTTTATATATAGACAAAAACTTGGGTGAGGTCGGCCACATAGTGTGGCCGAGTTAAAGTATCAATCTTTATACAGAAAAGTGATAATCTATACGAATAAAAGTGCCAATTTTTAACATAATTATTTTACGAATAAAATGCCAATTTTTAAAAGTGTCAATCTTTATATAGAAAAGTGTTAATCTACATAAATAAAAGTGTCAGTATTTTAGCCGGCCGCACGGTGCCTCTGGCTGACCCGAGTGTGTCCTATATATATATATGATGATCGGAAGGAGTATTTTTTTAAGGGAAAAGTAAATGGTTAATTTTAGTACAAATACAAGTGGAAACACAAGCGTGTCAATTATTACAAGGCTGTATTTCATTATTATCAACTTTTGGAAAGATCTTCGACTTAAAATCGATGATGATGATATGTTGACTTGGTAGGAACGGGTGATAATTTCTGCCCTACGTGTGAGGCTATCTATGCAACTCTATAAATGAGCAATCAAATGATCGCAAGAATTAATACTCTATAATTTGAACAAAAAGTAATTAACTCATGAGAATTATATATAGTGTGGAATCATTCCATGAACCATACACAAGAAACAGATCAATTTTATTGTCAATGTTAAGCTATACAATATCTTTCTTACGTTCACATTAATGTGAATGCCATCTTTTATGTAGACGAAAAAAATGTACAAGTAAAGATTTCAATAGAAAGAATCCAAATTAAACAGTACGATATTAGAGAGCTGAAGATGGGGGAGAGTGGGTAAAAACAGGACATTGGATCATCAACAAAACTGTCGTTTTGCAGGTAAAAGGACCTCAAACAGACAGACTATTTCAATTATTATCTCAACACTTTTTTTTTATTTATTGTATTATTATTATTATTATTATTCTCTTTTTTTTGTTCTTTTATTGTATAATTATTATTATTATTTGCTTTTATTTTTGTTTTCCTTATATGGAAGTAAAATAAAAGATGAAGATTGAAGGAAAAAAATGAAACCTAAAACCATGGAGATTACAAGAATAAAATCTGCAAAGCCGAACTTGTCTGTAGGTATACAAGGCTTGTATCTTGGGCCCGTATTTATTTATTTATTTATTCTTCTAAATAGTATGTTGTATATTTAGTAACTTTTTAGTTATTTTCAATTAAAGTTATTATTATATTTTTTAACATTATTCCGTAAGTAATTTTTCAACTAATTTTTATTATATGTCCTATAATTTTCTTGCATTATTTTTTCTTTTTTGCTTCTTAATTAACGTTTTTTTTATTTTGCTTGGGGCTTCATGAGACACGGGCTAACCCTACTCCAGGCCTAGCCTTATTATAATTAAGTAGGAAAATTGCTTAAAAGAAAAAAGAAAAAGAAAAGAAACAAACATCAATGATCTCAGAAACAGTAGGATGTGCCTTATAATGAACGAATTATTCCAAAAAATATCATATTACAGTATCGCACCCACACCGGATACACGATACGCACCGGATACGCCACCTTACGAATCCGAAAAATAAAAAATTATAAAAGAAGTAGGATACGTGTATCGGGTGCGTCTGCCTCAAGAATCCGATGCGTTTTTTTAAAAAAATAATTTTATATTTTGGGGTTTTTTTTTATAATTTTTTATATATTTCCATAAGATTTAATTTATGGGGTTTGATTTAAATTTTTATTTAAATAAACATTTATAATGTACTAGTAGTATTTAATTTATGAATTTTATTTTTATAAAATCGTTGATATATTTAATAAAATATAAATATATAGACGTATCCTTGACGAATCGTACCCTAAATTTTTTAAAAATCTGTACCATCGTATCCGAATCGTATTGTCCCCGCACCCCTGTATCCATGCAACATAGGATGTGCCTAATTCAAACTCTGTCTTCCATGCCACGACACGAGCAACCAAAATATCGCACGAAAAATATGAGAAATTCAATTTAAATGAAAAAGCATTCGATTTTAACATTTTTCGAAGTCTTGGGACAATCAAACTATTTTAGAGGAAGACCAAATAGGGTATGTCAATTGTCATTAATAAAAATATCAATTATCGTGAACAAAGTGTCAATTTTTGTAATCTTCGAAATCTTTAATTTTATCACATGGTCCTATAATCATTGAATCATATGGTTATTTATATTACATCTTATAAGTAATGAAAACATCTTGCATACTTTACAAAATAAAATATTCATTATTCTTCTATTATTATTATGTTTAAGTATTCTCCTATTAGTAGTCAAACTACCAATTATTGTGAATAAAAAATGTTAATATTTGTGATGATCGAGATTTTTAATTTATCAACTTGGTCTTATAATGATTGTATATTATGACTACTGAAAGTGTTCATTATATATATCCTTCACGAGATAAAATGTTCATTATTATCATATTTTCAGTAAAAGTGTCAATTGTCATGAATAAAAGTGACAGTTATAATGTCTGTGATGATCGAAAGTTTTAATTTTATCATGTTAATCTTAAAATGATTAAATACTACTCGTATGATTTTGTACACTACATTTTATGATTAATGAAAATATCCTTTACAAAAAAAAAATCATTGTTCTCTTATCCTTTAATAAAAGTATCATTTTCATGAATAAAAATGTGAAATGTCGTGAATAGAAGTGATAATCTTTTTAAATTTTAAAATTAATGTAATTTGATGCGGATTGAGTAAGCGGGGATCCCAATCCAATTAGAATCCGGGCGCACCATAAAGCCGATTTGTGATGAATGTGGCCCTATCGGTAAATGTGTGTGTTTTTTTAATTCTAATTTTAATAATGCTTAATATATTTTAATAATTTTAACAAAAAGTTTGAAAACTGCATATATATGACTTTGACTTGAGACTTTTATTGTGAATGTCTCAAGCATTTAGTTCACTACCGTTAGGCCAATATGTGTACGGGTAATTTTCGAATAGCTACGAGCTCCGTTATATATTCAACACTTTCATGAGTGTTGATGTTAAAATATTTAACGTCTTTCTTTGTTTTACATATTTTTTAAACAATTTTTTCCTTCATCTCTTTCCCGATTAATTTTGGCACAATTAATGAGGATATTATATAAATTGCTTGAAAAAGGCCATGTACAACTTTAATTAGTTCAACATTTAAAAACCAGTCGCTAAATTATAGAAAATATTTTGCAAGATTGTTCAACTCTTTCCAAAGATATGGTAGCTGAGTCCAAGTAGCTTATAAAATGTTACAAAATCTAAACTTGTGACTGAATCAGGGATCACATTTTTTGCCACTGCAGTTTCTTAATTGTTATATTGATAAAAATAATTCAATTTTATGGATATACCATAATTAATAAATATATGAATCACATAGTGAATATTATATGTAGGGCTGACTATCGGTCCGGTTCCGGTTAACCGGAACCGGAAATCCGGGTACCCGGTACTGGTTATACACGTTTTTTCAGGAATCAGTACCGGAACCGGATAAGCTAACCGGTTCCCGGTCGTACCGGTTATACCGGATTTTTTTTAAAAAAAATCAAAATGTATTTTTTTTTCCATTTTTTTAAAGCCTAAAACAAATTAAACAATGATTATACATAGAAAAAAAATATAATTTATTTATAAAAATAATAATATATAATTAAGGATTTAGGTTATCTTAAATTTTTAGTAATTGTTAATATTGATATAATATATAATTTTTTTATAAAAATATATAAAAAATTAAATATTAACCGGTACCCGGTTCGGTACCGGTTACCCGGGTACCGGAATTTTTCTTGAGGCTGGAACCGGTTACCGGCCCAGAACCAGGTTATCCGGTACCGGTTCCAGTCCAGTACCGGGAATCCTGGAATACCGGTTTCCCGTTTGACAGCCCTAATTATATGTCTACTAAATACACAACCCAATACTACAACTTAAGTTTTCAAAAAAAAATAAAAAATAAATAATAAGATGAATTTATTTCAAAGTGATATAATAAAATATTGGATACATTTGAAGTAAATGAGTTCAATTTGATACAATTTATATGGCTATGAAAATATCTAATTAATCTAGATTAAATGAAAAAGAATTTAATGTGGCTCACATACTAAGATTTTTGGAGGAAAACTTACTTAGACTATTTTACTAGTATATAGATATAGATTAGTAAACCCCGAGAAAAGAAGTTGAATAAAAATTAAAAATAAAAATAAAAAACCTTTAAAACTATTTGATATAGAAAACACAAATATTAGTCCTCAAAATTAAAATTATATTTATTTATCTAATTATTTGATTGCTGAATATGAGCTCAAAATAGCTGGACTTAATAGGGAACGGTTCGTGTGTAAATAAATGCTGCCTTGTTAAAATGAGAAAAATACTTAAAGGAATACAAAATCATGCTTAAATATGCATTAAATTGTGCGTATTATATAATTATGCCTTTTAATGTACAAATTGATGCTTAAATAAAATCATGTTTATTGTAATTTGAAACCATGCTTAAATCAATGACAGTCATAGATTTGACTAAGATCAATGGTCCAGATTCATTCCTATTTAACACGTCAAAATTTATTAACAAATGAACCAAACTCGGACTAATATGATCATCTTTTTGTAATTTATCAAAATTAGTAGTTTCAGGAATGAGATACTTACCGTCAAAAGAATCTTTATCATTATATAATATTAATATATAATATACTTTGTTGCTAATTTAGATCACCACAAACGATTCACATACTTATGTGGCGTCTCCTACACCCTCCATACTTATTTAACTAAAATCTATATATTTATACAAATTAATTTATGTAAACTTTTTTATTTATTTTCATATTTATCTTATATTTAGTTTTATACTTTGGTGAGTTTACTTTTTATATCGCTTTGTAGAGGGATAAAGACTAAAGAGAGATAATATAATGTGGTATAAAGTGGCGGGACCCATATTTTTATATGGTGTTTACTTTATAGGAAATGAAGGGATAATAGGTGTGTATAATGTGGTATATTATAAAACTATGTTTACTTTTCTGATAATGATGTAAAAGGAAGTATAAGGAAGTATAAACTGTTATTACCACTTTATAATGTGTTTACTTTGATGTATAAAAAATCCGGTCAGGTGATATAAAAATCTGGGCAGCTCATTGTATTAATCCATGGGATAATATTGTACCTAAGAAATAGGTGTGATAATTTTATACCTCCTTCTACCACTTAAGAAATGGATGCAATAATAATAATAATAATAATAATAATAATAATAATAATAATGGTTATTAGCATTTAAAACCATGAACTTTTTACGATTGACAATTTTCCCACGAACTTTTCACCTTGGCTAATTAATACACAAACTTTTTAATTTTTGCAACTACGACATCCCTAATTTTTCCGGCGAAAACTTATCCTACATGGCAGCCGGGTTTATCCTACGTGTAGTTAATAGTACAAAACAACGTCGTTTCGGCTATAAAATTTAAAAAATAAAAAACAAAAACCCTAAAAATATCCACCTCACCCATTCTCTCTCTACATCGTCTTCTACATGACTACATCTTCCTCAACCTCCTCTTCTGCCGCCGTTGTCCTCCTCCACCTCTTCCTCTACGTCTGCAAGAAAACGAAATCAGTTGCCTTTGTCTAGCTCTTCATCAACGGAATGGAGGAATCTTGCCGGAGACCTGAAGAAAGGTGCCGCGGGAAGGAGGGTCCATGGGAGAGAGTAAACCCCGAGTCCTTGGCGAAGTGGTGGCCGGGCTTGAACTCGGCACGGAAGACGGAGCCGAAGCCGCCTTGGCCCAGGCGGAGGGAGGGGGAGAAATTGGAAGTGGCACGGCGTAGGAGAGAGTATGTGAGGCGGTGTGGGGATTTCTTGGAGTCGGTGTCGGAAGTGGAAGGGGTGCACTTCTTGCTGATCATGCGGAAGCAAAAGACTAGGAGGAGGCAAGAAACGCCGCCGTCAAGCCGCCGGTGAGGGGTGGCCAGAGGTTGCTGGTCTGGTGATGGGACGCCGGCGGCGGAGAGAGGAGGCGGCGGGAGGGCATAATGGTAATTTTATTCTGGAAGTCAATGAATAGAACAGATGAGAGCAGCAAAAATGGAGTAGTTGATTGTGAGAGTTAGAGACCCTCCTTCCCTGTGATGAGGTCCCAGCTGGGTCGGTAGGATTGGGAGGGATAGATGTTGCAGGAATCGGAGGGGGTGTTGGAGCTAGTGCAGGGGGAGCTGAGAAAGGTCGGAGGGCGGCGGAAATGGGCGTCGAATGTGGTGCGGATCAGGTGTTCGACCATTTGCCTGAGAGGGGGAAGGTGAAGGGAGAGGAGCTTGCCTCTGTAGAAGAGGTCGGAGGCGCCAAAACGACGTCGTTTTGTACTATTAGCTACACGTAGGATAAATCCGGCTGCCATGTAGGATAAGTTTTTGCCAGAAAAATTGGGGATGTCATAATTGCAAAAATTAAAAAGTTTGTATATTAATTAGCCAAGGTGAAAAGTTCGTGGGAAAATTGTCAATCGTGAAAAGTTCATGATTTTAAATGCCAATAACCCTAATAATAATAATAATATAATCGTGGTATAAAATTATATTATACCATCGTAAAGGATATCGAGGGATATCGGGCTGACCGAGATTTTATATCACCTGACTGAATTTTGTATATGTCAAAGTAAATGATAGATAAAGTGGTATAAAATATTTTAGACTCCTTTATACTTCATTTTACGGCCTTATACCGGAAATTAAACACATATATTATATATATACATACATCTATAAAGAATCATAATGATCCACATGCTTATGTAGCGTCTCTCACATCCTCTAGCATCAGATTGAAGGAGTAATACTTTATATAATTCGATAATCAATTCATTTTTTTGCTAAGATAAATATACTAATCTATATATATATACAAACTTGTTATGCTAAGCGACTCATAGTGAGCGATTCGTGAGCGACTCTTTCCCGTCCTTCGCACTTCATCCATTCTTATGTCATAGTGTTTCTCTCTCCATACATGAACTAATATATATTTATATCAATATTATTTTATTTTAGTTTTTTCTCTCTCTCTGGGACTAGTAGTCTATATATCTATAGGGACTGCACAAATATATAATAATATATTTTGTATAAACAAGTGACAATAATTCAGGTTTATTAATCATAATAAATATTAATCAATTTTCAATTAGAGTTTATAAATTTTCAATTAGAGTTTATAAATTTCTTGTTAGGGTTTATAAATCCCAATTTAGGGTTTATAAATTTTCAATTAGGGTTATAAATCATAAATTAGGGTTTATAAATTCCCCAATCAGAGAATCAGGGTTTAGATATAATGATTAATGGATTTGAAGAGAAAATAGTCATGCGAAGAGATCTTAATTCAGCGAGTAACCATGGAGATTATCATCTCAAAGAAGAAAAGGTGTGTGTGGGTAGAACAAGAAAAGAGGGGAAAAAAAAGAAAAGAAGAAGAAGAAGAATCGAAAAAAAAGAAGCGAGGATGAATAATATTGCAGTGACGTGGAAAGAAAGCTAAAATTGGAGTGTCGCCCACAAATCGCTTAAATTGAGTCGCTCAGCATATCAACACCATATATATATATATATATATATATATATATTATACGTTCGATATGGATTCGGAGCACCAGAGCAATCCAAGCGCTTACGTGGCGCCTCTTACATCATCCGTTCCCTATTTATCTAAAATATGTATATTTATACATATTAATTATTTTTTATATATCTCAAATTTATAAATTTAATTATGAGTGATCCCTCATATGTAGGGATGACAATGGGCCGAATCTGAACCGGATCTTGTTTGGTCCGGATCCAGATCCAGAATTTTAACCTGAAGTTGAAATCCGGCCCAGATCCATCGGGTCTAAAAATTTCAGACTCCAAATCCATATACATTGGATCTGGCAGATCTCGGGTCTAGACCCGGATCCCTAGTTATTACCTAATAAATGTATTACAAAAATGAATGAAAAAATAATTAAAATATCAACCATCAATATAATTGATTTGCACCAGCAATAAATGATTTTTCACACACCATATACGAAGAATTTCTATACCAGTAATGCACTTGCTAATAAAAATTGTGATTCTCTAAAACATATATAAAAAAACATAAAATATATTTAAATTTATTAGGATTTTAGATTTAATTAGAAAAGATAATTAGATATTTATTAGATTATTATAATTTAATATACATAATATATTGATCGGGTTCATGGGCCAGATCTGGACCGGATTTGGATCTCAAAAATAAAATTTCAGACCCAGATCCAAAAATTAAGGGTGAAGTCCTGATCCGGTCTGGATCCATTGCGTCTAAATTTTTAGCACTTCAGATCCTAAAAAATGGATCTGGACTGGGTCCAGGATCCACTGCCATCCCTACTCACATGATAGACTATGTCTTATACCACTATACTACATCACTAATTAATACTACTATTATTTAATGTAATTTGTTTTAGTTGTATCGTTAATCAAACTCTCCCCTCTTATATTCTCCCTTCATGATTGTTGGCTATTGGCTATTGCACGCAATTGTTATTTTTCTTGCATATACAATAGTTGTTTGAGTTTAAAAAAATAAATTAACAATTTACATCCTCCGTCCATTCTCTATTGCCTTCATAGTTATCTTATTTATATGACAATCATTAATATCAATACTAATACTAACCATGTGAATATATTTTTATTATAGATAAAATATATTTAGAGATAAAATGTATTATTTAATATTTTAATGCAATATATTCATAAAAATATATTGATGATTGATGTTAAAAAAAGATGGTATAGATACCATAATTTGACATAAATCTTCAGGCTATTTTCGAGTTTGAGTTTAAATAATTTGGCTCCAGCATAACTTCGAGGTGGCCAGTTGGCCAAAAAGTTTATTTAATTCTTTTAATACGTATTGATAACTACATTTGTCAAATTTTTGAAAATAAAAAAAATTATATATTAGATACAAAATTGATTTTGAGGTGGTCCGTTGGCAAATAAGTTTTTGAAATTTTAATTTCGAGTTGATTAGGCTAAATTATTTTTGAGTTAAAATATTTTGGCCCTAAACTTTTATTTTCGAGTGGCCCGTTGGCCAAGAAATTTATGAAATATTTTTAGTATATATCAATTTCTATGCATGGTAGTCAGATTTTTATAACAAAAGATATATTTTTAATTAAAGATACTTGACAATATATTCACACAAAATGAGTATCGTTTCAAAACTTTCGGTTAATCAGGCAAACCCCTTCATGCTATTTTAGAGATTTTGAGCTATAAGTTTTGAAATTCCTTTAGTATGTATCGACGATAATTGTGATTGTAAAAATTTGTAACAAAAAATATGTTTTTTAATTTAAGACAGTTCACAATATATTAGACACAAAATGAGCCACATCGATTCAACCCCAACTTCTATTTAAAAAAAAAAAAAAACAAAAAAAAAACAAACTTCTAATTAAACGGTTCAATCCATCAAGCTTGGGCTACTTCCTGTCTGGCCCATTCTCGTTTTTCTTTTTCTGATATAAATATTAAGCCCTTACCCACATGTTTTTGTCTGGCTATTCAGGCTGGCTCGCCCAGTTCGAGCTAAGCTAACTTTCCTAACAGGTCACTAGACACATAAAATAAGTATAACACTATAACTACACGAGAATTATTTCTTTCATGGATCCGATTTTTTTTATCAATAGGTACTTCGATTTTGAGGTGGCCCGTTATCCAATAAGTTATATTTTTTAGTATGTATATTTTCCATCCATTCTCTATTCCCTTCATAGATATCTTATTTATATGTCAATCTTTAATATTAATGTTGGGAACCCTTTGCAGTTTGATTTTGATGATATTTTTCGAAACCACACTTAGTTTTATTTTACTCTCTTAGAGTTTAGGTTGATTAGAACGACTTGCCATGTCTTCTACAAGTCGACCCTACTATCTGTCTGTAACAGGTTGATCACCTTGTAAAGGTAAGATCGTGTTCACGATCTGTCCTATAGAGATCGACCTAACATGTTGTTCTTAAGTCAACCTGTCACAAGGAGTCCAGCTGCCCTGCCTTGAAGATTTCAAGATCGCTGGAACTCTACAGTTCGAAGGTCAAGCAGATTCACCTACATGAATCCGGACGACCTGTTCTCTGGCACCTATTGCCAGCTAGGACGAAATCTCCCAACGGCTAGAAGTGAGTCAACAGTACGGCCTCTCTGCCATCACTGACTTTTCCATCGGCTAGAATTCAAATTCGAAGCTTATAAATACTTCAAGCCTCATTCCAAAATCGATACGGGAAATTCAATATCAAAGCCAAAACTGTGCAGAAATCTCTATCGATCAACACTCAACTTAGCACTCGAAGCAAGACGATTTCCCAAGTGTTAAGATCTCAAGATTTCTGATTCTGGAATCCTTTGTTCTTAAGTAATCTCTACTACTTAAGAACATCTTTATTTTTTCACTTAAAAGTTTGTAAAGTCTGAAAGTGTTAGAAAGATTGTTAGATCTCTCAGTTGTTTGGTTTGGATTAACTTAGCATTTTAGAGGTCTGGTTTGTTAAAGGCTTGTAGTCTCTCTATTAAGAGAAGTTTGTAAGGGTCACGACCCAAAACTCGTGTTTAGTTTTCGTCAAGATTAGACGGAGACTGAAACTGATTCTCAGTCAGTCTAAAGAAGAAGAGAAGTAAGGAATTTCAGCTACGACGGTAGATGACATGGACGTAGGGGGATTTCCCAAACCACGATAAAAATTGAATGTCTCAATCTCTCTCTCTACTCTACTTACTAACCTGCATACATAGCATTCAAACTCTTCATACAAACTTGTGATCTGTTTTGAAAGAAAAGGATTTTCTAAGAGTAGCCAAACTCACTCACCAACTTCTGCACTGCACACACGATCCGTAAGCTCAACAGTAGAAACTGTCTTAGCTTAACAGATCGTCCTCATTTGATACTAGTTGACCCGACAAGTCGATCTGGTCATAGATTTGTTTTGAAAGTCAAAACTGTTGGCAATTAGTGTATTCCCTCCCCATACACCAAATTACTCTTTCTGGGACCAACAAGTGGTATCAGAACGGCTGTTCTTTTGACCATCGCATCTGTATACTGAAAGTTTTTCAAAAGCTTTTGATCAAATTGGACTAGATCCAAGAAAATCTTTTCATTCATTATTTTACTACTTATCATCATCGAAGCATCACTTCTCAGAGTCTATAAAGACTTTTGTATTCAGGGTTATGAATATTGGAGCTTTATGATCAAGATGTGTCTTGAAGCGCATCATATTTTGATGTGGAACGTTATTGAGAACGGCCCTACCCCAATCTATATCCATCGTGACACTGATGTCACAGATAGATCCGAGTACGTGCCCAAGTTAAAAGATCCATGCTCGTACATAGCTAAAGAAAGAAAGGAAGCTAGTCTTGACAGTTTTGCTAAGGGATTGATCTCCAGCACGGTGAAAGGAGTTCATCTTGCCAAAATCAGAAATCTCAAAACTGCCAAGGAAATGTGGGATACTTTGAAAATAATAAGTCAAAGATTGGAAGAAATGCTTGAAAACAAACTCTCTATAGCTTGCAGCAAACTTGATGATTTCAAAATGCAGCCCGGAGAGATAATAGAACAGATGAAGAATCGTTTCATCGAGATCATACTAAATATTGCAGCAATCAGACCCAACAAATATTCTCAGCGTGAACTGAATCAGAATGTGTTGCGTGCCTTACCTGCAAGCTGGCATGTATACACTGCTTATCATCACGCCGACCCGACTTAAACGACCTGCAAACTGATGACCTCTTTGATCTCCTCATTGGAAACGAATATGAGATGATTCGTCTTCATGGATCTAACCAACCTTCCACCAACTCGAGTAAACCGACAACTGAGAAGAAGGAGGTCGAGACAGCCTTCAAAGCTGAGGTCACAACAACAACTCAAACTGTCAAGTCCGATCAGCCTACCGGGATGGAAAAGCTGATTCAAGATTTTGCATTACTTGCTCGACGGAATGAGAGGATTGAATCCAGGATGAACAAATTTCAAAAATTCTATAAGGATTCGAAGAGAAGCAACAACAATCAAGCTTCTCCTCAAACTGACAAGAAAGGTCAAGGTAATCCTAGCCCTTCTAAATTCAATTCTACTAACACTCCACCTGGAGGTTGCTTTGAGTGTGGTGAACCAGGACACTACAAGACAGACTGTCCTGAGCTGACTCAAGAACAACATGACGCTCTGCGTGCAAAACGCGACCGCAAACTCAAAGAAAGAAAGGAAGCCCTACTCACTAAAAAGGCATCCAAAAAGGAGTCCTCACTATCTGACACTTCATCAGAGGAAAATTTCATCGCAAATGTAGACGCTGATGATGAAGTAATCATTGTGGAACAAGCCTACCTTGCTGATGAGGTAGATGAAAATGATGATGATGATGAGTGCTACATGGGACTCGAAGATAAGATCGAGGAAACCAAGGTAGATTTTTAACTTTATCTCTCAATTATTTCTGACGACAAAATTGCAGGCGAGGACCCTCCTGAGATGGGACCTTGGGAAGAATTCAATCAACAAATGGAGGATTACAAGAAGCTTGCAACCATGTTCAAAGAACTAGTCTTAGTCGGAAAGGAATTGGAGGAAGAAAATGAAAAATACAAATTGGTATTGAAAGAACAGTTTGTGCCTTATGATGCTGACAAGGAACAGGAAGTGAAAATCCTAAAATCATAACTTGATCAAGCTACATTAAGAGAAGAACATCTAAAGGGGATCCTTACTGAAAAGGATGGAGAAATCAACTCACTGTCACAAAAATTGACAGATCTTCAACAAAAGGTTGACCGGATGTTAAAGGGAAAAGAGAAGCTGGAAGAGATCCAGTCAGTCCAAAGAAACCCCATTATCAAAACTGGATTAAGGTTCAAAGGTCAACAGAAGAACAAAAGTCAATCTGTTGATGAGAGGTTTCACTTTGTCAAATCAAAAGACAAACAGATCATCAAGCCAACCCAACAGACCCTACCAGACAAGAGGGTTGAACTGAACAATCCAGCATGCCAACCTCAAGCAATCCTGATAAAAGAGCACAAGACTACAATTTCGAAATATCAGTTCAAGAAGCCAGTCAAGAAAAGTCCAGGTCAGCATGAACCTGTTAAGAAAAAGGCTGAGAAGAAAAAGAAGATTAAGTCTGCTCCGAAGATGAAAAAGAAGATTAAGTCTGCTCCAAAGATGAAAAAGGGACAACCTGTCTACCCAAGACAGAATTACTATGAGCAATGGCCAAATCATCAACATGGCCACCATGAACAGTGGAACGAGTCTCACTGTTCACAACAATAGTTTTACCCTACAGAGCACAACTACCCGTCCAACCAACATATCATCTACCCAGATCGGTGGTACCAGGGAGGTTACAATGAGTAGTTCATGCATCAAAACTACTACTATCCTGCTCATCAACCATTCCATCAATCTCGTTACCATGAGGACCCATTCTTCTATGCAGATCAGTATCATTCTGCACCTCAAATCTTCAGAAAGAGGTCAAAGAAGAAGAAGCTCCCCAAACTTGCAAAGGAATCACAACCTGCTAACAAAGCACCCAAGTAATCTATTTGATTGCAGGTAGGAAAGCATGAAAGGAGGCGTCAAGCTGCTGGTGGACCTGTCTGGATCATCGACAGTGGATGCTCAAAGCACATGACCTGCAACAAAAGCTTGCTGACAGACTTCATCGAATATGATGGACCTAAAGTTACCTTTGGAGGCAACGACAAAGGAAAAACTAGAGGCTACAAGTAAAATTTATGTTGGTAAAATAACAATTAATGATGTCACATTCGTTGAAGGTCTAAATCATAACCTCTTTTCTGTTAGCCAACTGTGCTCAAGTGGTAAAAGAGTGAATTCACTGCTAATAAATGTTTTGTGAGAAACAAGGAAGGAGAAGAAATTCTTCTTACTAGAGTTTTGCAGGACAATCTCTACATAGTTTAATGGACTAATGAACAGGAAACCTGCCTTGTCTCCAAAACATCAAATGAGTTGAGCTGGTTATGGCATAAGAGATTGAGCCATCTAAATTTCAAATCAATCACTAAACTAGCTCATAGCAAACTGGTGTTAGGAATACCAGATCAAGTATTCCTCAGATATCATGTTTGTGAAGCTTGCCAAGCTGGAAAACAGACTAGGGCGTCCTTTCCACTTGTAGCAGCACAAGCAACTACCCACATACTTGAACTTATCCATCTGGATCTATTCGGTCCAGTTACTCCTCTAAAAGGAGACATTGGAGAAGCTACCTGCTCTAATCACCAGATTGTGCAACGAGAAGAATTCAACCATCATGGCAATTTGATCTGATCGAGGAACTGAATTCATCAATCAAATTATGGAATCATTGTGCACAGAAAAAGGAATTCTTCATCAAACTTCAGCAGCTCGTACACCTCAATAGAACGGCGTTGTTGAACGTCACAATAGATCGTTGAAGGAAGCAGCTCGTACAATGTTAAACGAGACCAAACTTCCCAAGAAGTTTTGGGCAGAGGCGATCAACACTGCCTGTTATACTCAGAATAGATATGTGATAATAGTTCGACACGGGAAGACACCATATGAACTATGGAGGAACAAACTACCCAAAATTAAGTATATCAAATCCTTTGGTTGTTTGTGTTACATTCACAATAATGAAAAATCTCAATTAAAGACCTTTGATAGCAAAGTTGATCCCGGAGTGTTCTTAGGATACTCTAAGACTAGTAATCATTTAGGGTTTATAATAAGATTACCATGACAGTGGAGGTAACACCTCATGTTGTGTTTGATGAATCTATCTGTGTGTACAGGGAAATTCCTTCTACTAATCAAACCACAGAACAGATCACTGATCAGACCAGCTCACAGGATCATTTTCTTGAAAAAATTCTGAGCTGGGGACCCAACGATCCGGAAGAAGATACCACAGACCCAGTTCAAAATGATCCTAACCCGGGCTCACAACAAGGGGGAACAGATCCAACCATCACAAACAGTCAACAGACAGTTGAAGAAACACAACCTGTTCTCTCTAGCCCAGATCAACAGATCCCTCAAAACCAGTCACGAGCTAAACAGACCACTGATCAACCTGCCGCTAATCAACAGTTTGTAGTGGACCAGTTAGCAGATCAGCTTGAACAATTCAATCCTTTCACTCCTCAACCTCTTCCAGAGTTTGAAGATCCCATTGATGAGCCCGAACCTGAAATTTCTAAAGAAGAGACCGCTCGTCGACGACGATGGGTTGATGCTCACCCAGAAGAGCTCATTATTGGGAACCCAAAGGAAGGTGTGAAGACTAGATGACAAATTGGAGAAATCTATCTACTAAGCTGTTATCTCTCTTATGAAGAACCAAAATGCATCAGTGAAGCTCTCGAAAATGCTGATTGGACAGCGGCAATGCAAGAAGAGCTTAATGAATTTGAAAGAAACGAGGTCTGGTCTCTAGTAGATCGACCCAATCATCAAGGCGTAATTGGAGTAAAATGGATTTTCAAGAACAAGAGAGATGAAACTGGGGAAGTAGTTCGCAACAAGGCAAGACTAGTTGTAAATGGGCTACTGCCAACAAGAAGGAATAGACTATGAAGAAACGTTTGCTCCCATTGCTAGGCTAGAAGCAATCAGACTGTTCCTAGCTTATGCAGCTCATCACAGATTCACAGTCTATCAAATGGATGTTAAGAGTGCATTCCTCAACGGCAGACTGAAGGAAGAAGTCTACGTGGAACAACCCCCGGGTTTTGAAAAATGAGACCACTCCAAAGTCTACAGATTGCATAAAGCAGTTTATGGACTAAAGCAAGCTCCACGAGCTTGGTATGAAACCTTAGCAACATTCCTACTGGAATCTAGTTTCAAACGAGGAAGAGTCGACAAAATGCTTTTCACTTTCAAATGGAAAGACCATATCCTTTTAGTACAGATTTATATTGATGATATAATATTTGGATCAAAATCCCAGTTTTTGTGTGATAGGTTTAGACAACTCATGCAAGACGAGTACAAAATGTCTATGATGGGTGAGATGAATTTCTTCCTATGATTGCAGATTAAGCAATCCAGCGAAGGAATCTTCATATGCCAAACTAAGTACACACTCAGCTGACAGACAAGTTTGGTGTCAAAGATAGCAAACCAGTCAAAGTCCCAATGCTCGCAAACGGGAAGATCGATCTTGATGTTGAAGGGAAACCCGTCAACATAACTCAGTATAGAGGAATCATTAGCTCTTTACTTTATTTAACTGCTAGTCGACCTGACATTTCTTTTGTAGTTGGTGTGTGTGCGCGATTTCAAGCTGCACCTAAGGAATCTCATCTAGAAGCTGCCAAGAAAATTCTTCATTACGTAAAAAGAACTGCTAACTACGGATTGTGGTATCCTTGTGACGACAATCTGGAGCTTACAGGTTACTCTGATTCTGACTATGGAGGTTGCAAACTTGATCAAAAATCCACTTCGGGAACATGTCAATTTCTCGGCAGCAAGCTGATCTCATGGTTCTCAAAGAAACAAACTTATGTGGCCACCTCAACAACTGAAGCTGAATACATGGCAGCTGGGAGCTGCTGTGCACAGATCTTGTGGTTAAAGCAACAACTTAAAGACTACAAGATCTCAGTCAGTA
This sequence comes from Mentha longifolia, assembly GCA_001642375.2. Classification (NCBI taxonomy): domain Eukaryota; kingdom Viridiplantae; phylum Streptophyta; class Magnoliopsida; order Lamiales; family Lamiaceae; genus Mentha; species Mentha longifolia. The sequence goes on along the minus strand of CM038111.1, from coordinate 12,585,217 downwards.
AAGTACCTATCTTCTGCGATAACACAAGCGCAATCGCAATCACCTTGAATCCAGTTCACTACATGAGATGTAAACATATCGATGTGAGGCATCACTTCATTCGTGATCATGTGGAGAAAAAGGATGTGGTAATAGAGAAGATGCACACTGACATACATCGTGCTGACATTTTGACAAAACCTTGCAAGAGGAAAGGTTCAAAACGTTATGTGGAAAATTAGGAATGCTCAGTGCAACTTAACAGATCGAGCCTGACCTGATCTGCATTCAACAGATTATGTTCATACAAGCTCAACCTTACAAAGGGTCAATCTGCTTTGGTCAGTTTGTTCAGTCAATCTACTTCGGTCAATCTGTTAAGTCAATCTGCTTCGGTCAATCTGATCTGTCAATCTGCTCTTCAAGGAACAGATCATCAATTCAGGGGGAACTCAGAGAATTTGTATCACTCTCTGATTATATCTTCTCCTATACGCTTTAACAACAATGATTAAAATTTATTGATCTATGTGTTTCTCTATTAAATAGTCTTGATTCAAGATGATTGGACTGCTTTGACATAAAAAGAGACATTCCATACGCTAGTCCACTGCATGTCAAAGGTCTCTCACATTGACCGAGGAGCATTTAATTCTGGAACTAAAAGGGCGTCGCTTATCTTGTGGACAGGGAGAGCTCGTGTTGCTCAAACGCGATCCTACTCGCACTCCCACTCACGGCTGTTCAGGGAAGTTATCCTGACCCTTAAATCTCGCTAATCTTAATTGTTCATTATTTTATATATATTTCTCTCACGACCATCTCTCCATTACTTCATCTTCTCCAACTAAACTTCGCTATTTTCTCTCTGAAATTTCTCAAGCTTTTCAAAATTTAAATCCTAAATTCTTTCTTCCAAATATTTTTTTTAAATGACTGAAAACCTTTGAGTTCTGGGCAGGCACCCATGTCCTCGGAAGACCAAATTGCCATTATTTAGGCGAACGTGAAGGCGGAACCCTACACGATTTTTGACAATTTTGGGTTCTTCGGTACTTGACAACATTATTGCCGCTGTGAAAGATTGTCCCGGATTCTACAACATTATTTCGGCAAAACCAAGGGTTTTTCTTCCGAAGCATGTCGCTAATTTCTTCTACAACTGGAGGAAGGCCAAGCAACCGGAAAACATCACTGTTCATATCTCTACACCCTCCGGTGGCGGTCCAGTCAATGTTCTTCAACTCATCATCCGAACATTCAACCTGCAGGATACAGGTTCCGTAATGTTGGACAAAATTACCCTTGAAGACAGGAAGAGAATCTTCAAGGAGATCACAATGACTGGATCTATTTTCACCCCCAAGGCATTCCCTCGCCACTTTCTGCAACCTGAATTCGGATCCTCTGTGATTATGTGCATAAAGTCTTTCTCTCTCACCAGGGATCATTCAAAATAGTCATTCCACAGAAGTTTCAGATCATGGTTGTTGTGATTCTGAAGCTGGATGTGAATTGGCCTCGCCTTCTCCTCTCATGTCTCTCTCAAGAGGCAGCCAAGATCTCAACTGAATCTGTTGATAATCATATCGTCAATGTTTCTGTATACAAGGCCCTCATGCTATGCACCAAAGTTTGCCTGATGCTGATCCAACACTTCTCAGATCGCAACTGGTCAGGTGGTGCCAAATTTGACAACTCCCTCACCTATCCGAAAAATAGTGCACAGATCGAGAAAGCCCTCGGAATTTCAAATAATCTTTATTGGACAGGATCTGAGGCTTACCGGCCGTATTTCTTGAGGATGGGGTCAGACAGATCCATCTTGGACTGAACCTCCAAGGAATGAACAAGATGCCAAAGAAGCAGTTGGTGGAAAAAGAAAAAAAGCTGAACCTGCTGGTAAAAGGAAGCAGGTGACCAAAAAGCCCCATACTGAACCTACTCCCACCAAACCTGTTAGATGTCAATTAAGAGATGAAATGGATGAGGCATATATCTCTCCCTCCCCAGACCGTGTCTCCTTTGCCTCTCCCACTGCCTCTCCAGGTCGAACACCCTCACCTGTGATTCAGTCATCCCCTATCTCCCCTGATTCACTGCCTCTTTCAAAGGAAACAGAAGCAGATCTACTACGTGACCAGGCCAACTCCATCATTTGAGATCCGCCGGTGATCTGAAAGTGCGGACCTCACTACCCGGCATTGAACTCACACCGGAAACAGAACTGTTTGCCTACAGATTCCAATTCTACCTAGATGTAAAGGATAACTCTTACTACATCCTGGAATCTATTCTGGAAAAACATCCGCTTGAAGTGCTGAAACTTGAAGAATACATACTAGAGGAAGAGTTCAGATTTCTCTTTGTTCCTGATCCTCGCTCAAACTTTCGTTTGTTTGTACTTCGCAAGATGATAAATGAGGCAAAGTCTCTGCAAATTGACTTGAAGCCAATTTATGCAGTTGAAGCCGACCTGTTCAATGCGGCTTGTGATCTAGGAGGTTCTAGTTCTCCGATATTCAGATCCCTCCCCACCTAAGCCTGAACCTGCAACTAGTACTGGTTCTGAGGAAGAACAGACCGGTCCAGGACAATCTGATCAATCTCCTCCATCCCCTCCATATGCCGGTAATGAGGCAGAACAATCTCAAGCAGAGCAGACCAGAAATAAAGAAGAGAAAATAGATGAACCAGAGAAAGAGCCGGTCTGGACTCTAGGTTTCCATTTATGTGATCTGCGCTCTAGCTTCACAGAACCTGAGGAAGAGATTTACACTCAAGGAACCGCCCCGCATGGCCATGTGTTCCATTCCACTGATTTTGCATCTTCCTCCTCCTCAGGCCCATCTCTTTCCAAGGGGGAAGTAAAGGAGCTTGTCCTTTCCCTAGTCCACAAACACTTGGAAGAATTTTTTGTGGATACACTCAAATCTGGATATGATGCACTGAAGCTGTTTCAAGAAGAGGTGACCAAACAGCTTCAACAACAAATCAACTTTCTCAAAGTTCAGGTGCGAGGCAACCATGATGAGTTCATCGAGTCTTTCGATCAGCTCACTACATTTTGCACCAATGTCTCCAATCTTGCAAAATCCATCGGGGATATGGTAGAAATGCAAGAAATTGGTATTCTTGCAAAGCCAAGGATGAAATCACTGCTCGACTCACTTCCTTCAAAGAGAAAGAACTGAAGCAGATCATGTAGGAGTTTGTGGAAGCTCAGATAGCCGAATTTGTTGAGAAACAGCTCAGCTCTCATATATCCAACCTGTTTCCTCAACAGATTATTGATCACAGCCTGGCCACTCTAAGTGAAGTTAACAGGCTTCAGGACAGGTGTACCAAAATAGAAGATGCTCATTCCACTCTTGTAGGTAGAGTTACCCGATCTGCATCTGCCTCGAATTCAACAGTGGATGAAATTCAACAGAATATCAATGTCCCTATTCGAGTTTAAGGAAACTGCATCTGTAGAAATGGAGAAACTGAAGAATGAGAATACCTCCCTAACCACAACAATCGAGACCCTATTTGATGATGTCAAAAAGGGGGAAGGAAAGAGATGGAAAGACATTCTAAAGAAGAAACTACTTGTTGATAAATCAATGGAGCCACCTGTATCTGAACCTGTTGTCCGCCCCTCCTCATCTGCTGGCCCTCGTAAACAGGTTGATGAGGATGTGTCCAAGAAGGCTGAAGCTGCTTATTCCTTCATGGCGTCACAAATACTATCCCAGGGCTACTCCATGGATGATGTATCAAATCCGGAGTTAGTTCGTAAATTCACCAAGGAACAAGCAGATCAAGCCAGAAGAATGAAGGAAATCAACGCATAGGCAAAGCGTACCAGGACCTTCTGCCAAGGGAACCTTCAAGCCCAACCTGCTATCTCATGGCTTGATGATGAAGATGCCATCAGGTGGAGAGACCTCAACAACTGCTTCATCATGGAACACTATTTCTTGGGCATTGAAGAGCGACAGGGTGACTCTGAATCTGTCTTCTCCCAATATATCAAAGAGCACCCTGACTGAGAATTCATCTTGAGAGTGTGCAATCGTGCTGATCTTGCTGGCATCCAAATTCAGGCCCCAGCCAAAGAATTTTTCTCTCATCCACTACTATCGGATGGAAAGCATGCAGATCGCACCAAGATCAACAACTATGTGATTGCCACTGCCAACCATTTCAATGTGCCCATTGGAGACAGTGAAACATTTAAGCGGATTCGAGATGGTATTCATACTAGTGTGAATCTGGTCTCCAATAAAAATAAGATGGAAGATGTAGTTGCAAAGAGAAAGTTTAGGAGATGATATGTCTTTCATTTTGTTTTTGTTTGATGTATCGAGCTATAATACTTGTACTTATCATCTGCTTTGATACCATAATGAAAACGAGATCACCATTTGCCCTGATGACAATACCTCTTTGTCCAGGCTAATGCCTTTACTGTTTTTCTTATCTGCTAAATTTATTGTAATCTTACAACTTGCTATATGTTCATTGACTTATCAGTTATAGGACATATCTGTAAAGTGTTGGGTTTTGACATCATCAAAAAGGGGAAAATTGTTGGGAACCCTTTGCAGTTTGATTTTGATGATATTTTTCAAAATCACACTTAGTTTTATTTTACTCTCTTAGAGTTTAGGTTGATTAGAACGACTTGCCCTGTCTTCTACAGGTCAACCCTACTATTTGTCTATAACAGGTTGATCACCTTGTAAAGGTAAGATCGTGTTCAACAATCTGTCCTATAGAGATCGACCTAACCTGTTGTTCTTAAGTTAACCTATCACAATGAGTCCAGCTACTCTGCCTTGAAGATTTCAAGATTGCCGGAACTCTACAGTTCGAAGGTCAAGCAGATTTACCTACATGAATCCGGACGACCTGTTCTCTAGCACCTGTTGCCAGCTAGGATGAAACTCCCAACGGCTAGAAGTGAGTCAGCAGTACAGCCTCTCTGCCATCACTGACTTTTCCAACGGCTAGAATTCAAATTCAAAGCCTATAAATACTTCAAGCCTCATTCCAGAATCAATATAGGAAATTCAATATCAAAGCCAAAACTCTGCAGAAATCTCTATCAATCAAAACTCAACTTAGCACTCGAAATAAGACGATTTCCCAAGTGTTAAGATCTCAAGATTTCTGATTCTGGAATCCTTTGTTCTTAAGTAATCTCTGCTGCTTAAGACATCTTTATTTCTTCACTTAAAAGTCTGGAAAGTCTGAAAGTGTTAGAAAGATTGTTAGATCTCCCAGTTGTTAGGTTTGGATTAACTTAGCATTTTAGAGGTCTGGTTTGTTAAAGGTTTCTAATATTTGTATTAAGAGAAGTCTGTAAGGGTCATGACCCAAAACTCGTGTTTAGTTTTCATCAAGATTAGACGAAGACTGAAACTGATTCTCAGTTAGTCTAAAGAAGAAGAGAAGTAAGGAATTTCAGCTACGACGGTAGCTGATGTGGATGTAGGGGGATTTTCTGAACCACGATAAAAATCGACTGTCTCAATCTCTCTCTCTACTCTACTTACAGTTGATCTTACTTCTTATTTACTAACCTGCATACATAGCATTCAAACTCTTCATACAAACTTGTGATCTGTTTTGAAAGAAAATGATTTTCTAAGAGTAGTCAAACTCACTCACCAACTTCCACACTACACATACGATCCGTAAGCTCAACAGTGAACCTGTCTTAGCTTAATAGATCGTCCTCATCTGATACTAGTTGACCCGACAAGTCAATCTGGTCGTAGATTTGTTTTGAAAGTCAAAACTGTTGGCAATTGATGTATTCCCCCCTCCCCATACACCAAATTACTCTTTCTGGGACCAACAATTAATACTAACCATGTAAATATATTTTTATTATAGATAAAATATATTTAGAGATAAAGTGTATTGTTTAATATTTTAATGCAATAGATTCATAAAAACAGAGGAATGATATGCTACCCACCTCATGTGAGCACTATTCGTGGACACCTATTGCCGTTTGCTCACTTTAGCATTATTTTGTTCGATTTTTTTGATTGTTTTATATTTTAGTATATTAGAAATTAATATTGAAATGATTAAACCCATAAAATATATGAAAATTGACACTCGATTTGTCATATCATTCATTTTTTTAAGTTTGATGGAAAAATAACAAATTGAGTGTCAATTTTTATACATTTTGTAGGTTTAATGATTTCAATATTAATTTCTAAGATATTAGAATATAAAATAATCGAACAAAATAATACTAAAATGAGCAAACGGCGATAGGTGCCCACGAATGGTGCTCACGAGAGGTGAGTAGCATATCATTCCTCCATAAAAATATATTGATAGTTGATGTTATATAAAAGATGGTATATAGATACCATAATTTGACATAAATCTTCAGGTTATTTTCGAGTTTGAGTTAAAATAATTTGGCTCTAGCATAACTTCAATTTGGCCTGATGCTATTTCGATTTTGTGATGGCCCGTTGGCCAAAAAGTTTTTGGAACGCTCTTAATATGTATCGATAACCATGAATTTTTTAATTACTAGACACAACTTCGATTTTGAGGTGGTCCGTTGGTATCTATACACAACTTCGATTTTTAATATCTATACTTATATAATAAGAGTCTTGAGTACTTAATGTAGATTGCATATTATATTCATAATAAATATTAAATAATTACGGTAATACCTAACAACAATTCTTTATTTAATTAAAATAATAATTACCTAAATTATACTATATGGCCGTAGGTTTTGAGATTTAATATCAATTTTTACCTTGCGCAATATTTGTTTTATTACATCCCTATTATTTATTAAAACAAAATTAAGGTAATAGTGCAATGTTATATACAATTTATGAAATAAAAAATTCAAAATAACAAATTTTCCTAAAATCAATCTCTAGATCTTACGCACCTAATTTTATTTTAAAAATAATTGACCCAATTTTAATACTATATTTTATAGATGGCAACTCTTTTATTAACTATCATGAAAAAATCTCGTACTAACTTTTTGAATATTTATGCAACCAAGAAGATTTTAAAATATTATTGCAATATAATGCACTCTCTTTGTACTTCATTTCTTGTCCTAAAATGCCGACGGAGTTTAATATGTTTTGATGATATGTTAATAAATTAAAATGTTAAAGTAAAGTAATTGTGAGCTCATCTAATATTTTTAACAGCATTAAAATGTTAAAACGTATGTGGGGCCTACATCCCAAATAGAAAGTGTCAAAAAATAGATGACGTCCCGATATAGTATTAGTATTAATTAAGAAATTGAGGATGGAAGAAATATTATATTTATAAAAGTTTCAATAACGTTTTTATTTTTTATTTATTTTGTAATGATATATCACTAAACTTCTTTGTCCATACAAATAAGCATTTGTCAGCCAGAAGAAGAAAAAAACACGAGAGTGAAAGAGAGGGTACAATATAATTATTTTTCACTCCAAAAAAATAATAATTTTGTTGTTCAAGAAAAAGACAGATTTCCGAAAAATCAGTTATGAGAAATTAAAAAAAAATTAACTTGAGTCATTTGTTTTCATTTAGGTTTGATCACATAAACAAACAAAGTCAACTTAATTCACATAAGTAAATAATTTTAAAATTTTATAGTTAACTAATCGTTACTATTGAATCAAATGCACATATGCTCAAAAGATCTTCACCACTTATTTGAGTAGTTTTGTAATATAAATAAGAGTGTTTGAGTTCATTTTGCAATGAGTTGAAAATAGACTTTTTTTGAAATACATAAATGATATTTACATATATTATTAAAAAAAATATTTCAAATTATACTAAAAATAATAAATTTAAATTTAAATAAGTTATAAAATATAATTATAATATTATTTTTGTGTGCAAATGCACATATCTTTTTTGCTAGATGTATTAAGAGATTGCTAGATGTATTTAGAGGCTAATTAATATCAATTCAGATTTTTTTATTTTTTTTAAGGATTAATATAGCCCAAGGAGGGTATGAGCATGGAGAAAATTGCTAAATATAACTTGGAAGATCTCTGTTGGTCCCGAAAGTAGCGAGTCACACACGTAGAGGGGGGGGGGGAATGAATACGTGTGTGGAGAAGTGTTTAACTTCTCTTCAATTTTTCGGCCTCTTGCGAAGCGTGACGCTTTAAAAGTGTTTCACGCTTTCAAAGCTTCTTGCTAGGCGAGTGGTGCGGTGCGGAATGTGGTGAGCTATTATACTCGCTTTAGTTATCTTGCACTTAAAACAGTTTATCACTTAGAGTGAGTGAGTGTGTTATGGATAATCAAAGCATGAAGAATGTAAAGCACATAACACAAGAGTTATAGTGGTTCGGAGGTTACGCTCCTACATCCACTCTTACCACCTTCACTCGGTGATGAACTTCACTCTCATCACCTTCACTCGGTGATGGAACTTCACTCAAAGCTTGGGGTTTACAACAGGCACCCAAGAGCCTATGTGAGTTTATGCGATATGCACTCACAAGCCTATGAGTTTATACGATAGGCACTCACGAGCCTTACAACCTTTACAAACTAAACTCTCAAACTCGGTTTGGGTTTGGGTTTGGGTTCGTATAGTTTCCAACTAATGAGAAATCCTTTTACAATGAAGCATAATGTAGAAGGCTAGGATTTCTCTATAACGCTTATGGATATAGAAGTTGAAGCCTTATGGATAAACTAGAAGGTTGAGATCCGAAGATCTTGTGGGAGAGATGTAGGATGGTTTCTACTTTGTTTGCTTGCTCTCTCTACCATTGTTTTCTATGTAGCTTGAACCTTTTATTTATAGTAAGGAACACTAATCTATCCGTTGGAGAGATAGAGTGCATGTTCCTTACTTGTCTAGTCCGAATTTGAATTCTTCCTTGATAGAGCACAGTCCTAGGAAGATAGCCTTTGACTAGTGGAGCCTAGCCTTGTGCATTCGGCGATTAGACATATCACAGTCCGTTGAGCAATCCTGAGCGGACACGTGCTCTGGGTCGCTTTTCACCTGCTTGTCAGACGCTCTCACTTAAGTTGGAAGCGCGCTCTGGCCCTGAGAGGCGCTTTGACTGGAAGCGCGCTCTGGAAGCACGCTCTGGACCTGAGAGGTGCTTTGAACTTTGGAAGCGCGCTCTAGTCCTGAGAGGCGCTTTGACTGGAAGCGCGCTCCGGACCTGAGAGACGCTTTGAACTTTGGAAGCGCGTTTCGGACCTAGAAGGCGCTTTGAACTTTGGAAGCGCGCTCTGGTCCTGAGAGGCTCTTTGAACTTCAAAGCGCGCTCTGGCCCTTCCTTTGGTCAGGCGCTCCGGCTTTCCTTCAGAGAGGCATTCCGGCTTTGCTTCAGAGCCGTTCCGGCTTTGCTTCAGAGCCGCTCCGGCTTTCCTTCAGAAAGGCACTCTCACCTAGACACTCTAAAGTTACATTTCAATAAAGAGCTCCCTAACAAGTGAGTTCTTCTAATACATTAAAATATACATTATACTTGAGCTAGATCATCAAAGATAATTAGGGAAATATTCTATGAGGGTTTTGGAATCCAATCAAAACACAATTGAATCCAAGTTCTCCCTTAACATAATATCCCAACAATTTCCCCATTTTTGATGATGCCAAAACCCGAATGAAAAATGAATAAAATGCTTTAGAAATAAAATATCCTATAAACATACGGGCGGTGAGATAGGCGCTTTGGATGTCAAGGATTTTCTTTTCCACTTGAACATCACTCAAATCTTCACGTTCTTCAAAGCTTCCTCACTCCTTCCCCGTCACTATGAGATGATATTTTTCATTCCCATCTTTCCCCCTTTTTGGTATCATCAAAATCCACAATGATTTGATACCACTTGAAAGCTCCACGGAAGGCAGATCACTGCATTGCTGAGGGTGTTGAGGCGGGGTATCTTCGGAGTGAAGAGAATCTAGAAATGCTGAAGCACATCCAGGTAGACGCTTTAGGAGAATTTCCTCTCGAGCTGATGGTTCCCCCTTAACTTGATATCCTAACAATCAGCGAGATATTATCCATATACTGCATATACTGCTAGACATACTAGAAGATCTGTTAGCAAATGCAGTATGCAGTGAGTGAGGTTTTAAATGCAAGACTTTTAGAAAGATCAGTTCAGGTAGACCTACTGTAACGCTTTCGCATTACCAGTATTCAGAAACAGAGGTCAGTTTGAACCCCTGCTCTGATACCACTTGTTGGTCCCCAAAAAGAAAGCACGAACTCTTAAGACAAGATGTATAGTGGTTCGGAGGTTACGCTCCTACGTCCACTCTTCCCACCACAACCCGGTGAGGAACTTCACTCAAAGCTTGGGGTTTACAACGGGCACCCAAGAGCCTATGTGAGTTTATGCGATATGCACTCACAAGCCTATGAGTTTATACGATAGGCACTCACGAGCCTTACAACCTTTACAAACTAAACTCTCAAACTCGGTTTGGGTTTGGGTTTGGGTTCGTATAGTTTCCAACTAATGAGAAATCCTTTTACAATGAAGCATAATGTAGAAGGCTAGGATTTCTCTCTAAGGCTTATGGATATAGAAGTTGAAGCCTTATGGATAAACTAGAAGGTTGAGATCCGAAGATCTTGTGGGAGAGATGTAGGATGGTTTCTACTTTGTTTGCTTGTTCTCTCTACCATTGTTTTCTATGTAGCTTGAACCTTCTATTTATAGTAAGGAACACTAATCTATCCGTTGGAGAGATAGAGTGCATGTTCCTTACTTGTCTAGTCTGAATTTGAATTCTTCCTTGATAGAGCACAGTCCTAGGAAGATAGCCTTTGACTAGTGGAGCCTAGCCCTGTGCATTCGGCGATTAGACATATCACAGTCCGTTGAGCAATCCTGAGCGGACACGTGCTCTGGGTCGCTTTTCACCTGCTTGTCAGACGCTCTCACTTAAGTTGGAAGCGCGCTCTGGCCCTGAGAGGCGCTTTGACTGGAAGCGCGCTCTGGAAGCACGCTCTGGACCTGAGAGGCGCTTTGAACTTTGGAAGCGCGCTCTAGTCCTGAGAGGCGCTTTGACTGGAAGCGCGCTCCGGACCTGAGAGACGCTTTGAACTTTGGAAGCGCGCTTCGGACCTAGAAGACGCTTTGACCTTTGGAAGCGCGCTCTGGTCCTGAGAGGCGCTTTGAACTTCAAAGCGCGCTCTGGCCCTTCCTTTGGTCAGGCGCTCCGGCTTTCCTTCAGAGAGGCATTCCGGCTTTGCTTCAGAGCCGTTCCGGCTTTCCTTCAGAGCCGCTCCGGCTTTCCTTCAGAAAGGCACTCTCACCTAGACACTCTAAAGTTACATTTCAATAAAGAGCTCCCTAACAAGTGAGTTCTTCTAATACATTAAAATATACATTGTAACTTGAGCTAGATCATCAAAGATAATTAGGGAAATATTCTATGAGGGTTTTGGAATCCAATCAAAACACAATTGAATCCAAGTTCTCCCTTAACATAATATCCCAACAATCTCATAAATAGAAATTTGGTTAGAGTTGATAAATTATAGTCGTGTCGCATTCATGACATGTTACGTGATTTCTGTAAAAATGATTGCATACATTATCATTATCATTTGAAGTAACTGAAAATAAAACATTACCCACAATTTTCACACCCACGTAATTAACTAAATTTATACACTTATATAATTTGATGATTTCTTTGAATATGGTTTTAATTTTCTTACTACTGAAAAAAAAAAAAAGAAAAAAAAAGAGTAAACTAAGACAACCCTATTGAAAAAACAAAAACATGGACTATAATGATATATCTAGATTAGAATTTTCATTTTCTATCATATTACCAATTAATATGATAGTTAACTTTATAAGTTAGAAGATTCGTTTTGGATTATATCATGTCGGAGCAATTTTTCATATATGTACCACCTTGTAGTTGAAAATTGATATATGTTTTTCTGCTATAAAATTGCTTATATTAGTTTTTGTTAATTTTAAGATTAAGAGATGACTACTATCAACACTAGGTGATTTTGAGGGTTGAAATTGTGTACAAAATAGTAATTTATTCACATGTACATTTTTTTTTTTACATTATTTTAGTTATTGTGATGATATATAGTGATGTTGCTGACACAATCGAACAATGATTACTTAATGGTCTTATTTAATTTGAGGTTAGAGAAAATAGATAGTATGTCTATGTGATGCAGGGAAAACGTCTAATTCGTTGATTAAGATTAACAAAATATCGGAAGAGAACGCAGATAAAGTGAAATTCCGTTGATTCTCTATTGAATACCGGAAGAACACAAGACAAGGGAAACAAACCCTAATTTTATTATCAAAATCCAACACCCACAATACATATATAATACTAATATTTATAGTCTAATAACAAAAGGATAAACATAGAAATTCCTTGGAAAATAAGTAAATGAAAACCTAATTAAGCAAATAATAATAATAAAATCTATACTATATTTAATCTTCATCATTCTCCTCTGAATCGAAACGATTCGTCCTTGAATCGGAAGCAGCTTCTTCTCCAAATCCAAAGGAATTATCAGTTACTAAAGGCATCAGAAACTCAAATTGCGCCTCACGTCGACGTACATCAGCATCCGCTTTATATTTAACATTAACCTTTTGGCAAAGCATATCATCACGTTTGCACAGACAAAAATAACCATCAATAGAGCATCGTGGTTCAAAGAATTGGTGATGGTCTATGTTGTCAGCGAAATGATTTGAGGAAAAATAGGTGTACATCACCATTGAAGCTTTTGCAACATCACGCAGTGAAATTTCTTGGTGAAATATGGGACATGGGTCATCATAAATTGGAATATTGATAAAATCCTCAATGCGAGATACATCAAGAAATAGACCGCCACACACATCATATGCACGAGGACACACATAATCACCAATAAAGAAATCTACACCAAACACATCTAAATCCAATTGCAAGGGAGATGGGGGATAATCATCATATATTGGAGGACTCGTATATGCAGCAGCATGAGAATCATCAAAGAAGAAATCGCTAGACTCATTCAACGAAAAGATAGAAGAATCATCATCATAAATCGGAGGACCCAAATAATCCGTAGTCAAATCAAACCTAGCATTATCGTCATCCAAAGGTGAAAAAAGATGCTCCATCGCGTAGGAGGATCGTAGCAAGACTCTAGATACCAACTGATGCAGGAAAAAAGCGTCTAATCCATTAATTTTGATTAACAAAATACCGGAAGAGAACGCAGATAGAGTGAAATTCCGTTGATTCTCTTTTGAATACCGGAAGAAATACAAGACAAGGCCCAAGAGAAAACAAACCCTAATTTTATTATCAAATTCCAACTCCCACAATACATAGAGAATACTAATATTTATAGTCTAATAACAAAAGGATAAACATAGAAATTTCTTGAAAATAAGTAAATGAAAACCTAATTAAGCAAATAATAATAATAATACTATATTTAATCTCCATCAATTGGTATCCAGAGTCTTGCTACGATCCTCCTACGCGATGGAGCATCTTTTTGCACCTTTGGACAACGATTATGCAAGGTTTGATTTATTTGTGAATTATTTGGGTCCTCCGATTTATGATGACGATTCATCCCCTATTTTGGAGAATGACATAGTTGAGGACTATCTGGGTCCTCCAATTTTTGACGATTACCCAAAAGAAATTGTTCAGTTGGATGAAAAATTTATGCCAGATGTTGAACAGGCTGCAGTGGTGCAACGTGAGTCCGCACGCATCGGTGGTAAGATTTTTCATTTTGGACTGGAGTATTCAAGTTTTTCTGCAAATATTATTGTTGCGAATATTATGGATAAGTTATCTTTGGTGGACGAATATCATTCGTGGCTTCATGGAAATTATAACGTGGCCGTGGATCGACATTTATTGGTTTTCATTTTCAAAGCAGCTTGTGTTATTTGTGAAAAGATTAATGTTAAATTCAAAGTCACTACTGATGTACGTCTACGTGAGATGAAACTGCTTCCGATTCGAGGACGAATCGTTTCGATGCAGAGGAGAAGGATGGAGATTAAATATAGTATAGATATTATTATTATTATTATTTGCTTAATTAGGTTTTCATTTACTTATTTTCCAAGAAATTTCTATGTTTATCCTTTTGTTATTAGACTATAAATATTAGTATTCTCTATGTATTGTGGGAGTTGAAATTTGATAATAAAATTAGGGTTTGTTTTCCCTTGTCTTGTATTTCTTCCGGTATTCAAAAGAGAATCAACAGAATTTCACTCTATCTGCATTCTCTTCCGGTATTTTGTTAATCGAAATCAACGGATTAGACGCTTTCCCCCTGCATCACTATGCCATTTGATACGGACAGTACATTGTGGCCTTAATCTTTTTCTTTAATTTATTATTGGTCTCGTAATTATTTTGAGTTTCTTACAGAATCAAGATAATTTACATGATCAGTATTTTCTAAAATCAAAAGGTTCATTTTCAGATTATTTTTATGGGTGATAAATGAATATCTTAGTGAACAGAAAGAGCAAAGACTTATGAAACCTTCATGTTTTATCATTAATTAAAATATAGATAATGTTGGTTATTTTATTTTCTTGGATGAAGGGGGCATGGAGTGAACTCAAGTCTCTTACCTTTAAATAGATTTTTAAAAATAATAATAAAAAATAAATAAAAACCCTATATTACATGTTTATGATATGTTAGTTATCTATAGTTTAATAATTTTTTTATTATTAAATATTGTATTTTGTTTTTATGGTTTGTTGGGTATGCATTGTTGTCACAAAATTTTAACAAAGAGAGATTCATATGCTACTATATCAAATGAAACTTGGATAATATTTGCCATAAATTTCATATAAGTGAGTTATACTCGAATCGGATATTGTTGTAATAATGTAATTAAGTTGTTACATTTATAGATGAGACATCATTCAGGTTTTCAATAATCTATCAGTCCAAGTCAATTAGAAATATAAAATAATTAAATTAAAATAAAATAAAAGTAATACATGCAATGCACGTTACATTTTCTAGTACAATAAAATGATACACGTCGAATTTCGAGATACAAGCTAGTATAATAGAATAGCATAAATGAAAGAAATAAAAAGAAATAATGGTATTGATGGCGAGAGTAATGCTTCCCTACCCACTGTGGGCATACTTAATATGACCACGGTAGAGGTGGCGGCACTTTATTTAAGGAAAATCATAATTAAAATACTTTATAAAAATAAACTCTACCATAAGAAACTAAACCCTACTAAAAAAAAGTAAACCCTAAAAGGAAAAAAGTATTGACGTGGCACTGCCACGTCACTGGTGGACACATTGTAGGGGAGCATTTCTATTGATGGCAAATAGTTTGACATTTTCTTTGAAAAATCAAATAAACGTCAAAGAGAATAAGATAACACAACCGAAAGTTGTGATTGTATGTATTGATTATCGATTGATTGGATGAAGTCAACAACATCAACCGTCCAACTAAATTCTTTCAACACATCACCAGTTATCCCTGTTCCCCTTTTATATGGTTCTATTTCCATTAGAATTTCTCATGCTTGTTTTCATTTTCTTTGAGGAATCACTTTCTCTTTCGATTGTATAAAGTACTTATTAAATTCAAATATTATTGATTTCAAGAACCATTTCTTCAATATTCTCGTAATCGTGAAGATTATGGCCTTCATTGTTTTAATTTTTATAATAATGAAAAAAGTAAAAATAATTGATATGAAATCATCAGCATTCATACGTATATGATGTGATCGAACCACTTCTCTTTCATCCCCAAATGACTTCAAAAGGTTTCAACTTTTTTTTTTCCCCAACTATTTCTTGTTTTAGTAAAAAAAGGTTGTTTTAAGGGTCAAACACTAGGCAAAGTCCAAAGTTTCTGAAACTTTTACCCTTTATAGAAGAAGATCCTAATATTCTTTTGATTTTCGTTTTTTTTTTTCTTTGTTATTTTGGCAAAATCGATTGTTCTTTTCTTTTTGTGTTAAAATAATGCTTGTGTAACTCTCAAACCAGTTGGGTTTTGTCTTGTTCTTCACTCAAAAATGGCATGAGCTACTATCCTCTAATGCCTTTTTCAAGCATTCCAAATTCCCATACAATTCTTAATTGTTGTGCCCTTCCATTCATTGGGGATCGTTTGATCTTTAAGTAAGGAATTGCCTTGATTCTCTCTCTCTCTCTCTTCGAGGTTCTTTTTATCTCATTGTAGATGGCTTGTTCATATTTCAAGAATTGTAAGAATTGGGCCGAGTTTTCTTGATGGATTTTGCTCTCTGCAAATGGGGTTTCTTGTTTCTACTGTGTTTAGCGCGCGCATTTTCAGTTGCATTTTCAGGTTTCCTTAAACTCCAAGATTATTGGCAGTTTTTTTTTTCATATGATTCTTGTGGAAAACGGTGAAAAATTATGGAATTGTGATCTATCCATTGTCTTAAATCTTAATCATTTGATTTGAATTTGTGAATGAAAGTTGAGGGACTGCACGGTAATTCGAGAGTACGAGGAGTGAATTTGGGAGGATGGTTGGTGATTGAGGGGTGGATTAAGCCTTCTCTGTTTGATGATATTCCCAATAATGACATGCTTGTAAGTTGTTGTTTGTAATTATACTTTGTTTCATTTCTTTCCAAATTAACTTGTGTGTGTGTGTGTGTGTGTGTGTATGTGTTGAGTTAGTTTGTTGTTATTGCAATGTAGGATGGAACAGAGGTGCAACTCAAATCAGTGATTATGAACAGATACGTTTCTGCTGATAATGGCGGTGGTGGCGCCGTTTCAGTTGATAGGGATGTCCCTCTTGCTTGGGAGACATTTCGGGTTAGTCGATCAGCTCTGCCAATGATTTCTTTGTAATAAAATCTGCATTGATTTGAGAATCGTTCTACTTATTGTTTGAATTCTGCCTGCATTTGATCTAGAAGATTATTAGCTCTACCAAGGACTTCTTTGTAATAAAATCTGCGTTGATCAGAGAATCATTCTACGTATTAGAAGACTTGCTTGAATTCTGCCTGCATTTGATCTTAGAAGATGATTGTTTCTTGTTCTTGGATGTATTGAGTTATGTGGTTTTCAAATGCTGACATGCTTCTTTGAAGTGTCCTAGCCTAGTTGCAATGTACATAGAACTTGAGATGCTTTTCGGTTGCTAGATATCTCATGTGAACCAATATATCGAGCATGGTCTTTCTTATCATTGTATTCGACATTTTGACATAAATCAGTAGCTTTTTGGAGATGTATCATAAATCATGAGCAGTAGTGAGCATTATACTAAGATTGTTAATTTCAGCTGAGGTTTAAACACGAAACATGATGTGTAACATGACTAAAACTGCTGTGAAGTTGGTTTACGATTCAATTTCTTTAGAAAAGTTCATCTGTAAAGATCGATAACTTTGTTCTTTTATTTCTTCTCATCAGTTGTGGAGAGTTTCTGAGTCAATATTCCAATTTCGCACTTCTGGAGGCCAGTTTCTGAGCTGTGATGGAGATGGAGGCAACGTTACTGCTGAAGCTGAGTTACCGTCTGATAAAGAAACTTTTTACTTGGAAAGAAATAATGACAGTCGAATTCACATCAAACTCAAGACTGGTGCATATTTACAGGTACGATTCAAACAATGAAGAGTAGTGTGATTATCATAATTTATACTACTCGTACTATTGTTAAAGTTTGTTCATATGAAAGCTGAAAGGTGACCAGAGGATTCTAAATCGTAAAAGTAACAATATTAGACTTGTTTGGATCTTTGCAAACTGTAATAATGTAAATCTTATTTGTTACTTATTAAAATCATTACGGTTTCTAATCCTCATAATTTTCATCGACCCCAGTACAACTCTTACCATATTCCTATTTAAATGTGTTCTAGGATCAATTAAGCCGAATCTCGTTTCCTTCTTGGTTGCTGCTACTGTATGCTTTACTAGTCTTGTACTCTTGTTTTTTTCACAATTGCTATAGTTAATACAGGTAAAATGTTCACCATTTTCTCTCCTGGCATTTCAGCCTCACCGATTACTCAGATAGTTCTTGATTATGTTAATAATCTTTGATAGGGAGCAAAAAAAGCGTGATAGTGTTATGCCCATTTGTTTAGGCTTCAAATACCAACCAGCTTACAGCGGATTATCCCGGGACACCCGGATGGGATGATAATGCTGCGACGTTTCAATTGATAATTTCGTTGAATATTTGCATGGAGACTACCAGTTTGCTAATGGATATGGACATGAAAAGGCAAAAGAAGTTTACAAGGTTAGCAGATCCCAGTCTCTGTTCTTTATAATCAGATTCAAATATATTGCTGTATTTCTTTCATAACTATCCAAAATGCCTTCTTTTCTTTTTTATGTTGCACTATATGTGTCATATTTAGACTGTATTCTATTTCTTGGGTTTTAGAGGGAAAATGGTTCGAGGGTTTTATGTCTATCGACCTATTTCTGAAGGGCTTTTTCGTAATGCATTGTCAATATTCTTCCGAGAAAATTAAACTTGCTCATCGAAGATTAATCCTAATTCTTACTTAATACATTCATTTGCCATTGCAGAAGCATAGAAACAGTTTTATCACTATAGAAGATTTCAGTTTTCTGTATAGGCACGGAATCAATACCGTGAGAATACCAGTTGGCTGGTGGATAGCTTATGATACCAATCCTCCGCCTCCTTATATCGGAGGAAGTTTGCAAGCACTTGACAATGCATTTTCTTGGGCACAGTAAGTCTTATTTCCCTAATATCAAACACATTTCTATGGTTAAGTTTTTCTGGTCTTCGATTCTCATGTTTCACGAATGTAAATACTTTTGATCAGAGAGTACAGCATAAAGTGCATAATCGACCTCCATGCTGCACCAGGCTCCCAAAATGGGATGGAACACAGTTCTAGTAGAGACGGGACAACAGGCTGGCCTACATCATCTGCTTATATCTCGCAAACTCTTAATGTGATCGATTTTCTTGCTTTGAGGTTGATTTTCTTCCCTTCAACTTAATTCTAAAAGTGACAACAAAGCGCAGCTCAGTTGGTAAAACGCTTCCCCTCCGATCCAAGAGGTCGGGGGTTCGAGTCACCCTGGGTGCGTATGTGTGTGAGTGTGTTATGTTTGCCTGATACAAAAAAAAAAAAAAAAAAAAAACTTAATTCTAAAAGTTAAACTTCCATTCGATCAAATTTCTTTGCTTCTCAGAGTCTCCCTTTTTTGTATCTAATGTTTGTCAATTGGGAAGAAGACTTTGTGTAGTTTTTTCATAAATTATATTAGGTTTCACTTCGCTTCATCTTTAAATTTCGGAGATAATTTGGAAGAAGCTAAGTGAGTTTTGCCAATCTATATAAGATCAGAAGCACTATAATATAATGCTTATTTTGAAAGTCAATCAATTCTCTCTTCTGCAGGTATGCGAAGCATCCTTCATTGCTGGGGATCGAGCTATTAAACGAGCCATCTGCAGCCTTAGTTCCATTGGACACCTTAGCTTCATACTATAAACAAGGATACCAAATTGTGAGAAAATACTCATCCACAGCTTATGTCATTTTTTGCCAAAGAATTGGCAATGCTGATCCCTTCGAGCTCTACCAAGCTAACTTAGGCGATGCCAACACAGTTATCGACTTGCATTACTACAATCTATTCGACCCGTTTTTCACGAACATGAGCTCTGTAGATAATATTCAGTATATATACAAGAGTAGGCAAACACAGTTGCAGGCACTGAATGGTGCAAATGGACCGCTCGTTTTCATTGGTAAGTCCCTTGTTCTTACCCCATTTTCTAAATTTTACCCATTCTTATAAATCTTGATGTTATGATTTTAGGGGAATGGGTTAACGAGTGGAACGTGATGAGTGGATCTCAAGCGGATTATCAAAATTTTGGAGGAGCCCAGTTGGAAGTGTACAATGCTGCTTCGTTCGGATGGGCTTATTGGACGTTGAAGAATGATAGAAAGCATTGGGATTTCGAGTGGAACATCCGTAACAACTACCTTCAACTGCAATTAGGTATATAGTTTGTTCTTTCGTTAGTTTCAACAATCCTTTAAGCTACCATCATTAGTGTGATTTCATTTGTTTAGAATTGTTAGCACACTCGAGTTTTGCACTATTAATTTTGTATTAATATGGAACTGCATACTTAATATATTTTGGTGCAGGTGGTTCATCATATAAGCGAACTTCGAGTTATGTGATGTTTCTTGGATTGGCATTCGGCTTCTATCTTCTTTATGGTGTGTCGAGTAACTAGAGTTGCGATCATCTATTCCTACTTGGCTGGTACGCTTCGTTTAAACTGAGTCGACTCGAATCTATTCATTTATAGATACCATTCTTTTTGTGGTAAAATGGGATTAATGGCTTGAAGACAGCTTCTATTGATCCATGAAGAATCAAATAAATATATATCAATGTCATCCTTTTTTCGATTTTGTGCTTTGTTGTATACTTCTATATATATGGCTCAAATTGCTGTTTTGCGCCATTAATTCCCTAGTTTCTAGTTTAATTCTAATGCACCAATTAAGTTACGTTGTTTGGTAATCAAACTCCAAGACAAAATGCAGCACATCAATTCCATTGAATATATTCATCAAATTGAAATTGAATTACAATTTTTGTAACTATATAAAGAAGATAAATAAATTCTGGACCCTTCATTTGCTTTTTTCAATGAGTTTATTATGCATTATTTCTGGAACCTGACCACTTGTTCACATGCATGGTTGCCTTCGCCGCCTGCCGCAATTAGAAACCATCAGAGTTTGGATAAAAAAGACATTTATATATATATATATATATATATATATATATATATATATTATTTATTTATTCTTCTGATTCAAGCCAAAAATATAGATTACCTCTTTTTCCCAGTCGCATCTTATTGTAATAACGGCAAGTATCAAGGTCTGAACTGCAGTCCCACCAAATATCATACCAGCCCATATGCCCTGAAATTAAATCACAACAACAATTAAACCAATGAAAATATTCCCAAATATTCAATTTTATCCTAATAAATTAGTTATTCATCAAATTTGATATCAACAAACAATTACTCTCAGTATTATCCCTACAAGTACTGTTTTGTTCCAATTTTACCCCAACTTCCTATCCGATTTGTGCACATTCACATTATGATCTCTTTTTTTTTCCTTCTTTTGAAGAGATATTCACATTATTAATTATCTAATACTCCGTAGTATAAACACTGGTTAAGAACCCAAAAGAAATTAATATAAAAATAAAAATAAAAAAAACGAAGCAGAAATTAATTAAATCAAAAAATACATACCATAACTCCTTGATTGAAAACCCATCCCATGAGAACTCCAAGTGGGACCCCCACCAAATAGTAGCACCCAAGGTTGATATATGCCACATATGATTGCCATCCAGATCCAACAGCCACCCCTTCATAATAGTACACATCACACACACATAATTAATTTAATAATGTTGTATATATAATTATATATACAGAGATAGATGAAATGTCACATTCCAATTCAATGTGTACGATAACTAACTGATGTAAGGTTCATTGCCATATTCACGTTTATGTGTGTATCTAAAAGAACAATATATGTCAAGTGTCACATTTCAATTCAGTAAACTAATTGAATTTAAATAAGGCATTCAATCAAGATAAAGATAGAGGAAAGCAATTAAGTAATTAGTACCTGAGAGAATTGGTTGAACACTGTTGAGCAGAACTGTGAAAGCTAAGAGAAGAGAGAGGTGGCTGACTGCTTCTAGAACAGGTTTGCTTGATGTGAAAATAAGGGCAATTTGATTGTGGAATAACAATATAAGTAGCCAGAAAACTAGGCCAATCACCATGGATTCACACACTGATACTATGGTTGCAAACTTGGCCCCTTTCCCATTGCCTGCTCCTAGTTCATTCGCCACCCTTACCCTGCACACACACACACACATATATATTTCAAACACAATTCATTCTTAATTTTCTGACTATTATTGTTTGATTTTCGGTTGTCATTAAAATAATCTTCGTTATATGCTTAAATAAATTGTATCATAAATAAGTTGCATAAATAGTTATGGTATATATATTTATGTTACCTAATAAGTTTTATATTTTTATATGAACGACACCATATATATATATATATGCATATAACTCAATAGTACAATAGTCATCCATATAATATTTCATCTTATGATGAAAACAAATACTCCCTTTGATTTTTTAAGTATTCTATATCATAAAATTTTATATATATACAAAGAAATGTGTAAATTTACATTTTAACCTCATTTATTATTACTTATGGAGATAAAATAGGAAAAAAAAAACATTTAAAATTAACAAAATAAAAGATAAAAGACATGGGGGGGGGGGGGGGTTTACTAGTGAAAGTGGGAAGGCAAGCCAAATACTAGTAGAAGTGTTGTGAATCATAAACTAGTTCTTCTTTTTCTTTTTCTTTTGGAAAATGAATCATAAAATTAAAGATTAATTTGTAGCCAATGAAAAGTTGAAAAGTACTGTATATTATATTAGGACCACAAAGAAAAAGATTTAATCATGACCACCACTGATATATGAATTATTTGTTTCATGGCCTCATTCCAAGAAAGGAGAAATGATAAGTCTTTGCTCGTTTGAAAGCCTAATATGTATACTTTCATACATTATTGAAAAAAAGCAAACGAGCCAGCCAAACAGCACCTAAACTAAATTCAGATGCTGATAAAGACCTTCTCAACTCTCTTCTCCATAATTTCAGAACCTTCCTTGTATAAACTTTCTGCATGTACACCTGTCCGTGGGCCCGGCCCGGCCCTCCCTCTTTTTTATTTTTATTTTAAACTTTTTTAATTTAATACCGCACAGTTGTATTTTTCATTTGATCAATGTGTTTGCACCAATAGATAGTATTGAGTATTGATACATATGTACTGGAACTGACCAGAAATATAATATGATGCATTATGGCAACTGCAGGAATAACATATTAATGTTCATTTATAGTATCGAGATCATAGTATATGTTAGTATTAATGAAGAGAATGAAATTTACCCAGTTCCAGCAAAAAATGCTAGAGGAATCATCATTTCCCAGCCATTGATGCCCATGCTGCATATGCACACAGATAATAAAATATATATCATTAAAATATTTAGAATACACATACAAAAAAAAAAAATACTAGTAGTACTTTAGAAGAACAAATTCAAAAACAAAATACTTATTTTGGCGAGTGTATGAGAAAGAGAGAGAAAATGACATAATTATATACTAATACTAATGTTCAAGAGAGTTCGTAGCAATATTGAAGACGAAACTGGAAAATTGATAGAGAAGAGAAAACCGATATTTCAAACAATATATATTATATGTATTTGGTATCCTCTCAATATTTTCAATTTTAAAATTCGATTTCAACATATTACACCTATTCAAGAAAAGGATAGATATATCGAGATTTTGGAGTTTGTATTTTGTATTTACTTGAACAGTAACATTATCGGACAAAGGTAGCAAAGACCAATCAATCAATCAAAGAAAGTTCAAATTCGAGTGCTTACCAAACAGACAACGCATCAACTGCAATCGTCGCGTTTTTGAGATTTCCAGTCATCACGATTAGAATTCTATAGTACCAATTCTCCAAACTGTCCAATTTTGAGATCAATAAAAAGAAAAAGAAAAAGAAAAAAAATTGAAATTAGGAAATAAAAAAAGAAATTTAATTATTAAAAAAAATTGTCATTCAATTCGGTTTTATAGTGTGTGAATGTGTGTGTTGTTTGTCTGATAAAAAAAAGATAAAACGAAAAATTCATGATCAGATAAATATCTTTTATTTTAGAAGCGAAAACCATACCATAGCATGACGCCGGAAGAAGCAGAGAGCTTGAGAAAATCCCACAAACCGGCGAACGCCTGACCGGAGAATCCGGTCCACGAGTGCGGGCAGCCGCCGCACACGACGTAGAGGAACATCCCTATCACGGTGAGCCACCAGGAGACGCAGAGGGTGAAGGCGGTGGCAACGAGGCCGAGCTGGAGGCGGTAGACGAGGAGCCAGCTGAGGAGCAGGTGCACGACGAAGGCCCCCAGGTTGACCCACGCCGTGACGCTGTTCTTCAGCTGGCTCTGCAGGAACCGCTGCAGCGGGAAGACGAAGGCGAAGCTGAAGTGGAGCGGGATGAAGCAGAGCGCCACCACCCCCGACAGCTCCGCCACGTCATCCGGCTGCCCCAGCAGCCTCAGTATGGGCGCCGCAAACAAAAAGAGCGGCAGCAGCGCCACGCAGCACACGAAGAGCACGATCCACGACCGCTGCAGGTAGATCCCCAGCATGTAATACTTCTTCGCCCCGAACGCCTGCCCGCACAGTGTCTCCAGTGCGCTCGCCATTCCCAACTGCACCCACACATATAATTAATTAATTATTTAATTAATTAATCAACGGTTCAGATGGGTTCCTAGTTGTTATATTTAAAATTATTTCGACGTTATTTTATTTGGGAGGGTGGGGGGGTTGACCAGAAGGCCGAAGTCGAAGCCGACGATGACGTTGGAGGCGATGGACATGGCGGCCAGCTCGAGGTCGCCGAGGTGGCCGGCGAAGGCCTGGGTGATGACGAACATGGTGTAGGAGGTGATGCGGCTGAAGATGGCGGGGCCCACCACCCTCCATAGCTTCTTCGACTCTATCCATACTCTATGCGAGAGGGGGCTTTCGTCCTCGTTTTCTTCTTCTCCGTCTATGGCTCTGCTCTTTGTTGCTTCTTCCAGCAACGGTGCTGTAATCGCCGTCTCTTCGTTCTTCTCGCTTCTATTCGACGACGACATTTTTGCTTCTTCTCGTTAACTCTCTCTCTTTCTCTCTAACTTTCTCTCTCTCTCTCTCTCTCTTCTCGTGAGATATGGAAGATTGAGAGAAGAGGAGGAGGAGGAGGAGGAGGAGGAGGATTTGATATGATATTCTGTTAATTAAATAGCTTCTCGACCACCTCTGCAGCATCCTTGTACGTACCTGAGGGAAGGTGGACTGTATTTTATTTTTAGTGAATTATTATAAAAGTAGGATTGACTCAAATTTAACCATCACACAAAAGACACCACGTGTCTACATTAATTGAGAAAAGGTCCCAAATTAATAAGTGGATGTTGTCAACATTGTTTTGAATTGTGAATGTATATGCTCGTAAAATCAATCTACCTACCTTGTATTTGCTGCGTTCTCATTCATTCTATGTATATCATGAGTTCCTCACCAGTCACCACCTTACAAATTCGATATCTCAGTAATGATTTGCCTCATGGGTTGCCGACACTCGTACTAATATATATATATATGTAGTATATTTTTTAATTCCGCAGTTTAGATGTACACATTTGGATTTATTTTTTTTATTCACCGTTATAAAAGTGACATGTTGCTACATTGACGCCTACGACACTTTAAAATTGTCAATATAAACTATATAAAAATGAAAATAGTTAATGTTGCATGCATTACGTTGAAGCACTAAATGACATTTCAGTGGTAAAAAAGGTCATGATAAAATATTTAACGTAATACTTCATTTATTACTACACTGGCACTGGCACTGGCACATAGCATCATATATTATCAAATCGAGAAATTTTTTTAAACAATGACTGTTTTTTATACTTGTCGATTACTTGTGAGTGCAATAAAAAGTGTCATATGACAATAAGTAGAGTATGTTGTTTTGAAACTAATCACCAATCAGAATAAAACATGTCGTCATGTTTGCCCAAATTAAATTTAAAGGTGTATTCTTTTAATTTGATGCAACAGTATATGGTCCGATAGGAAAATGATTTATGAAAATCTCATAATGTCGCTCTCACTATGTTTTCTAAAGTAGAAAAAAGGCTTAACATGTGAAAAAATGTTGTTACTCGAAATTCATACGAAAATTTACATGATTCAATTGAAGAGGTAAAAAATGGTTGTCCAATTTCTTTTCTTTTCTTTTTTTTTTCTTTTTTTTCATCCTAACCGAAAAAATTATTTATCATAAAAAACAAATAAAAATATAACAGTAAGAAGTACTACCTTCATCCCATTATACTTGGCCACTTCACTTTATTGACTTTTTCGGCACGCGTTTCCACTAAAATCTAGTACGGGTTTTAAAATATAATTTTGAAGTATTCTTATCCCGTAAAAAAAAATACTTCAAAATTATATTTTAAAACCCGTATTAGATTTCGGTGGAAACACGTGGCGAAAAAGTCAATAAAGTGAAATGGTCAAATATAATAGCATGGAGGTAGTATATTATTAAGAAAAAGTGTTCCCTTAAAAAAACAAAAATTTAAGAAAAAGTGTTGGACAAGTCATTACTATCATGGGTCCACCCATGACTTACTTGTTTGGCCATGAATTGTCTTTAACCTAGCTACGAGCCTATATATTAAGTAGGCCATCAACGTATGCATGAGCATGACACAATTTAGGATGTAACAAATTTCTTGATTATGAATATCAAAATATGACACAATTTAGAATTTAATTATGAATATCAAAATATGACACAATTTAGAATTAACAATTTCTTTTTTTATTTTATTTTTATGAATTTGATTATGAAAGTACCAAACTAATTCTTTTTTTTGCTGACATTCTTGGAGATGATTAATATCAGGGACCAAATAATTAAAATAGTTAGTGGGAAAGGGGGAATATACAACGAGAGAATGTATAAAATAAAGGGGCAACAATTAAAATAGTCACTTTGATATATTAAAGATAAATAATAGTCACTATGATAAAAAGATAAAAAATAGTCACTCTTACCATAATACCCCGCTCTCCACCGAATTCACGAATTCTAAATTCTAAGTCGTGAATTGCTAAAAAAAAATATAAGGCAATTCACGAATTTATAAATTAATTCGTGAATTCACTCACAAAAATATTCGAAATCACGAATTCACAAACTCAATTCGTGAATTTACTCACATAAAATATCTGAAATCACGAATTGAGTTCGTGAATTTAAGAATAAAAGAGTAACAAATCACGAATTACGAGTTCCCAACTCGTGATTTGTCAATACACCTCCACAAAAAAGTCATCCTTACAATCTCAAATTTTGTCTCCAAAATAGCTCGATCAACTCTTCCAGAACACAACTCGTGAATTTGAGTCGTGATTTTAGGAAAACAATTCCTCCTGAAAATCCTATATTTTGAATCTCAAATTCCCGACTCCCAGAACGACTCGATCTCCATCCAGATCTTGCAAGGTACGCATTGAAGCTCAATCCATTCCCAGAGCTCGATCCCCACCTCGCGAACCGGTAGCAATCGACGGATAACCCTGAAATCGATGGCTCCGTCCAGTTGTGCGCCGAGGACTGCGTCGAATTTTATCGGGTGTTGGGGACAAAAGACTGTTCCGGCGAAAGCGTTCTGGCCGATGAATGACGAGCTGCCGCGGCGGAGAGGTGGCTGGTAGATGAGACGGCCAACGGCGGCGGGTGCTGGAGGGCCTCAGACGATGAATAGTTCTAGAAATGGGTGAAAGTTAAAGTTGGAGAGAATTGGGCCCTTCTTGTTGTGTGGGAATCGGAGTCAGTGGGAGATTAATTCATTAAGGGTATTTAAGTATTTTAATACAAAAAGTGGCTAATTTTTATTTTTTTTATCCAAGTGATTAGAATTTAACTTTACAATTTGAAAGTTGCTATTTTTGACTATTTTCCCAAAAAAATAAATATAGCACTAGTATTCATGTATACTAAGGAGTACGGAGTACTTGATCCTACGGTCTTGTTTTTCTTTGACAAGTAATTAAGAGAGACAGTTTTTCACGTTTTTGTACTGTTAATCAGCGTGAGTTCGTAAAAATTGGTGATAATTAAATGATTTATATATGTCTTTTCTTGTCTCCCACTCATTTAGCAATTCAAAGATGGCAACCCACGGATTATTTTTTTCTCTCTTTAATTATAAGTAGAGATCTGTTAGTACAATCAGCAAGTTTAACATTTGAAATATAAGGTAGATATACCTTGTATATAAAGGGGAGCACCACCCACATTAGTACGAGACATTTTGGGAAGGAGCCCAAGAACAAAACCGTGCGGGTTTGGCCCAAAGCGGACAATATCATACTAGTGTGGTTCGGAAGCCCGTCTAGCAGTCCATAACTAGTTTATATTTCAGATGTGGGACTTGCTAATTGTACTAACAAGATCAAATTGGAATACTTATATGATAACATTGTTCAAAAATGGGTTCTAATAAAGTTTGAAAGTATATTACAAAAATAGTTCAAACTTTAAATAAATAAATAAAATGAAGAAGAAGAAGAAGAAGAGAAAATTAGTTGCTTCCACTGGATCGAGACACGCCACTCGTTTCAACAGTTTGGATTTTAATAAAACAATTTAAAAGATCAGAGCTCAAATTCCTTTTTTAATCAGAAAATTATATATCCAATTATCCATATTATTCTAAAATCTATTTTTTCTAAGAAAATTAGAAAGAAGTGGTATATACTTATATTATATACATACACTATATAACAACAACAACAAAAAAAGCATGCCCGGTTAAAGTACCCTCTCTCTCTCTGCTGTCTCAAAAATCATAAAATGTTAGTAAAATTTATAAATAAAGAAAATGTCTAAATCTTACGTAAGCAATTGCGAAACCTTTTTGTCATATTATGCATGCAATGTGCATTTGTTTGAGTTTGACTTTATCACTAAAACATGCGGGCGTAGGACAAGATAGTTGGATTTTTGCATGAAAATGAATGGTGATTAAGATGAAGGAGTAATGCTATACGACGGCTAATTGACAATATTATATATTCCTCTCATCCACGATAAATTCATGCATTTTAATGTGTTAAAAAGTTATTATAGCATACTCCCTCCGTTTCGTTGAAAACACTCTATTTTTTTATTATACATCACATATATTCAAGAAACAGACATTTTTCCGACGAAATGAAGATTGTATAGTATTCTACTCGATATAGTGTACGATACACTATATCAAGTGAGATTTAAACTCTATCTGACTATCTTAAAATTCACTTTTCAGTAGATCAAAATGTGTGGCGAAATATTATAAGCGCATTTATCGTGGTGGACGGAGTATATAAAGAAAGTTATTATAAATATATACTTTAAAAACTAAATTAATCTTTAAAAAAAAAATTAAATCGCACTAAACAAAACTAAACTACACATGAAAAATTATCAACATGGCACCGTCACATTAGCGATGGACACAATATGTCTGCCCACGATGGCGGTAGAGCGTTTCTACAAGTTCATGTACCTATTTATCAAATAATAGAAAAACAAATTTTTTTGGCTCAAAAATCTAAAAACACTTGAGAAAGAGTCAATCTTACGTTAGGACTTAGGAATCTCACTTAAAATAAATTCATCGTTTTTTTTTTGGCAATATCATTTGTATCTTTATTGTATTTTTGTGAACAAATGATGCATTAACATTAAGTTTCTTTTTTCTTTTTTCTTAATTTTATCTAATATACTGCGTGCATATACCTCTAGTTATATGAAATCAATTTGTGTGTAAAAGTTTTCGTACTTTCTATTTGCTCAAAAACTAGGTATGAGTAGTGATTCTAGCATAAACAAAAGTACACAATTAATTTTTCATGTCCAAATTTTAGAGGTCCCAATTTAGGATAAAATGGAAGTATAATGACCCACTGAACAAAATTAGAGGGGCCAATCTCAAAAGGAAATTAAAAACTTTGAGGAGACAACACAAATACAGCTATGCCTATAGCTAGTAAGACCCGGCCCGGAAGGCCAAATATTTGGATCTATCTGGGCTATTAATAATTAGGCCCAATAGATTTTCTCGGCCCAATACTTAATTTGACTCTCGACATAAAGGACGCATTTTTCCAATTTAATAAAACGAACAATCAAAGTTTGATTTTAATGTAATTTGTTAATGCAAATATGCTACTAATAGTTCTTTAGATATTTGAATAACAATGAAAAAATTAAAAAAAAAATGATATAAAGACTAAAATGTAAGTGCTGCCAACGGGAGGTGACTAGCATATCATATACGGAATACTACGTATTACATAGATTTAGCTAGGATGAAATTAGTTAATACACTTTTATCCCAACTAATAAAAGCCTCCATATTTTCTTAAAATACTCCATTCGTCCCTGAAATTCGACATGGGGTCCTCCGTCCTCAAAATTCATGCACTTCCATTTTGAATTGCCTCTCAAATCCATGCACCTTCCATTTATAGAAGCGGACTCATTATACTAATATATTTCTCTACTTTTACTTCAATACATATTTTTCTCTATTTTTTAACATTTCTTTTTTTCCATGTATAGCTTTGTTCCATAAATTATGCACGTGCAACTAAATTTTGGTTTGGATTTTTTCCTTAAAATATACGTACTCCGTATATAGTATTTGAATAATGTATGTAAATGAATTGAAAATTAAACTTAATAAAGAGAATGACGTGTTGTTTTGTCATTATGTAATAAAATAATTTATAAAACAAAATAATTCACCATCTTATAAGCCCAATTAGTCAAAAACTTCAACATCTTATAAACTCATAAAAATTACAAATGTGATTTTTATGATTTTATACCTTATATATATTTAAAAAATAAGACATTTATAATGGGATGGATTAGAGGGATTACATTTTATAAGCATTTTGAAAAAACTTATAAGATGTTGAGCTCATAAGCTCATCTAAATAACTTAGCTAAACATCAATAAGTTGGAAGGCATAGATTATTAAAAATAAGAATGAATATATGTATAGGAAGGAATATCACATTATGAGAATACCACATTATCTTATCCCACAAAAAGGTGTTATTATTGTGCCCACCGTGGAAATGCTACTTAGGCCGCCCACAACGCGCCGGAGTGAGCGCTCTTCCGCCGAGGCCGATCTCGCGAGCGCTCACCCGCGCGCGTTGTGGCAAGAGAGATCGGTCAGCGGGTGTGCACGGCTCCTCAATGAGATCGGTCGAAGCTTGCTGACGTCAGCAAGCCATTTTTTTTTTTATCGCCGAAAATCGGCGAAAAATTAAAAAAAAATAAAATAAAATTATTTCAAATTTTGTGATTTTATATTTAAGTTTAATAAATTGAAATAGTAATAGAAATAAAAAATTTAAAAACAAGAAATTAAAAAAATAATAATAATAATTAAAAAATATGAGAGATCTTGGAGAGATCACGTGCATTGGGGATCTCTCCGGGAGTGATATCTCTCACCGAAAAAGTGGGAGAGATCTCACTTTTTGGTGAGCAACATTGTGGAAGGCCTTATTTATATGTATTGATATTGGTGTCGTAATCGAAATCATATGAAAATTATGTACACCATCATTACTTTAGTAAAGTTACACAGCCATAGATTCTATGAATAAATAATCGTAAATAGTCAAAGAAATACTATTTTAACATTAATATAATTCAAATGCATCCTCAACTTTCTTCTTCTGACGATCTTAATTTTGAGCGAGACTACTTAGAAAACATATTATACGAAAATATAAATGCGACTACTTAATTGTGTGGATGAAGATATAATCATGTCATAAATGCGACTCTCTTGATAGTAGATATCAATATCAATATATTATACGTTCCGTTGCGCATTTGAAGCACCACAATGATTCACACGTCTATGTGGCGTCTCCTACGGCCTCCATTCTTCTAAAATCTATATATTTATACATATTAATTATTATTTATATATATCAATATATTGATTATTGATTATTATAATCTATTTATATTATACCACATAATAGACTATGTTTTATACCACTACACCACATCACTAAATAATACTTATTTAAGGCTTACGATATATATATCCATTATTCAATCAGTTTTGAATTATTATCAACTATATTAGGTTCATTTACAAAATTATAAATATAATTTTTGAGTATAACTATATATAATATGAATATGTATATTTTTTTTTATTGATTTTAACATATGTTTCTTAAATTTTTATGAAACTATACTATACTATACTATATAAATCATAATTTATATATATATATATATATATATATATATATTTTTATTAACTTATTTCTTAAATGGTTCAACCGATCGAACCATGACCCGAAAAATATTTTGTGTATTTTTTGCTCCGAAGTGACAATGTCAAGGGTGTTTTTGCTACTTTTCTCATAAAAGAAAAAAAAAGAAAGAAAAAGAAAGTAAAATATTTTGAGCTGTGCTATTTTCAATTTCACTTAATCAAGCTAACTTTTTTGACAATATTTTGGCTCTGACACCATTTCAATTTTGAGGTGGTCCGCCCAAAATTTTTTGATATTTTTTTAGTTTGTATCGATAATTACAATTGACAAAATTTTGTAACGAAAAATATATTTTAATTTTTAAACACAAATCAATTTTGAGGTGATCCATTGGCCAATAAATTTTCTAAAATCTTTTAATATGTATAGATAATTATAATTGTCGAATTTTTATAATAAAAAATATATTTTAAATTTAAAATAATTGACAATAATTAGACACAAAAATGAGCATCGTGTACTATTTTCAATTCGGATTAGCTAAATTTTTTTTTATTAAAATAATTTCGCTCTAATACTATATTGATTTTGAGGCGGCCCATTGGCCATGAAAAATTTCATGATGGAGATTTCCTTCGTTGATTTGATTTTTTTTATTAATACATATAGAGGACAACTACTCAATAAATATTAGACTGCATTAAACTATTTTTCTAATAAAATTTAATCTGACTTTATAACACATATTCTCAAACAAATTATCATAATACTACTTTTTTTCAGTTCGGCTGATCAGGCTAAACTGATTTTTAGTAAAAATATTTTTGCCCTAACACTATTTCAGTATTGAGGTAGTCTGTTGGCTAAGAAGTTTTTGATTTTTTTTGGCTCTGATACTATTTCGATTTTGAGGTGGCCCCGTTGGCCAAAAAAGTTTTAAAATGTTCTTATACATTGCAGTCTCGGACCCAAATTGAGTTGAGCCAGTTCAAGGTTGATCATGCTAAACTGATTTTTAGTAAATATATTTTTGCCATAACACTCTTTCGGTATTGAGGTGGCCCATTGGCCAAAAAAATTTTGAATTTTTTTGGCACTGATAATATTTTGATTTTGAGGTGGCCCGTTGGCTAAAAAGGTTTTAAAATGCTCTTATGTATTGCAACATTGGGCCCAAACTGAGTTGAGGAACTTACGGGTCAAGGATCTGTTGTCCGCGCTAGCTGCTGCCGAGGAGTTGGTGGACTTGAATGCAAGTGGCTCTTCTAAGCCCAAACATGTAGATGCGGGACGTGCTAAGGACAAGAGAAAAGGTTGGAAGAAGAAGACTTTCTACGACCCAGTGCTGGTGGTGCGATGAGTCACGCTTCGGGGGCGGGGACAAGATTCGCAGGTGCTTCATATGTGATGGAGACCACCAGATACGGGACAGTCCGAAGCGGAAGGATAATGTTGGGAGAAGTTGAATGCCGTGGTCGCTAAATCCGTGGAGGAGGAGGCTCGGGTCAACACGATGCAGTACATTTCGAGTATGCAAGTGTTGGATGAGGGTCAGGACATGCCGAAAGTGGGT
The DNA here is from genome assembly GCA_001642375.2 of Mentha longifolia. Classification (NCBI taxonomy): domain Eukaryota; kingdom Viridiplantae; phylum Streptophyta; class Magnoliopsida; order Lamiales; family Lamiaceae; genus Mentha; species Mentha longifolia. The sequence continues at coordinate 12,551,536 of CM038111.1, read as the reverse complement.
CGTGGGGAGCCTGGGAAGGACATAGTGATGAAACAACCAAGTGTGGGCCGTGGTGTGCTCACGTATGCAAAAGTCTTGGCGGGAGCTGCGTCAAGCAACGGCCGTGGTGTGCTAGGAGAACTCGCTTGTGGTGAGCGAGTTGTTGCTGAAAATGGATAGAAGACAAGAGGCTTATCCCACTTGACGAGACGTCGTCGAGTTTTGGTGGGGGAGGTTTGTTATACCCCTAAATTGGCGGATGTAGCAGGTGCGCTCAGCCACGGGCGACTATATACGATTTTGAGGTGGCCCGTTGGCCAATATATTTTTACTTAAATCGGCAGATACAGTTGGTGCGCCTAGCCACGGGCGACTCATATTCGATTTTGAGGTGCCCGTTGACCAATATATTTTTGAAATTCTTTTAGTATGTATCGATAGCTATAATCATCAAATTTTTGTAACAAAAGGTATATTTTGATTTAAACATCTAAGAATATATTAAACATAAAATCGATTTTGAGGTGGCTCATTAGCTAATAAATTTTTGAAATTCTTTTAGTATGTATCGATAGCTATAATTATTAATTTTTTGTAACAAAAGTGTATATTTTTAATTTAAGACACTTCACAATAAATTACAAATATAATAAGAATCGTTTCAAAATTTCCCGTTGATCGAGCAGACCCTTCGTGCTAGTTTTGATTTTGATAGATATAAGTAGAGTACAACTACTTGATAAATATTCGAGTACAACATATTAAAATATTTTTTCTAATAAAATTCAATCTGACTTTGTAACACTTTATTTTAACAAATTATCACAATATTACTATTTTAATAAATACAGAGTATATAATAAAATGATACCCATCGAAATTCGACGGGATACGAACTAGTAGTAGTAGTATATAAATGTCGTGCATCTCAACAAATAGCCATTCGAATAAAGTGATGATCGAAAAAATTAATTGAAATCAAGAAATACAAGCAAATATACCGCAAAAAAGGGTAATAAAAAAAATGGAAAATGACTATAAAGCCACCAAGAAAGCGACAAAGTAGAGACAAATCCCATCGAATAAAGAGTACACATCATCGCCGCCACGTGGAGAACTTACATCAACGCCACCGTAACAAGCGCCGCCGTGAAAGCGGTGGCGCCAAAGACAGCCCTGCTCACGAAACCGTCGTTGGAGCCGTCGGCGGGTGTCTGATCGGCGGCTGGGCCTGGGGTGGGGGCGGCGGTGGGGGTAGCGGTGCCTGGTGCAGGGGCGGGTGATGCAGATGGGGTCGGGGTGGGGGTGGCGGCCGGGGTTGGGGCGGGGGAAGCCGGAGCAGGTGAGGGAGATGGTGGCGAAGTAGGCGGCGCCACCGGTACGGCGGTGGGGGCGGCGGTGGGAGAGACGGTTGGAGCGCCAGACGGTGCTTGGGCCATGCAGGAGGTGGCGATCAGTGCTAGCAGAAGAAACACCTTGAGGGATGATGATGATGAAGCCATTGCAACTTTGTGTGTGTGTGTGTGTGTGAGAGAGAGTGAGAGTAGTGAGAGTGAGAGAGAGAGAGGTATTGAGGGTTGGGGATTGAAGGTGGGAGAAAAAGGGCTGGAAAGTGAAGATATATATAAAGTTAGAGAGAGGGAGAGAAAATCAGTGGGATTAAATTAAATAAATAAAATTAAAAAGATAAAGATTCCATGGAAATGATTTAAACACAAAAACATTTTACAGACGTGCATAGCATATGAGGTGTGGGAAACAGAAGAATCTCTCTTTCCTAATTAATTAAGTAAGATTTAATTCACTCTTTTGAAATTTCCCATTAAATAATAAAGCGGTGATACAATGAACATCTTTAAGAAAAATGTAAAAGAAAAACTTTAAATTATGTAGTACTATTCATTTTTTTTTATTTTTTTTATGATGATAATATATATGGAAACGAAAATTGAGGAGGAGTTATTTTGGTTTTACGAAATTGAATAATACTCTCATCATCACTTTGTATCTTGGCTTTTACTACAAGACCTCCTTAGTGCATTTAAGAAAGGAAAGGGAAAGAGAAGTGTTGGTGAGCTGTACCCTTTTCTAAATTGTTTAAAGTATTACAGCTATATATATATATACATTATATGTATATACACACATACTATCTCCATCTCGTTATATTAGAGTTTATTTCCGTTTTGGTCCGTCTCATTACATTAGAGCTCTTTCTAAAATGACAAAAAATATTTAGCTACAATTAACTCTCTTTCCTTAGAATTGATTATAGTCACATATTCTTTCATTAATTGATTTATGTGAAAGTCAAATAAGTTTTAATGTAATGGGATGGAAGTAGTATAACATATATATATATATATATATATTAGTTGGTATTTTCTATTTGGTCCCTTCGAAGCTTCTGGATTAGCATTTTTCGTATTGTATCAATGTTGGAAAATTATGAAGGTTTATTTTACTGGGCGGGTGAAATGTCACTATATAATGTATCTATTAATCAATGAAGTTTAAATTCGATCAAAGTCACAAAATTAACGTGTTTTTTTAGACAAAAAAATCCACCTATTGTTATAGTAAAAAAATTGTGATGTATAATGAGTAAAGTTGTGATTAATATATATAATAAGCCCTTTATGCCGCATCCAAAGACAAATACTCCTACTACATGACTTAGAAAACGTCACAATTGATTAATTGGACCTAATTATTATTATTACAGTATTTTAATATTTTGGTAAGTTTGGTGTCACTTTGAGTGATAACATCTTAATTTGAATTAATTATGAAAATTCGCATCAATAATATCCAAGGTTACTTAGTTGTTTGATAAAATAGGTAAGATCTCGTGATCGAGAATAATATATATTCCTCGTGTAACAATTCATCGGATCGGTATTTATTCTTCAATAGCGCGGTCACACTCAATGATGTTTTACTTTTGCCATTAAATATTTTAATAATTCTCATCGGAATCGGTATTTATTCATATTAAAATAATAATTTTATAATTAAAAATACTCAAACTATACACAGTTTGTTATGATATCGCTATAGAAACGCTACAATGCATATCGTGGGCAGTGTGCCCACCGGTGATGTTTTTTTATTAGGGTTTAGTTATTTTAGGTAGATTTAGTTTTTTTATAGTATAATTTAATTAATTTTGGTATATCTTTTATTAATTTCTTTATTTATGTCAATGTCACGTTATCCGTAGGCATATTAAGTGTGCTTACGGTGGACATTGGAGCATTATTCGATATCGCTATATATCTTTTCATCTCATGATTACTATATATTCTTATATACTACTCCGTAGTATTTATTAATAATCCTGTTACATGTGTTTTAATAATTGGATTGGATGATAGGGACAGAGTGTTGTGATGGAGGAACTAGATAAAAGGGGGCTTAGATTAGCTGTATATTACCAAATTTTATTGACAAATATACTTTAATGTTTAATTGGAATTTTGGTGCAAGCTAGAGAAGATATAAGAGCATCCCCAATGGGAATCTCTAAAAAGTGGGATCTCTCCACTTTTCCGGTGGAGAGATCCCACTCTCCCAGTGGGACGAGTGTTTCTCCGGGATCTCTCCGAATTTTTTATTATTTTTTAATTTAAAAATCGAATTTCACATTTATTTTTTCAATTTCTAATTCGATTTTTATTTTTGATATTTTTTATATTCATAATTTGATTTTGTTATTTTGAACAAATCGATCGAAAAAATAATGTCAAACTTCGAGCAAATAAATTATACGATTTAAATCAAATTAAGATTTTAAATTAAATATAATTCAAACTTTAGATGAAATTCATATTTTAAATAAAATAAAAAAATAAAAATAAAAAATTGAAAACGAAACTAGAAAGAAAGACAAAAAACAAAAAAAAAACAAAAAAGTAGAAAGAAAAATGAGCGAAGGAAAAGAAAGAAAATAAATAAATAAAAAAACAGAAAATGTGGGATCGACAGGGTGCCGCTCCGGCGCTCCTCTGCACTGCGATCTTGGGTGCGCCAGTGGGGGCTGGTGTCGCTGTGGGATCGCTCCATGGCGGAATGCCCGAGCGACACCACCCCATTGGGGATGCTCTAATAATAATAAAACTAATTAATCATCTTTATTTTGTTAGCGTGTGGAGAAAAAACAGCCCAACATCTTCGTGGTTTCCCACAAATTAACATGAAATTATTCTTTTGGATCATGTATTGGCTGTAGTACATGATTTTCTCATTATCTTAATTAACCGACGCTTCTATAAATATATTAATCATGCTATTAATTTTATTCCTATAGTTGATCAAACGACAATCAAACCAACTTATCAAAAAATCGATTATAATAATATAATAGTATTAGTTTTATATTTATATAAAAAATTACGAACCTGTATAATACTTAAATATAAAAAGAATCAACAAATGATTGTGTCAATTGATAAAGCTGAAAACATAGTTGTACACACACAGTATAATACTAATATAAGAACACTGTGCAAGTAGCCAAGATGGATAACAAACATATTGTTCTAACCATTCCTATGAAATATGAGTAATTAAGAAAATTAAAAATCTTTAGGGTTATCATATCCAATTCATATACCATCACAAAATCAAATGAATTTTTTTTTGGAAAGTAAATAATAAATGTAGTTTTCAACACAAATAATAATCTTCATTGTAAATGGAGTAGCTCTCGTACGTCTTAAGAAAATGTAGTTTTCAACAAAGAAAATATGTATGTAAAACGTATAATATTTTAAAAGAAACTTATGATTATGTGAATAAAGTATTTCAAGAATATACCTCTATACTAAAATTTGGAATACTCAAGCAACTTTAAGTCAATTTTAAATTAATTGTTTTCTCTTTAGACCTGAACTATAACTCGAATATTGACATTTGAATCTAGTTAGTTCTTTTTTCTTTTTTTTCTTTTTTTTGAAAGCTCAAAATTAATGTTTCACTTAATCCACATGTTTCTACTCATAAAGTGTAAATATTTTGAGATTTTATTCATATTTTCCCCTATGGTGTAAAGTTGAGGGCTATGCGAATCTCTTAATTTGGGTTTAAAGGCCCTAATATTTTTTTTGGAGGAAGAAAAAGGCCCTAATATTATAATTTTGACAAAGGACTAGTTCCCAATTGGGCTTACGACTTTGAAGCTTGTTTGTCAAATCCATCAAATTATTTTTCTCTAGGGTATAAATAAATCTATAGACAAAAACTTGTGTCAGCCGGAGGCACCGTGCGGCCGAATCTATATGAATAAAAATGTCAATCTTTAACATAATTATTTTACGAATAAAATGATAATTTTTAAAAGTGTCAATCTTTATACAGAAAAATGTTAATCTATATAAATAAAAGTGTCATTGTTTTAGCCCGGCCACACGATGCCTCCGACTGACCCAAGTGTGTCCCAAATCTATATGGATCACGCTATCAGAGTAAAAGTGTTGCAATTGTTAGTTGCTACCTTTAGATAAATTTTGGGGTGCAAACGAATATCGACAAAACAAAAGGTAATTGCGTGAGTGAGCAAAGAAGGAATAAAGGTACATATCATAATTTTCCCACATTATTATGATTTGAAAAGGGCGTTCTGCGTTCATAAACCCAGAAAAAATGCAGAAATCCAAGCTTACTAATTCAAGAATAATATTCCCAGAAAAAGTAAACTATTTCCCTATAATGAAATGGTTACTATAATGAATGGTTTACCTGCCCGGGAAGATGAAGCTTTCATTATAAGTTGACGATAGCTCATATCATTTCGAGAATAAATGTCAATTGTTGTTCTACTTCAGGAATTCAAGGTGTTTACTCAGTAGTTTAAATTTTTATGATTACAATTCATCCCACTTCGGGGTCTTAGATCGTTATTATACGCCTTAGAGGTTTGAGAATAATTTCATATAAGTGCTATTTTTTATGTTGACAGATAAAATGACTAACAACGTTAAGAATAGATATGAAGAAGAAGAGGAAGAACTGTAGTAATGTTCACACGAATGGAAGAAAGATTTTGATCTCCGGTATAGAAGAATAGCGTGATGAAGAAATGGCTAAAATTGCATGTATTTGTTTTCCTTCGCCATTTTAATTTTTTATTTTTTTCTTTTCTTTCAAGCCTTATTTTGGACGTATGTGTGGATTGTTAGAGCAATATTACCTATAAGATCCCTAATACTATACATTTTTCATAGTGCATTTTCTTAATGTTTTCTTGATATTTAATTTTATAAACATAACAACGAAGAAAGAACGAACACAAGATTTACGTGGTTCGACAATGTGCCTACATCCACGGAGGTCGACGAGAGATCCACTATAACAACGAGAACACCGATGACTTGCACAGCCCGCAAGCTCGTCTCAAAATGCGTACACCGATTTTACCCAAGAGAAGAAAATCCTTCTTTCTTGTACAAATCTCACCCTCTCAATCCTCTCGTGTTTCCCACCCCCTCACAACGCTCTTGTTTCTCTCACAAGTGTGATAGAAGAACCCTAATTCTATTATAATACAAAAGAGGGTTAAACGGAATTAATCTGTCAAGAAGCGACATACGCACGGTCCGTGCCTCTGTTGCACCACAGACGCATAGTTCATGCCTTGGTACAGAAATGTCTGAAACTCGTTCAACCCTTGAGCACGGTCCGTGCTTTGAGACCACAGCCATGAACGGTCCGTGCATGGCCCAACACTCCACAATTCCCAACATCATTGCTTATCCTCACAATTTAATTGTTAAATTAATGTGTTGAGTGTTTGATTTAGTCAGGTATCCATCCATCGGAAATGTTTCTTTGCTCATTGTGCGCACCACGGCTGACATGATAGTATTACGTCGATAAATTTTCTATTTAGGGTTTAGTGTGTTTTAATAGAGTTTATATTTAAGGTATGTATATTTATAATAGTTTCCCTTAATTATAGCATTATACGTCAACCGTGAGCACATTAAGTATGTGTACAGTGGTAGGAAATTATTCCTCATCCATCTATGTTCCTATTTCTCCTTCCTAAAAAAGTATATGTAATTTTAATAGTTTCCAAAACAACATAATATAAAATATAGTTATTTGAAGTTTTTAATATTAAAAATGTCAAAATTTTTGGATAATTTATCTATATCTGTTCTCATATTTTCATAGATTTTACATTGTGTCAATCTCCTAAAATAGTCATTTTAATAAGTAAAAAGTTTAAAATAGTCAATAATAAATAAAAGGTATTATAATAGCCATTTTTTGCATTTAGTATGGAATTCTGCGGCTGACTTTGCCATTTACGGAGTAATATGATCGTCTCCAAACATTTTAGTAGAAAACGGGCATACAGAATTGAAGTTCCCTAGACGATATAATGGAGGAAGAGGAGGAGTATTCTGAAGCACTTTCTGGAGAGGAGAAGCAGGTTCATGTTTCCGGGCAGTACGCAAACTTCATCTAAGTTCCTTCATGATTGTATATGGAATGTATATTTATGTCTACTCGTGTGTGTATAGTTGTGTTCGGTTATGTTCGCGTGCATTCGTGACTGGTCGTGACTCACGATTCGTGGTGTTGATTAACGAATCGGGATCGTTACTCATGATTCGTGCTCGTGACTTAGGATTCGTGGTTGTAACTCACGATTCATAGTTTTGACTATCAAATCGTGATCCTTACTCATGATTCGTTTCATGATCGTTACTCATGATTTGTGGTCGTGATTCACGATTATTCATGGTTTTGGCTCACGAATCGTGATCGTTACTCACAAATATTGAGGGAGAATGCCTGTATATCCTCTTCCAAAAAATTGCGGCGCCAGCATCCTTTACGTTTTGCAGTTCTGCAAATGTTGTGCCCTTTTCTTTTTTTCTTTTTTTTTATAAAAAAAATTGACTTCCGTATCTTCCGCTTCTATTACTCCTATTTTTTGTTAATTACTGGATACACTAATATAAGGGCAAGTTTGGTATGAAATACAAAAAATGGCCATTATAATACATTTTACTTATTAGTGGCTATTTTAAACTTTACTTATTTAACTTTACTATTAAAATGGTTATTTTGGCCGTTCTCTCATTTTACACGTCTCCCTTTAAAATTTGTAGATGACCTTGCTATTGAATCAGAAAATGTGGGTGCACTCTAATTCTTATATTTATAAAATTGAAATTGATTTTTTAAACGTAAACTCATTACTTTTCAATTTCAATATAATTTGTACTAAAGTGATAATCGAAAAAAATAGTACAGTAATTGAAATAAAGAAATACAAGCAAATATAGCGCAAAAAGGGTAAACAAAAATAAAAATGAGAGATGATGACTATTAAGCCCCCAAGAAAGCGACAAAAGTAGAGGCAAATCCCATCGATTAAAGAGAGTACAGCATCAACGCCACCGTAACAAGCGCCGCCGTCTGTGGCGCCAAAGACAACCCTGCTCACGAAACCGTCGTTGGAGCCGTCGGCCGGTGTCTGATCAGCGGTTGGGACGACGGTTGGGACGGCGGTTGGGACGGTTGGGACGGCGGTTGGGACGGTTGGGCTTGGGGCGGGGAGGGGCGGAGGAAGCGGTGCCTGGTGCTGGGGCGGGTGATACTGATGGGGTGGGGACGGCGGCCGGGGTTGGGGCGGGGGAAGCCGGAGCAGGTGAGGGAGATGGTGGCAACGTAGGCGGCGCCATCGGTACGGCGGTGGGAGAGATGGTTGGAGCGCCTGACGGTGCTTGAGCCATGCAAGAGGTGGCGATCAGTGCTAAGAGAAGAAGCACCTTGAGGGATGATGATGAAGCCATTGAAATTGAAACTGACTGTGTGTGTGTGAGAAAGAGAGAGGTATCGAGGGATTGGATTTTGAAGGCGGGAGAAAAAAGGATGGAAAGTGAAGATATATATAAAGCGAGAAGAGAGAGAAAATCAGTGGGATTAAATTTAAAAAGAAAAAAAAAACAAAGATAAGATCCATGGAAATGATTTAAACACACATTTTACAGACGTGCATATCATTAGCATATGAGATTATGAGGTATGGGAAACAGGTCTCTTTCCAAATTAATTAATAATAAGATTTGATTTACTCCTTTGAAAATTCGCATTTGAATTCCGGATAGTAATTAATTGTATTAAACTAGTTCGAATACCGATTCCAACGGCTTTATGATATTTTATAAATAAAAATATCAAATAATATAATATGCTATTAGTATGTATTTATTAAGATGTTAATATTATGATATTTATTAAACAAAAGGTGTTACACACTCATATTAAATTTTATTAGAAAAATAGTTTAATGCGTTGAGTAGTATTTAACTATTTATCGAGTAGTTGTATTCTGCTTATACCTATTAAAATCGAAAATATCATGAATGATTTTCCCGATCAATGGTTGAAACGATTCTCATTTTGTGTATAATATATTGTCAAGTGTCTTAAATTAAAAATATATTTATTTGTTACAAAAATTTGACAATTATAGCTATCAATACATACTAAAAGAATTTAAAAAATTTATTGGACAGCATAGCACCTCAAAATCGATTTTGTGTCTAATATATTGTCAAGTGTCTTAAATTCTTTTTGTTACAAAATTTTGACAATTATAGCTATCGATCATACTAAAAGAATTTCAAAAACTTATTGGATAACGGACCAACTCAAAATCGATTTTGTATCTAAAACTTAAAAATATATTTTTTTCTTACAAAAATTTGACAATCATAGTTATTGATACATCTTACAAGAAATTTCAATATCTTATTGGCCAGCGGGACACCTCATAATCGAAATAATGTTAGAGCCAAAATATTTTAACTTAAAAAAAGTTTAGTGTATGCTCAACCCGAACTGAAATTAACATGAAATTATTCTCTTGGATCATGTATTGGCTGTAATACATGATTTTCTCATTATCTTTACTAACCAAAGCTTCTATAAATATACTACCCCCATCCTGTTATACTAGTCTCCTTTCCGTTTTGGTCCGTCCCATTATATTAGTCCCCTTTCCAAATAAGGAAAGATTTAACATTGAATTCAGGGCCCTATTAGTGTTAATTAGGCCCGAAATGTGATTAGTGGGTAATGACCCAACTAATGGCCCAAATATGTTAAAACAGTTTTCAACCCTAATTCTCCCTCATTCTAGAGGTTTCCACCCGACCTCTCATTCTCTCTATCGCTCCATTCTTTGCAACTCTTTCTCTCTCTCACCGTTCATTCTCTCTATCGAGCCCTCTCGATCTTCCTCCTTCTCATCCCGAAATGAACCGCCGGAAGCCAATTTTCTGACGGCCTAGATCTAGGTCTTACTGCGGGCCTTGGGGGGCGAAGCTCACGGCGGAAGAAGATCTTAGTCCCGATACTTCCCCTCCGAGAAACCCTAGATCTTTCCCGCCGCCGACCTCCCCGAGCCCAGATCTGGATTATCTGCACCTCCGGTGCCGTTACCCGTCCATGTAGGTGACGACCCCCGAGATTGGGTCAAGATGCGACGCTGCCAACTCCCTCATTACTTCTACCGCCGTCTCCCAAATTCCTTCATCCCGGAGTTGAAGCATCATGAACCCTATTTTCCCTTGCAGCGTACCAACGCTCAGCCTGAATCCACGGGGGTTGTTGCCGTCAATGGTTCCAAGGTGGCGACGACGGAGGACGAGATAAGCGAGGAAGCGGGAACATTCTACATAATTATGACATGAAGAGAAATCTAAATATTGTACCTGTTTGATTATGGTGTCTCTGATAACTTGTCTATTGATGGGTTTCAGCTCCTTAGTTCCTCTTGGTCTGTGTATGTTGTTCCTTTTTGTTGTGACCTCTTCAATAAATGGCCATATTACTATCTTACCATCAAATAAAACACTATCATCTATACCAAAAACTGGCCTAGATACAACACATATGAACATGACCTTTGGTATAAAACTTTTTGATTTGCGTGTACCAAAAAAAAAAAAAAACTTTTTGATTTGCAAACTCTAAGAGGATTTTCTTCCATTGGGGTGAGGTAGTATTTGCATGTATCCCTTGTTAAGTAAAACCACTTTTCATCTATATGAATTGTGTTTTCCATGGGCTTGAATTTAAGACATTTAACTGAGCATCATAGTGTATGGCTTGAAGACTAAAGCTGAACCTCACTAGCTTATTAGAAACTGTCAATAGAGATTTGATGGAGCTTGTGTGAGGTCTGAGCAGATGAGCTGTATTCCATCTTCCCATAGTACTCTTAGGAACATGTAAAGCATCAGGCAAGGCTTGAATTGTACCTCTGTTTTCTACTGGAATTTGCTGAATTGCTTCATAATTAATCTCATGCTCCTTTTTCATGATTCTCTTTGATCTAATGCTTGAAACATTGATAACCTCGCCTTTGTTTCTTTGTTCCTTTGCAGTAGCCCAGATTCTCTTGATAGTCTTCTTGCAAACATGAAATCTTCCAGCCGCCTCAGTCATCTTCCCATATTGTGGCTTTTATTACTACAGCTGGCCAACAAAAACTGCATGATTTGCATTCTCATGGAATCTGGGATATTTGGAATTATCCCCATAGCCACAGAATTTCAGAGCAGCCGAGCTCTACTTTCAGAGAGAAGGGGTTGAAGATGGATATAAATGAGGAGGATTTACCTTTTTATAAAGTTTATTGTACCTGTTTTAGTTGGAAAATTTGAATTTAGGGTGCCAAGATGAAATCTTGGCACCAAATCTGTAATATTCAAATTTTTTCTTTTTTTTCTTTTTTTTAGAACAATAATTTTTTTCCTAATTTTTCCTTAATTTTGTGCTTTTTCACTTTATTGACTTTTTATTGGTTCATGTGCTAGTCAAATGATGACTAATGTGTTGAGATGGAGGTAGTATTAATTTTGTTACTCCCTCCGTCCTCCATTTAGTGACCCTCTTTTACTACATGTAGTATCTCGTAAAAGAAAGAATACTTCAAAAATTCATTTTAAAACTCATCAACGATAAGCGTGGAAACGCGTGCCACACATGTTGAAAAAAGAAGATCACTAAATGGAGGACGGAGGTAGTATATAATTTATTCCCATAGTTGATCAAACTGACAATCAAGCCAACTTGTCAAAAAAATTGATTATAATAATATAATATCAGTTTTATATTTATAAAAATTAAGAACATGTATAATACTTAAATGTAAAAAGAATCAACAAATGATTATGCCAATTGATAAAGCTGAAAACACACATAGTTGTACACATATATAATAATATAAGAACAATGTGCAAGTAGCGGCCAAGATGGGTAACAAACATATTTTTCTAACCATTCCTACAAAATTTAGAATTATGTCAGTGTTAAAATTCTGGTTAGGTAAAAATTATATATAATTAAGAAAATTAAAAAATACATATGTATATATATGGTTAGCGTTGTCTTCCGATTCCTATACCATAACAAAACCAAATGAATAATAGGATTTATTTTTTTCTGGAAAGTAAATAATAAATGTAGTTTTCAACAAATGAAAAAATATATTTTAAGAGAAACTTATGATCATGTGACTAGGGGTGGCAAAGTTGGCCCGGCCCGGTTTCAAGTTGGGCTAGGCATCATAATAGTAGGCTTGATTGGATTTCGGGCCAGACCGGGTAGCACGAAAATGGCAAAAAGCCCGATGGGCATGGGTAAGCCTGGCCCGGCCCGGTCATTTTGCACTAAAAAGATATTTTTGGGTCGGGCTGGGCATTGAAAATTGAGGCCCGAAAGGATTTTGGGTCAGGCGGCCCTGTCCATTGAATTTCAAAAGTCCAGTGGGCTCGGGCCGGGCCGCTACTTTGCCGGCCCTACATATAACTAAAATATTTCAAGAATCATAAGCGCTTCCCTATCTACGGTTGACACATTTAATGTGCCCACTACTGATGTGGTAGTATCACATGAGTAATTTTTTTATTTAGGATTAAGTTTTTTTAAGTTGGATTTATTTATTTATTTATTGGATTTAGTGTTTAAGGGGTATATATTTATATTTGTTTCTTTATTTATAGCATTGTCACGTTATTTATAGCACATTAAATATGTCTGTTGTGGACATTGGAGCATTTCTTTTTCAAGAATATTCCTCTATACTAAAATTTGGAATACTCAAGCAACTTTAAGTCAATTTTAAATTATATTATTTTCTATTTGGAACTGAACTATAACTCGAATATTGTATAGCTAGAAATCCCCATGACATTTATATCTAGTTAGTGTTTTTTAAAGCTCGAAATTAATGTTTCACTTAATCCGCACAATTCTACTCAATAAAGTGTAAAGGAATGTTTGGTAGCAAAAGATGAGATAAGCAAAAAAAATGAGGGAGGAATAGTGAATCATGATATCTTACCAAGATAATATCAAAATTGAATCTAAATGTGGGTATTTGTTATTTGTTTGGTAGGAAAGATTAAAACATGATACAAAAAAAAAATTACTAAATTATCCCTCTTAAAAATTAAAAATTACCACAACCCTATTTCTCAAAAGAAACTTGAGAGAGAGAGAGAGAGAGAGAGCATATAGGAGGGGACTCAGGGGAGACGGCGGCTAGAGAAGGGGCCTGGCCGCCGAGGCTAGAGGCGGAGGCGGGCAGCGCGGCGGCGGCAGAGGCCGGAGAAGGAGGGGCCGGAGCTTTCTGTACACACTTAGAGCTTTCTCCTATAAATCCCTAACATCGTCCCTAAGAGAGAAGAGAAGAAAAAAAAAAAAAAAAAAGGAAAAAAAAAATCCAAAATCAGAGTAGAAGAAGATGAGATACGAGAGAAGAGAGAAGAGAAGGATGGAGAAAAAAAATAGAAGAAGAAGTCCAACATCGGTGGCCACTAAGATGAGAGAAAAGAGGAGAAAAAATAAAGAAAAACAATCGAAAATAGAAGCAGAGAGGATGAAGGGCAAAAAAGGTGGAATGTGTTTTTCGAAGAGGAACAGTGTATAATCAGAGGGGTGTGCTGTGATTGCTAATATAAAAGGGAACAATGAATTTTGTCATGGGTCTTTAGGATTCATAGTCATAGTTACCAAACAACCATATTAACTAAGATAGCTTTTTTAATCTCACCTAATTAGGTCTAGCAAACAAGCCCTAAATATTTTGGGATTATATTCATATTTTCCCCTGTGGTGTAAAGTTGAGGGCTATGCGAATCTCTTAATTTGGGTTTAAAGGCCGTAATATTTTTTTTGGAGGATGAAAAAGGCCCTAATATTATAATTTTGACAAAGGACTAGTTCCCGATTGGGCCCAAGGCTTTGAGGCTTGTATTGTATGTCAAATCCATCAAATTATTTTTCTCTAGGGTATAAATCCATATGGATCACGTTATCAATGTAAAGTGTTGCAATTGTTCTTTCTTTTCTTTTCTTTTTTATATTTTAATTTTATTGATTGCTTCAAAAATAGTTGCTACATTTAGATTATTTGGGGTGCAAACGAATGTTGACTAAACAAAAGGTACATAAGATAATTTTCCCACATTATTATGATCTGAAAAGGGCTTTCTGCCTTCATAAACCCAAGCAGACGGAATAAATGCAGAAATTCAAGTATTTCCCTATAATGAAATGGTTTACATGCTCGGGAACATAGGCAGTTCTTAGGCCCCGCAGGTGTATGACCGCACAGGGCCCCGACCCCAAATTTTTTTTGGGCTTAGGCCATCTCCAGCGCATCTGAAGGGAGGGGCTCGCGCCCGCCTACGAGCCTAGGTCGCGAGCCCCTTTCACGCTGGCGAGCCCCTACTTTTGCGTCATTGCTGACGTCAGCGTCTATTTTTTTATTTTTTTTTGCTAAATTCGAAAAAAAAAATAATCAGAATTTGAATTATTTCACCAACGGCCATATTTCATAATTTTTCCTATAAATTCATATCTTCACCCACACAATTTCTACACCATCTCATACAACTCATCCATCTATTTCTACAATTTTCGCAATTTTTTTTTTAACTTTCAATATGTCAAGCTCTTCCGATCCCTCATCCGATTCATCCTCCTCCTCCGGAGAACTCGAAGCGATGTACTAACAAGTACAGAACAACACCGAACTTTGGCAGAAACATAAAGAAGCAGAGAAGAAGGAAAAAGCCAAGGAGTCGACAAAACGCCGAAGATATCCGTCTAAGCGAATGATCGATCGAGATCGAGTCACAGGAGCAACACAATTGTTCAGTGACTATTTCGCTGAGAGGCCACTTACCCCGATTCTTTATTCCGACGACGTTTTCGGATGTCAAAGCATTTGTTTATGTGTATCGTGCAGGTGTTGGAGAGTCACGATGAGTATTTCCAACAACGAGATGATGCTCTCGGCAAGCCGGGTTTCTCAACCCTCCAGAAGTGCACTGCCGCTCTGCGTCAACTTGCCTACGGAGGCGCTGGCGACCAATACGACGAGTACTTGCGAATGTCGGAGACCACCGCTATAGAATCGTTGAAGCGCTTTGCGAAGGCAATTCGAAGCATCTTCGGTGGTCATTATTTGAGGAAGCCAGATGGAAATGATTGTGCATAAATTTTGGAAATGCACGAGACACGCCACGGTTTTTCAGGGATGCTTGGTTCGATCGACTACATACACTGGGCTTGGAAGAACTGTCTGGTGGGGTGGAGGGCCCAGTACACACGTGGGGATAATGGCCTCCCTACGATGATCCTTGAGGATGTTGCATTTCACGATCTGTGGATATGGCACGCCTTCTTCAGGATTGCCGGAGCGCTCAATGACATCAGCGTTCTCAATCAATCACCGGTGTTCAGCGACGTCGTCAAAGAAATAACATATTTGGTTTATTTCCTCGCCAACGGAAAGCAATATAACATGGGCTACTACCTTGCAAACGAGATATATCTAAAGTGGCCCATTTTCGTGGCAGCCCCTCTACACGCCACTGATGAAAAAGTGGAGCGTTTCAAAGCTATGCAGGAGTCGGCGCGCAAAGATGTCGAATGCGCTTTTGGTGTTTTACAAATTCATTGGGGCATGGTCAGTGGCCCATCACGACTTTGATATCGTGATAGTATACAAGATATTATGTATGCTTGTATTATCTTGCATAACATGATAATCGAGGATGAAGAAGCGAACGTGACAAATTGGACCCCTCCTGACGAGGAGGCGTCTACTTCTGCAAATGCGCGAGTGAATTGGGGAGCCCCTGGTTTGTTTCAGGCGTACTTGGAGCGCAACGCGTCGTTACGCGATAGGACCAAACACGACCATCTTTACAACGATTTGGTCGAATAGATGTGGGTGCGTAGGGGAAACAATTAGCGTTTTTAATTATTATTGCGTATTTTGAATTATTTGAATTTAAATTGTACTTTGTTTGCTTTAATTATGCTTGTTTCAATTAAATAAAAAAAATTCTAAAATTTGTGTTATTTTTTAATTAAAAATATAATTAAATAAATAAATAAAATCGAAACAAAAATCGAATTAAAAAAACAAATCAAAAATTGAATAAAAATAATTAAAAAAATATATTAAAATGGAGAGAGCCCGGGGAGAGAGCCTTTAGACTGGAGGCATTTTTTGGATAGAGCCCCTCTCCACCGGAAAGTAGAGGTGCCCACCGGAACCGGAACCAAACCGGAACCGTCAGTTTTTAACCGAACCAGAACCAGTGGTTCCGAACCGACCCGAGGAACTGGTGGAACCGACGGTTCGGTTTCGGTTTCAAAAGTTTGGGACCGGGAACCGTCGGTTCGGTTCCGGTTCAGAATCGAAAAGAACCGGTTTTTTTTTTATTCTAATTTTATTTTATGTTTCAATATTATACTTGTATTTGTATATTTAATTTATTTGATGTAACCTTTGATTACTGATTAGTGTGTTACACTTTTTTTATATGGAAATGTTTATATTTGTAAAGTTAAATAGTTTTATCATTTAATTTATAATTCACAATTTAATAAGCTAAAATAAAAAAGACTAATACAAAAAATATCTTTAAATTAATAATAAACAATGTCACATGATGATGAATAATTGAAGATGACAATTTACATAAAAGATGTCATATTGTTGTCAAAGTGAAATTAATTGTAGATGCTTTTAAATACAAACAATATTATGAAAAAAGGTATTAACTATAAATAAAATTTATACACATAATAATAAAAAGGTATCAAGATCTTTTGCATTGGTGGTCAAGAAGAACATCTCAATACCCAATCCTATCCATAATGGCTCGAAAACTCTTTTACCGTTCCTGCCTCGACGGTGTCGGTCGAGCAAGCTTTTAACAGCGGAGGGTACACTTTAGACGAAAGACGATCAACGATGACCCTGCGGAATCTCGAAGCTCAAGTATTACTGACGGACTACACTTTAGCCGAATCTCGTGAGCAAGAGGACAAATGGGATGAGGTCTTTGAACATGATCCAATCAGTACCACCGAAGCAGAAACCAACACCGTTGCCTCTGACGGATGATTTCGACGATGATTTTGATTTCGACAATATGTAGTGTTCTATTAAAATGCTTAGACGAGTACTCTTTTTCCTCACTGAGATTTTAACGAGGCTCAGCCCTTGGAATCAACATGTGATATCCAATCTAAGGGTTTAGGATTAATAAATAAATAAATTAATTAAACAATCTCACTCTCTCAAGTATTTTTTTTACATTTTATAATTTGAATTGTCTTACAATTAAAATTTGACCGATAAACAACGAAGCATGAATCATAATCGAACTTAAAAAAAAAAAAAAGTCGGCTCCTTTCCGGTTCGAACCGGAACTGGAACCGTGACTTTTTCGGTTCGGTTTCGGTTCCAGTCATCTTGGAACCGGAACTGCCGGTTCAGTTCCGGTTCTGGTTCCAGTTCCGGAACCGTAGGCACCTCTACCGAAAAGTGGCCGCAAGCCTCGAAAGCGGGCTTGCGGCTGGAGATGGTCTTATAGTATATGTATATACTACTACTACTACTATATAAGTTTTACCATGCTTCATGGAGTAATTTTTAATGATGTAAGTGGCTGTGAAGTGGTAAAAAGTATGGCTTATGTTTAATAATGGTAGGTTGGATTCTTTTGAAGGACTTTTTTTTTTTTTTTTTCCTTTTACAATTTCATCTTGTTTCTTTTATGGAGGGACACATTCTCCAAGCTTAAGCATCTAATTTCTTCATGTCTTTTGTTTTTATTTTTATTTTATTTGTCAGTACCATATAATTAATTGGAGACATGTGATGTACTTGAAGTTAATAAATTCCTTATATATATTTTTATGAAAAAATTGCCCTGAGTTTAAGAATTCGCACAGGGCCCTCGATGTCTTAGCCATGCCCCTGCCGGGAAGATGAAGCTTTCGTTATAAATTGACGATAGCTCATAATTATTTCGAGAGAGAAGATAGTTCATTTTTACACGTATTGTTCTTGTTTGAATTTGATTATATTAAATTTGGTTATATTAAACTTTAAAGTTGAATGAGATATATATTCGATTTTGAGTTTGGTTCGACAAAGCGAGCAAGACATTGAAACTTCAAAACCCCCAAACTCTATAGGACTATAGGGGCATTTGAAGGATAAAATGCGGATAAAGTATGATAAAAATTAACAGCAAACTCTATAGGACTATAGGGGCGTTTTAAAGGATAAAATGCGGACAAAGTATGGCTAGATCTAGTGGGATTTCCCTTATTTTAAATAGCACACTTATTTTTCATAGATCTCAGATTAAATTGGTTTTTTGAAAAATGAACTCCAATTCAATTTAAAGCTGTGTAATCCTTTGTTCAAGGATGGTGGGAGTTCTGCAGCTCTCAACTCTCCTTGCTGGTTTTTCTGATTTTGGAATATTTGCATTGAACACTTGGATGGAATTTCAAGCCTTTTCTTCATAGTTGCAGTTGTGTTGTTCAAGATGATCGCCTTTCCTTCCGCTCTCATCTTGAGGGGGAGTATTGAAGATAAAGAAGACATAAAATTCTTTTTATATTTCTAGAGTTGTTAGTTACTAGTATTTTTTACTATTCACATTTTTCCCTTTAGTATAAATAGGTCTTCTATTGTAATTTGTAGGTACAATTCTCCACAATGTAGACAATTAATGAAATTTTATTTTTCCCCAATTTCTCTCTTCTTCTTCCCGTATTTCCTCTCTACAATTCTCGATCTCTATCTCTGCAAATTTCATGGTTAATATCTATTTTCAACATGGTATCAAGAGCCCAGGTTGCCGCTGTGTTCTTCTCATCAATTGATTCGTCTCTATTCGTCTGATTTCTTCATGGAGAAATTGTAGATCTCGTCGCTCTGTGCCAATCTGCTGATTTCAGATTCTTCTCATGGAGGAACTCGTTTTCCCCTAAGGTTTTCTCTAATCCATCTCTGTTTATGCTCTCAATCTCTCAATCGCGGATGAAATTTGCAGAGATAGAGATCGAGAATTGTAGAGGGGAAATACGGGAAGAAGAAGAGAGAAATTGGGGAAAAATAAAATTTCATTAATTGTCTACATTGTGGAGAATTGTACCTACGAATTACAATAGAAGACCTATTAATACTAAAGGGAAAAATGTGAATAGTAAAAAATACTAGTAACTAGCAACTCTAGAAACATAAAAAGAATTTTATGTCTTCTTTATCTTCAATACTCCCCCTCAAGATGAGAGCGGAAGGAAAGGCGATCATCTTGAACAACACAACTGCAATTATGAAGAAAAGGCTTTAAATTCCATCCAAGTGTCCAATGCAAATATTCCAAAATCAGCAAAACCAGCAAGGAGAGTTGAGAGCTGCAGAACTTCCACCATACTTGAACAAAGGATTACATAGATTTAAAACCTTAAAAGTCTATCATGGTTGAGTCCTATACAAATGATCATTTCTCCATAAACTCAAGCACATTATAAGCGGCTTTTTCGAGAGTAGAACTCAAAATAAGACATGAGCAGTGCAGATCCAAAAGAGTGCAGAAACTGAACCAATATCTATGAATTAACATCAATTTCTTCAATTCTATGGACCAAAATCCTCTCAGCAAACTGACCAAACAACCAAACTATCATATTACAGTTTCTCATCCACCAAAAACAAGCTCTATTATCACAAATGATTGTAGCAACTAACCAAACAAAATTGCAAACTGAAATTCATTCTCCCCCTCACCATCAAGGCTACAAAACTAGAGGTAATCCAAACACTAGATACAAACTCAAACAACAAGTGATCATAGATCATAGATCACAATATGATATGATATTTGAACCTTTCACAAGCAAATAAAGGAGGAAGAACTCATGTGACTAACAGAAATCTGTAGAATGTGCAGAAAACACAGAGAAAGAGCTTGAGAAAAAGAGACATTATCGAGAGAGGAAAAACACCGATCAACATAGATCGACACCAACACCAGAAAATCGAACTCCCCCTCACTGTGAGGACATCAACAAATAGGAGAAATTGAGAACTTACGAAATTCAAAAACAACTCGATCGACATAGGTCGGAGGCCAAAAGACGAGAGAAAGAGTATATCACAAATCGCAACTCACGATTGTGGAGAACAAATTGAGAGAGAAGCTTAGATTCTCACAGGAGATCTAGCCAAAGACTTCAATCAATCATAGATTGGGAAATAAACTTGAACAAGAGAAGAGATAAAAGATCCACACGGATCTGAGAAAGACAACCAATCATAGGCTGAAATAGACAAATTAAGAGAGAGATATGATCTTAGATCAGATAAAAATCATCCGAAACCAATGGCTTGGAGAGAACAAACATCAAACCGATTGAATCAGAAAGAAAAACAGAGTCGTAACTCGCGAATTCATAACAATAAGATCCACATGGATCTGGAAAAGAGAACAACCATTTCTAGGTTGAGACAAAAGATAAACCAGAGACAAACGAGCTTAGATTTCACACAAAATCTAGCTCACAACTCGATCCACATAAATCGGAGACTGAAAATAGAGAAATAAACCATCGCAATACGCGAACTGAGAAATTTTTCAAAGAAGAGCAGATAAAATTCGCAACTCACGAATTGAAGACAGACTTGAATCACATAATTCGTGAGAAAAAGATATGAGAAAACAACTAAATATAGGTTGAAACAAGATATGATCAGTACCAATAAGAAACCATAAATTAAGCAAGATGAGATCCAAACATCGCAACTCGCGATTGGGAGATTGAGAGCATAAACAAAGATGGATTAAAGAAAACTTAGGGGAAAACGAGTTCCTCCATGAGAAGAATCTGAAATCAGCAGATTGGCACAGAGCGACGAGATCTACAATTTCCCCATGAAAAAATCAAACGAATAGAGACGAATCAATTGATGAGAAGAACACAGCGGCAACTTGGGCTCTTGGTACCATGTATCTGGGCTCTTGATACCATGTTGAAAATAGATATTAACTATGAAATTTGCAGAGATAGAGATTGAGAATTGTAGAAAGGAAATACGGGAAGAAGAAGAGAGACATTGGAGAAAAATAAAATTTCATTAATTGTCTACATTATGGAGAATTGTACCTGCAAATTACAATAGAAGACCTATTTATACTAAAGGGAAAAACGTGAATAATAAAAAATACTAATAACTAACAACTCTAGAAATATAAAAAGAATTTTATGTCTTCTTTATCTTCAATAAAAGGTAAATTAAATAAGCTATACAGTACTATATACATATTCACAAGTCAAAAAGGAAATTGTTTTTTTTTTTTTTTTTTTTTACCAATTTAATCCGATAACTATTAAAACTTAAAACGATAACGAAATTACATCATCTCAATTTTCCCAATTCCCATTTCACTCCGTCTCAAGTCAAAATAAGAGGAGACTGTGATAGGATCGCCGCACTCATATTCCTTCCCGCGTCAAATTCTCCGGTCACCTCCTCTCCCACTCCCACCCCACCACCACCGGTATCACCGGTAACCTTAATTTAACTCTGTAACTCGCCGCACGCGCCATCCACGCGCTGCCACAATTTATAGGCCATAATTTATTTTCTCACTTTTTTTTTAGTATTCCGGAGGATTTTCCGTATTCGTGAAAATGATGGAACTGCCGAAAAACAGTGCCGCCGAAGAAAACGGCGACGAAATGAAGTCAGTACCATTAGATCCGGATCCGAAGGATCCGGTCCCGAAACCCGACCCTGACCCGGTGCCAGATGGCGGCGCATCAAAGCCTGCGGTGAATGGCGCTATTGATGCCCGAGACCGAGGTAATACTGGTGGTGCAGATTTGAAGGAGAAGAGTGGTGGCGCGGAGGAGAATAGCGTCGATTCCGCGGCGGAGGGCTTGCGAACTAAGAAATCAGTGCGGTGGAGCCAGGAACTAGTGATGGAGTCGCCGGCGCCGAGGGATTCCGATCGCGCAGCTGGCAATCCATACGAGAATTACTCGCCGACGCCGGCCCCCGATTCCTCCTCGTTCAATTTTAAAGGTTCGGAGTTGATATTTTCACGTAGGTTCGATATTCGTGATTGGGATTGAGATTTGAGGGATTGGATTTTTCTGATTGGATTTTGCGTATTAGTTTCGATGAGATAGAGGTTGATTGGATTTTACGCACACGCTCACACAAGTGTTTATATATTGAGGTTTCCGTTACTTTTCTATATAGAATTCGAAACCTAGATATAGCAGCAACGAGGTAGGTAGTGTATTGATATATCTCGATCTATTGAATTAGTGAGTTTCATTAGTTTAGTTTCCTGCATAGTTTATTTATCTCTTACTGGTGTGATTGATTTCATCTGCACCGTCTGAGTTGGTATAAAATTGCTTGAGTGGTTATGCATTGCTGAATTTAAGTGGTGGTGTGTGGTAAATGAATATCTGACTGTGCATTTTCTTTGATTTCCAGAAACTATGGGTAATGTAAAGGATGTGCTAGGGAGATGGAGGAAGAAAGTTGGAGAAGCAAGCCGAAAGGCTGAAGATTTTGCAGGGAATACTTGGCAGCACTGTAAGCATTTTGTTTGCTGAACTTTCTTGTGTGTGTGTGTGTGCATCATGTACTTCCGTCACAGTCAATGAATGATAAGACCGATCAGATGCTGAACTGTGGCTATTGTGTGGGTGATTATATATCTTTACCTTGTGAGTGGAGATGCTTGTTAGAAGTACATGGAATTCTATAGAAGTCATTTTTTACCTATTACAAAATCCACTGGTAAAAGCACATGTTTGGGATAAATGGATGTATCGAGCCTTGAAGTTGCAATGCTATAGCTGAAATTGAGGTCTTGGTTCATAGGTGGAAGTGTCTAGTGGCTGATGACTTATATATAGGTTTCTAAATATATGAATTTTCTTGTAAATTAAAAACTGTGTGAATGTTTATGATCATTTACCATGCTGAAGGTATTTACGAGAGACTTGTATGTGATTCCGCAAGACATTGATGACTATCAAGTTGATTGAATCAAGTGAAATGCAAATACAAGAGCATCTCTTAATAGGGAATAGCAATTGTTTTCAAATTTAGTGAACAGATCACTGTATGCCAGTAGTGGCCTAAATTAACATTATACTCTCTTGATATCTGCTAGCTTTAGAAAAAGCACTTATCAGATTTTAACTATGGTTAGCTTAGCTTTGAACTTTCTTCGTTTACTAGTTGGTGAAATACTAGGTGCTACACATAAGGAAAGGCATGCCTCTTGTAATGAGATTATCTGATTATGTAAACTTTGGTTGATTTAGTGAAAACAAGCCCTAGCATGGCGGATGCTGCCTTAGGAAGAATTGCGCAAGGAACAAAAGTTCTAGCTGAAGGTGGCTATGAGAAAATATTTCGTCAAACATTTGAAACTGTTCCAGAGGAGCAACTCAAAAATTCATTTGCATGTTACTTATCCACATCGGCTGGTCCAGTCATGGGTGTTTTGTATGTCTCGACTGCAAAGCTTGCCTTCTGTAGCGACAATCCACTTTCCTATCAAGGTTCTGATAAGACTGAATGGAGCTATTATAAGGTACGTTTAGATATCCTTCTTTTATGGTTTGTTTTTAATTAGAAATGCCCTGCCACCTACTGGAAACACTTAATGTGCTCACTGTGGCAGTGCCACACTGGCAATTTTTTCATGTAAGGTTTGATTCTTTAAGTAGGCTTTAGATTTTTTTTTGTAGGGTTTAGTTTTTTGGTAGGGTTTAGTTTTTAGTGTATATATTTATGATAACTTTCTTTATATGTGATAATATTGCCATATCAGCTGTGGGACATTAAGTGTGCCCATGGTGGGCATTGGAGCATTCCTCTATTTTTCATATATCATGTTTGTTCTCGCTAACTGGATTTGAACAAATGAAGGCTCACTAAAAGACTCTTATACTATGATAATAGATTGTACATGTAGGTAACATTTAGACTAGTTGCTGCTGCTTCACAGTTTGACACTATCCTTTTTGTTCCTTCTCTTTACCTTTGAATTCCTTTTAATTGCAAATATATGAGAATGAGATTGTGAAATTTTTGATAGAGATAATTGATGGAAAGATATTAGTTAAGGTGCATCATACAGGGAAAACAGATGTCATGGTGTTTAGACAGATTGTAAACTTCCTAACACTTGAGCTGATAAATAGCTTTCTTATCTAAGTTGTGAAGATACTCTATTGGCCCTGAAGCTCGTTACTCATTTCTTCCACTACTCTCCATCTCTCTGGTGTTATGCTGTTGTATCGAACCTAATGATTCTTACTAAATCTTGGAATATAGCAACTTATGTTATCTGTATTGGACTATGATACTACTCCCTCCATTTCATATAAAATGACACTTTTCTTTTTTGCCTTTTCTGGCACGCTTTTCCACGCTTCTCGTTGATGGGTTTTAAGATGAATTTTTGAAGAATTCTTTCTTTTACGGGATACTAGTCGTAGTATCCCGTAAAAGAAAGAATTCTTCAAAAATTCATCTTAAAACCCATCATCAAGAAGCGTGCCAGAAAAGCCACTATTGAAATGTGTCATTTTAAGTTAAATGGAGGGAGTATTAAAGTTTATGCTGTTTCTAAGTTTCTGCAAGCAACTAGCTGGTCATATAATCTCAATGCTGGAGAAACCATATTCCTGTAGAAAAATATTGAAAACAATGAGTAATGAGTGAGTAGAAGAACTACGGGTTAGATTGAGTGGGAGAAAGAAGTTAATTAATGTTCCAACTATGAATATGATCTTAATGCTGATATGGAGTGCAATCACATAGATTCAAATGTGGACCATTCAGTTTCACTAATGCTTTATAGTCCATTAGATGAGACTGGTATTTCAGATTTCTGATTATTATGCGAGCTTGTAGTGACGTTTCAGACATAACGTCTTGGCATACTGTTTTGTGTGGCTCTCCAGTTATTCCATCAATTTCCTTTGTGTTTCACACTGTCCATCTAGTTTGTAGAAGAAAATGATCACCATTAGTTAAGCATGAGAAGCAAATTCATAAAACTAAACACTCAAATGTTTATATATCTTCATCCCATCTGCCATGTGATTGCTAAACAAGGTAGCCACTCGTATCACTTGATTAGGTTCACCAGTTTGTTACAAGTGCAAAGTGATTAATTGTACATTTCTATACGAATATATTTGACAGGTTGTTATCCCATTGCATCAACTAAAAGCCATCAACCCTTCAACAAGTAGAACAAATCCATCCGAAAAGTATATG
The DNA here is from genome assembly GCA_001642375.2 of Mentha longifolia. Classification (NCBI taxonomy): domain Eukaryota; kingdom Viridiplantae; phylum Streptophyta; class Magnoliopsida; order Lamiales; family Lamiaceae; genus Mentha; species Mentha longifolia. The sequence goes on along the minus strand of CM038111.1, from coordinate 12,525,882 downwards.
CAGGTGATATCTGTGGATAATCATGAATTCTGGTACATGGGCTTTTTAAACTACAATGGTGCAGTAGAATGCCTCGAGCAAGCTTTGCTAAGCCGCGACATGCAATCAGCATAAAATATCTCACTCTTCTTACTCATCGCAAAGGAAGGGCTTTTCTCATAGTGAGTGATGTGCTTTGGTCAAAACATCTGTTGCACATCAAGAAAACTGAAGCTGAAGAAAATTCAAGAATCGTGCATTTGCATGCTTCCCATTGTTAAATGATGTGTTCTCATGTTGCAAAGGTTACATGTTAAATGATGTGTTCTCATGTTACTAAACTATTGTTGTCCTTGCTTCTGCGTTCAATGTTAATGAGACTGCATCATAATGTTGTGATGAATATTTTATTGCCGCTCTTTGATACAGTTAGCTGGTTTCATTTTCTTGATTAGCTTTTTTTTTTTTTTGGTTAAATGTGTGGGCACAAGATTTATATGAAATTTCAGTGATGGATTGATTGTGTCGAGTTCTTGTTCTTGGGCTTGTTTGTATGCCCATTTCATTTGTGCTTATTTATTTCAATTTCAATACTTTATTTGAATTATTTCTGTGCCAAACGCGTAGAACATTAGTAATGTCCTCTCATGTGACAGAACAGTACAGAACATTAAATTGAGTATGTGACAATCAATAGCTAACTTATTTTTCCCCTAAAAGTAATTGGCCCAAGCTCCAAGCTGTTCTTGGATTTGATAGAAACGGACCGAAGATGCAGATGTGTTTTGTAACGTTTCAGCCTAATTTTGAGGATGGGCACATAGACTATCAATAACAATCATAAATATTTAATCGTTTACCTACATACTGTGGGCATACTTAATGTGTCGATCGATAATGTGATATTGTCACGCGGTAATTTTTTTCTATTTTTGGTTTAATATTTTTTAGTAGGAGTTGGCTTTTTTTTTTTTTTTTTTTTTTGCCGAGTTTAATTTTTAGGATATATATTTATATTAGTTTATTTATTTATAATATCGTCACGTAATCTGTGAGCATATTAAGTATGTCTACGGTGAGCATTGAAGCATTCATCTAAATATAAAATTGATTATATAAAAATATGGACTATTGGTCTTACTATGATTTACAATTTATATTGAATTAAGCATGATTATATTATACAATAATCAACATAATATTTGATGATCAATTGTATATGAAAAAGCATAATGATATAATAAGCATGATTGATGATGTATAGATTTAAATGAAAAAATGGCAAGTTCGCAATATTTGATACAACATTAAGTGAAAGTAATTTAACATTTTCGAATCTAAATATATACTGCTAAAAGAGGCAGAAGTAAGAGATAATGAATAAAATGCCAATCGCGAGTAAATACCTAAAATAAAATATCCGACAATAAATAAAGGAAAAAAGAGTTTATCCCACTCGAATATAAGCTCACTTCCTATGAATAAGAAGGAAATAAAATTATTGTCTTTTTTTTTCTTTTTTAATTATAAATTTGTTTGATGAAGAGAATAATCTTTAGTTGGATTATAAGCATTAAAGCTGGTTTATTGAAGAGGAAAGCACATACACAGATATACTACTACATCTGTTTTTTTATTTTGTTTTTTATTTTAGACCGACATAAATGAATTGGAATGGTAATTGAGAAGTTTCCTTTTAGGTACAATCTTGATCCTGATGAAGGAAACACAAGACCCTGTCACCCCAAACATGGCAGCCTTTGCAAGATTTTAGCTTTGTAATTAATGTTTCATAGAGGGGACCCTTTTTCAATAGATGGTTTCCTTTATTTATGTTCTATTTTCTCTTTTATTTCTTCTTCCTTTTTATTTATCTATTCAATCATTGATTAACATGATAAATGCAGTACCCGGATCATTCATTACATTCGATATTGCATCTCATATTGCAATTTCGGAGGCTCGTTAAGTGTTGTAAATATTTTATAAATTAGTAATAATTAAAGAATTTTAAAAACAAAAAATACTAATTTAGGAAATATTTATAACATGTGGCAAACATTAGACGGTACAATAAAAAATGCAACGTCGAAATGCAATCGATACTCATATGATAAGTTAATTTTATAGATGTAATCAAGGTACTTTATTCAACATGTATTGTCAAGTTTGTTTAAGCTTCAGCCATGAACACAACAAATTAATTTGAAAGTAATTTTATGTTTTCTAAATTTTAAAGCACATGTTTCTCGACTTTCTATCCGTCTAATTTCATTTGACACATTTTATTATTTTATACTTTTATGACCCATTTTCAATTTACGGACATCTTCAAAACTGATTAAGTTATCCCATAAATTTAGTCTCATACTTAAAATGTAAACTAACGAATTCAGTACCCAAAACAAACATCCTCAAGATAATGGTACTCTCTTCGTCCGCCATCTTTAACGTAGTTGACTTTCTAATTAGTTTTGGGGTTTTGTAATGATAGATTTTGAAATTATTTTTGGAATTTTTTATAGGATATTAAATGTCTTGTGTTACCCTATAAAAGAAACTAAACTCTAAATATATCTTTTAATATCGATCATTACAAAGCCTCAAAACAGTCAGAAAGTCAACTATATCTAAACATTATGTACGATAGAAAATTAAATTTCATAATGTCGGGCTCTACCAAAACTTGTTTTATTTTTCTATTGTTTCTCATATCTTATATATATAATTGAAAAAAAAAAAATACATGTGAAAGGTTAACTTCTTTATTGTAAGACAATAAAATATTTCATTAACTTCCTGTCCGATGGTACTACATTTCGGCGGAAGAGCGTCGCTCATATCCGACAAATTTATTAGCTGATTACACCATGAACTTACAGAGCCCATAGTGTAGGCGTAAATTAATTGGAGCCTAGAAATTAAATAGGAGACGTCATTATTAGATGTGCATCCAAGAATGTGATGAAAGTACTCAATCTGTTTCTCTGCAACAGTCACATGCTCCAACTGTGCCTTTGGAATAACAATGCTGAAATTGGTGATATAATTATTTGACGTAGGCATCATCTTTTTTGGTTTGCTTTGATTTAGGAGAGTGGAAATATAAAGAGATTAATAATTAAGAGGAAAAAAAGATTTGTGAATTACACGGTGATTATGTATTTGACTATAATATCTTGTGCTGTCAACGTGGAAAGTACACCAACTTTATAATCCTTCGGGTACTATTTGTTAGACTAAAATTATGATTGTGGAGTTTTAATGTACTAGCAGGGATCACGTGCGTTGCACGTATAGCTATTTTTTTTTATCAATTTTATAAAAATAGAGTAAAAATTTCATAAAATATACAACTTGTATCACATAATTTTTATTGAAGAAAATTAAATTGGATGCTATTTATATGAGATATTGAGAGTTGGAAAGTTGATACTTTTAATAGTGTAATGAATTGGCATCGAAGCGCAGCTCAATTGGTAATACGCTTCACCTCCAACAAAGAGGTCGGAGATTCGAGTCACCTTAGGTGCGTGTGTGTGCAAGTGTGTTGTGTTTGTCCTAACAAAAAAAAAATGTAATGAATTATTGATATTAGAAACAAAAAATAATCGGTAAGCATGTGCAAGACAAACATAAAATGATAATCATAACAATAGTAATCGATCACTAATATTGCATTACATCTCAGTATTTACGGGAAGTCCAATATTACTATTTAATAGTTGAAAACTAAATTAACAACAATTAATCAATTATATTATTGTTAATATGTGTATATGTTTTGAAATGAAAATTTATATTCATATTAAATTTGGAAAGGACCCTTTGTCCTGAAATTTTGTCACATTCAATATTTTAACTAATGAAACTAAAAATAAATGCTAAAATAATCATAAATTCTAATTTAATTAGTAAACCCTGGTTAATAATTGTAAGATTGTACTAAGTAATAATATATTGAAATTTGAGAAAATAAACAAAAAATTAATAAAAGTGGATTTTGTGCATGTTTGTGATGCCTAAATTGAAACAAAATATTTTATTGTTTGACCTTTGTTAGTTTGAGAGCAATTGTTCTTCTACTTGCTTTTAGATATAAGTTTATTCATTGTCTCATCACCATTTCCCTTTTCTTTTTTATTTATGCAGCGTACTTCAACTGAATTTAGTAAATTTCAAACTGCTAAAATATGTAAAATCATTTCGCTTTGTAGAAAAGTACTTGTTAAAATTTAAGTCTTTTATGATTTTGTTATATTTTTAAAATGGTTAACGTAAGAAAAAAAAAAACATTTGACTACACAACCGATGTTTCGATGATACATGCTTAAAGTTTCCTACATGTACTGTTGAAACTTCACTAAACATTGTAATTTGTGAATTATAACCCCCTTGTATATTGAGACTTATTTTACACCACAATTATATTAAATTGATTCCTGTACTCTCTCCGTCTTCAAAATCTTTGCTCATAATTCTCTTTTTGGTCGTCCCACAAAACTATGCACCTTCTATATTTGAATATGAACCCACTATAACAATACAAATAAAGATGAGATTCAATCTCTAATATCAATAAATAATACAACACATTACACCAAAAGATGATACATAATTTCCATCACTGACAATAAACAATACAAGTCAATTACATCATTCTTAAAACTCATGCCGGTCAAATGAGGGCAAAAAATTTAGGAATGGATGGAGTATATTAGTATTACTTTTATTTTGGTACTTGAGAAAAAAAATAATGTTCTTCCTCTTCACTCATGGATATAATTTTATCAATCTCATCATCATTGATCCTGTTATATTCTAATTATGAGGCGTATTTTTATTGCATTTTATAAACTCAAACCTCTACAATACTGTAAAAATTGTCTTGATGATGGATCGTGTCCCAAATTCGGTGTACCAACCGTGGCCCTAATCTTATATTTTATTAGTTTTATATTATTTTTTTATAAAAATAAAAAGTACTGTAATATAATACTCCCTCTGTCTTCTACCTCCTGGATTTTTTTGGGCACAATATTTAATGTATTTCGATGATGTGTTAATAAGTTAAAGTGTTAGTTGTGAGTCCATCTAATATTTTTTAATTGTGTTAAAGTGTTTTAATTGTGGGCTCATATGATATTTTTAATTATGTTAAAGTGATTGTGGGATCTATTTCCTAAATGTAGAGGTTCAACAAATTGAAGACGTCTAAATATAGTAATAGTATCAAGAAATAGGAGACAAATCATAATAAACATATATAAATAAAAATCAAAATATTAAAATACTAAAAGTGAAATTATAAATCCTAATTGGATGGGTGAATCCTAGAAAATAAATAAATTAATATTATTGAAGAAAATTACATAAAATTAATATAAATTAATATTTGGTACATGGTTGGAACACAAAAATAGGAATATAAAATCGCAAGTGTGTTGAAATACACTTATTAAAATTACAGATCTCATAAGATTTAGTTAAGATTTCAAAATAGTTAACGCAAAAAAAAAAAAAAAAAAAAGCTATTTGACTATATTATAACCAATTGCATTGATTCTATATGCTCAAAGTTTCAAACATATAATTTATTGAAACTTCGTCAAATATTGTAATTTGTGCATTACAGTCCCTTGTATATTAGGATTTATTTTACATGACTTACAATCATATCAAATAAAATTTTATCAAATGTATATTTTTATTACTTTCTTGGAGTATCTCTTATCAATGGACTATGATCGTCTCTCTCTCTAGCTTCTTTTAATCAATTTTTGGAACATGCAATTTAGTATATATCTTTATTCCACAAATTATAATTAATACGAATAAGTAAGAAAATATCACATGATGACATAATATTAAAAAAAACATATAAAGTAAATTTCACATTTAATTTGTTTCGTACAAAACATATATATTACGTAAAAGTGTATTAAGTAACTATATACTACAAGAAATAAATCTAAATCCTTATACTATATTAATTCTATTCAAATTACATTACTGATCTTAAATTAAATTATATAATAGGGACATAATAGGCAAATCAAATTTTGTAAAACAACACACTTTTATAATAGGGTATAGATTTTGATGATGTGAATAAATTAAAGTGTTAAATTAAAATAATTGTGGGTTTATATAATATTTTTTTATTGTATTAAAGTGTTAAAAAATAGAGTGATAAAATGTTAAAGTAATTATAGGCCTATGTCCCAAAATAAAAAAGGGTCACAAATCGTAGACGTCCTGATATATTATTAATGTTAACAAATGGTAGACATAGGGAGAACTTATATTTCTAATAAATTAGTTCGTTTTTCTTTATACTCCAAATCATTTGAAGACTGTCATATTTTTCTAAATCTATTACACTATCAATGTCTATCATATTATATCTTGTGCTAAAATATTTATTTAATTGGTATATCCTTAAATAGCCAATGAATTAAAGTTTAACTTGTAAGAAAAGGAAGAATGATAGAAAAACAAAGAGCGAGAGCGAGAGCGAGAGCGAGAGCGAGAGCGAAAGAACAAAACTAAATGATGATTATAAGCTTAGAAGGAAACCATCGCCTTTTATCTTCTTATACAATGATCAATTCTTGGTTTTTTTCAATTGTTTTTCAGATATTTTTATTTTGTAAAAAATATATATATATATATATATAGGGTATGGATCTTGTATTAAAAAGTCTCCACATGTTAAATAGGAAGGAATCCTATCCATTAATCCAATGTAAATCAACGATTGAGATTATTATATCTTATTGAATTTTCTAATAGGTAAAGGTCACTATTGGAAACATAAAATTTTGTGGATCCCACTTGATCGATTTAGACGGAAATACGCTCCACTCCTCCGCCAATCTGCAAATTAAATTAAATAGTTCCAAATTTACTCAATGCTTTATTGTTTAATTTGATAGTACAGTACATTTAATTAGTTATTGCAATATTTTGTATTTTCGCTTTTTTTTTTTTTTGTTTTTTTTTTTGTCGGGAAATATTTCATGCTTTTAGTTCACCCATGATATGCTTAAAATAAAGAAATTCCAGTCTTACATGTTAATATTCTAGTTTGTGCTTTATGTTAAATAATGCAATGCTTAAAATATCATAATTTCGTTATTATTATTATTATTATTATTATTATTATTATTATTATTATTATTATTATTATTATTATTATTATTATTATTATTATTATTATTATTATTATTATTATTATTATTATTAATGCTTAAATATTAGACACGTCTTGCTTTTTAAATGCAAATGTTGTTTGTTGATTAAACATGTTCATTCAAAAGTTATGCTTATTGAAATAAGAATTTGTGCTTAAATCCCACTAAAGTTATGCTTACTGAAATGAGAATTTGTGCTTTCAATAATAAATGAATTATGCATTACTTAAGTAACTATAGCACTTCACCCATTATATGAACAATAATAAAACTGAAATATAAAATTAAAAAAAAATCTTTTTTCAACAAAATAGTAGTATAATTTTTTTTTCTTTTTTCTTTTTTCAGTTTTTACAAGCTGAATTTGATGCTTAATTCCACTAAAGTTATGCTTATTAAAATAAGAATTTGTGCTTCCGATAAAAATAATACTCAAAATAAATGGGGGAGTCAAAAAATGGATTATGCATTACTTAAATAATTACTATGGCACTTCACCCATTATATGAACAATGATAGAACTGATATATAAAAAAAAAATCTTTTTTTCAATAAAGTAGTACGGAGTATAAAATAATATATATTTTTTTCAATTTTGACAAGCTAAATTTGATGCTTAAATTCCACTAAAGTCATGCTTATTGAAATAAAAATTTGTGCTTCCGACACAAAAAAAAAACACTCAAAATAAATGGGGGAGTCCAAAAATAAAGTAGTCATATCAAGTTCGTGGTATTATAATTATGATGCTTACAATAGATAATAACCATGCTTACATCCAGTACGAGTATTTTTAATGCTTAATCTTACAGATAAAACTAATAGAATAATCCTACGAAAAATTTCTATTAGAACTCATTTTTAATACCATTAAAATATCTTCACAGTACTAAGCAGCATACTCTCTATTAATTAAAAAATAAAAGAACAAATAATAAGCAGCATACTCTCTAATAAATTGAAAATTAAAAGAAAATACAAAGTACATATAAAAACACTTGACGCAAAAAAAGAAAATGAAAACTTTTTAAATCATACGTATGAGATATGTATTTGACGTATTCTATGAATGAAAAATAAAGAATCATGCCTGGAGAATTTATCTTTTTGACGAAATGAATGCAATCGATGAACTTTTTCAAGAGAAGAGAAAAAACTAAATAAATGGCGGAAGAATTAAAGAAAAAGATTTTATAAATCATAACCGCATATTCACTTACACATAATTAAATCCCATAATTATAGGGTTGTGGATATTTAAGAAGGTAACAATTAGACAATATTACCCCTATATTAAATCACAAACGTTTTTTTTCATTGTTTATTTATATTTTCTGCATTCATTTATAGCCATATATTTGAAAAAATTGATGGATAGGATGTATTCCTATTTAACATGTGGAGACTTATTAACAAATGATCCATCCTCTATATATATATATATATATATATATATATATATATTTCTTTTTCACCTTTAAATTACATTTCTTCTTATAACTCAACTCTTGACGGACTTTTCAAGTCGTCAATATTGTTTGAAAATGTAGACTCCCTCCGGCCCAATCTTAAGTGTCGTATTATACATTTCTATTTTCTACACAAAAATTAATTAAAAGCAAATAGAGTAAAATTTCCTCATATATGTATATTTTGACACTTTGAAACGCGTATCCACAGAAGAAAGGAGTATATTGTAAAGGTAAAATTTCCTCATATATATGTATATTTTGCAATATGCATGTCTAGTATTTCATTCATACCATAAATACTTGTAAGGTTAAAGTAATTTTTTAAGAATATATGTTTTGGAAAATTAGGACTATGAAATACGGAGTAGAAATTTAGGTTAAAATGTACTCCCTCCGTCCCGAATTTCTTGACGCATTTTTTTTTGGCACGAGAATTAAGAAGGTTTTGTTTAAGGTTATAAATGTAGTTGATTAGCATTATTTAAATGAATTAATATATTTAATTATAAAATGAATTACTTTTAGTAACTAGAAAACACGTAATTAAATAGATTATTAATGAATCTTGTATTAAAATGCCAAATTATTAATACACAAAGAAACGTGTCAAGAAAAACGGGACATCCAACAAAAAAAATACGCGTCAAGAAAACCAGGACATAAATAGTAATTAGTTTTAGTGAGCCATAATGACATAGCATTATGTAATTTAGGAGAATCTGTGGGATACTTATGCTCCTTCCGAAAAACTTTTAGATAAGTACTCACAGCCTTACATTAATGATTTAATATTGAATTTTACTAATGTGCGTGGATTTAAATGTCTGGGGAGTTATGGTTAACATATTACTTGAATAATATTTACGAAAATAAAATAAAATTGCATAGAGCTAGCTAGTGGTCTTAAAGATCGTATACATGGACACTATTAGAAATGCTCTTCTACCTATTCTTAAATATTCTAAAAATGTACACTATCGATACAACAGTGTTATATACAATTTCTTAATAGTTTATATATTTATGGAAAATTTTCAATGTCTTTACAATTTTATTTTGACATTTATTTGTTTAAAATTATAAATCAAACAAAGTAATACTCCCTCCGTCTTTCAAGATACATGATTTTAATTCCTTTTTCAAGTGATTGCCAAGTAAGTGCACTTTTTATTTTTGGACTTGTACCCAATCAATCTTAATCTTTTTAATTTTTTATCAATGCCACAACTTATTTATTAAAAAATATAAACGAGCTCACCATTTAAAACTCACTAACCCACAAATACATGATTCCAATTCATAAAAAACATGAATATATATCATAGTTATTGCTTCGGAAAGCCAGGCCAAGGTTTTTAAATTATGTTTGCGACCGCTGATCATTAATAATCATATGAATATGTGCAATATATATAATCATAACATTCTTGAACATATTATTCAACTATAGATCGATTCTAATCTCTTTTTCTTTTCCATTACGGTAGATTAAGGTTTATGATTTCACCTTTAGTCTAATTTGCAATTTTTTTTTTAAATAGTCTAATTTATATTCATTTTGAAAATATAGCCTAATCTTTGAATTTCTTTTGTAAAAATGGCTTGAGTTTTACCAAAATTTTAAAGTGTATAACAACAGTAATTTTTAAATACAAATTCCGATCACATCGTTTGTCGGATTCAGATAAACAGCAGACAATTGGAAAGTTTTTTAAATATAAAATAACTTAAAATTTAATTTCACAATGATATGTTGTCATAAATTAAGAAAATATGTACGCTTTACTATTAAACTAAAGATTACGTCATAAACCATAATTTAAACTTTCCATTTCCATTATGTAAATTTAGGGCTGGAAATTGGTTGAGATTTTTTCGGTAATAACTGAACCGAACCGCTAAGAGCATCTCCAGTGGGCCGGAGCTCGCTGGCTCAAGCCCGCCGCCGAGCCCGTTGCGCGAGTCCCGTGCCCGCTGGCGAGTCGAGGGTGACACGCGCCGGGTTCGCATATGCGAGCCGAGCTCGCGCTCCTTCTCCCCAGCTGTGCTGACGTCATTATGACGTCAGCCAGCAATTTATTTATTTTAAAAAAATTGATTTTTCTGGCCAAAAATTAAAAATAAATAAATAAAAATTGAAAGTTGGTCTCCAACGGTAGCCAACGGCTACCTCCAATTTCTTCCCCTATAAATTCATACCCCCATTTACACAACTTCTATATTATTTTCACACAAATCTATCTAAAAAAATCCCTATTTTCTTCAATTTCACTCCATCAATATGTCAAGCTCTTCCGAAATTTCATCCAATTCCTCATCATCCTCCGGCGAACTTGAAGCTATGTACCAACAAATCCAGAAGAATGCCGAAAAAGCTCGGAAATATAAAAAAGCGAAGAAGAAGAAGAAGAAGGAAAAAGCCCCCGAGTCGACAAAACGTCGAAGGTATCCCGTAAGGCGAATGATCGAACGAGATCGAGTCACCGGAGCAAAGCAACTTTTCTCCGACTATTTCGCTGAGAGGCCCACATATCCGGATAAATTATTCCGTCGATGTTTTCGGATGTCGAAGCATCTGTTCTTAAATATCGTGGAGGTGTTGGAGAATCGCGTAGAGTATTTCCAACAACGAGATGATGCAATAGGCAGGCCGGGTTTCACAACACTGCAAAAGTGCACCGCCGCTATACGTCAACTCGCCTACGGAGGTCCCGGCGACCAATTCGACGAGTACTTGCGGATGTCGGAGACTACCGCCATAGATTCGTTGAAGCACTTTGCTAAGGCGATGCGAACCATCTTCGGTGCTCATTACCTGAGGAAGCCAAAAGTAGATGATGTTGATCGAATTCTGGCAATGCACGAGACTCGCCACGACTCTCCAGGGATGCTCGGTTAGATCGACTGCATGCACTGGGCATGGAAGAACTGTCCAGTGGGGTGGAGGGGTCAGTACACACGTGGGGATAAGGGCCACCCTATCATCATCCTTAAGGCAGTTACATCTCACGATATGTGGATATATCACGCATTTTTCGGGGTAGCTGGAGCGCTCAACGACATCAACGTTCTCAATCAATCACCGGTGTTTAGCGGCGTCATCAAAGGAATAACACCTCCGTTTCATTTCCTCGCCAACAGAAGGCAATACAACATGGGCTACTACCTCGCCGACGGGATTTATCCGAAGTGGCTCATTTTTATTGCAACCCCACCACACGCCACTGCGAATAAGTGGAGCGTTTCAAAATTCTACAAGAGGCGACGCGCAAAGATGTGGAACGCGCTTTTGGCGTTTACAAATCCGTTGGGGCATGGTCAGGGCCCATCACGACTCTGGTATCGTGATAGTATTCAAGATGTCATGTATGCTTATATTATCTTGCATAACATGATAATCAAGGATGAATGAGCAAACACGACAAATTGGGCTCCACCTGACGAGGATGCCTCTACTTCTGCAAATGGTGGAGCGAATCGAGGACCTGTGGGTTCGTTTCGGGAGTACGTGAAGCGCAACGCGTCGCTACGCGATAGGGCCAAACACAGCGATCTTTACAATGATTTGGTCGAAGATATGTGGGCGCGTAGGGGCCCAAATTATGTTTGTTTCAATTTAATAAAAAAAATTCCAAAATTTTTGTTTGTTTTTTTATTAAAAATAAATTTAATTAAACAAATAAAATCAAACGAAAAACGAAACAAAAAAATAATTAAAAAAATATATCAAAAATTGTAAATAAAATGAATTAAAAATAAGAGAGAGTCAGGGGGAGGGGCTTGCGGCTGGAGATGAAATTTGGGGAGAGCCCCTCGCCACTGGAGATGCTCTAACCGCGTGTAAATCGGTTACCCGATAACCACATATGCGGTTTGTGGTTCGGTATTCGGTAGGAGCTTTTTGTAATATTTCGGTTATCGGGTACCGATAACCGTTCGGGTATACCCGATAACCGTAACTTTTTATTTAATAATTAACTTATATATATATATATATATATATATATATAATATATTTATATTTTATAATTTTCTCTTCTTCAATGGAAGTATCTTTGTTGGCCATGTAAACCGATCTCCTCTTCTTTTAATTGTAGACATATCTCATTTTCTTTTAATTGTAGATTTGTAGCAGTGGTTTCTACTTTCTTGGTAGTGTATGGTGACACGAAACTCACGCACATGCTCTTATTACAATTTGAAACTATATTTAAAAGTTTAAACGCAAAAAAGGAGGGAAAAAAAAAAAGAAAAAAAATCATAAAATCGAGGAAAAAAAAAAACAGTAAAACAGTTTACCCGATTACCACACCGAAAATTAAAAAACGGTTATCAGGTATACCTAATTACCGTTCGATGCAGTAAGCGATAGTCACTTTCACAAAAAATCAGTTCCTACTAACCGAAAATTTCGGTGCGATTAACTGCTACCGCACCGAATTCCAGCCCTATGTAAATCACTAATTAAAGCATGCACCCATTAAAATAAAAAGGGAAAGCCCCCAAAGAAAAGGGCAAAACCCTATAATGATGATGAGCAAGATTTGGTAAATCATATTCAGCATTAGCTTGATTATTGATGTCTTGTCAAAGATTAGCTGTAATGAAATGAGGAAAGTTTGAAGGGCCACAAAGAAACAGATGCAAAATAGGGGACACATATTGTGTGGGAGCCATGTATAGATTTTAGGTTTTTTTTTTGGGGTAGGTTTAGGGGTACTAGCTAGCTACCTATGTATGGTGTATTTATACATAATTATGGAAACCCTAAGTTCCCCACCAATAACAAAAAGACAAAAATTTGGGTGAGGTCGGCCACATAGTGTGGTCGGGTTAAAGTGTCAATCTTTATACAGAAAAATGATAATTTATACGAATAAAAGTGTCAATCTTTAACATAATTATTTTATGAATAAAATGTCAATTTTTAAAAGTGTCAATCTTTATACAGAAAAGTATTAATCTATACGAATAAAAGTGTCAGTGTTTTAGCCGTCCGCACGGTGCCTCTGGCTGACCCAAGTGTGTCCCTAACAAAAATATCAAAACATAATCCCGTAACGAAATTTATAAAAATATCAAAAAATTTATATTTATTTAGCATTGTAGCAAGCAATCTAACAAAGAAGCCAAATGAATACTTTCCATTTCCTTTTGGTTTCTCACCAATGCCGGATTATTATTATTATTTATTTAAATAAGTTGAAAGGTGATAATAGAAGTAAAATCTTCCCTATTAAGAAGGACAATATTCTTCTCTAGCTAGTTGTTGCTTGGGGGAACATAATCCAAATATGAAAGTGCATGATTTTATGTAAAATTGTCACTTGCCTTCTATTCACTCCATCCCGTATGTAAAGAGCTCATTGATTATTATAATAGCTTTAATATAGTGAGTTCATTATAAACATGACGAAAGTATTCTACCGATAATAAAGTACGTTATGTAAATTTGTCACTTACCTTCAATATTCTACCAATAATAATCGGGATCCGCTACACCTTTTTTGTTTTATCGTTTCCCAAACATGTCTAACTTCCAATATTTTTACTTTTCAATATATTTTTTTTCATAACGCATTATAAACAATTAGACTATATAATTATTTTTAGTATTTAATTTCAACTCTTTATGAATTATTAGGAGTGATTAAGGTGCATGCGTAACATAATTATGACGTCCTACTATCTTGTTTGGTCATAAATGCCATACCTATAAAATAATATGCCTCTTAGGTTATAAATATACCAACTCAATCTTGTGTATGTGTTGGCCTAGTGGTAGGAAGTAAGGCCTCGGACCAAAGGTCCTAGGTTCGAGTCCTCCATGGCGTGGCCAAAAAACTTGTCTGATAACAAAATAAAGTAATACAAAACACAATTATATGATGTTTTAATTAGTTAACTAAATAAAATTCTTTATTTTCGTATGACTGCATAAGATATCTCAATCATATATATCAAACTTTTATCTTGTACTTTCAACAAGGTGAAGGGTACATAATTATTTTTAAGTTTCATTTTACTATTATGAAAGTAGTGAATTTGATAGTAAACTGCGAAATATTGGAACAGTAAGTAGAAATTGAAATGAAAGGCAAATTGTCCCCCACCCCACCCCACCGCCAATAACTTGAAAATATATAGTACTGGTATGAGTAGTCACAATCTGGATATATCTTTATCCCGCAATTCTCTCACTTTATGAAACCACGCACAAAACACACACTACACTCTAGGCCTTATGTTTGATCATGCATTCTTAAAAGTTAGGCCTGTGTTTCTTCTCTCAATCACCATCATCATCCATGCATGCTTTGCCTATTTATTCTACTTCCACATTTTCCATCTTTCCTATACCTTTGTTTCTATAATTAATAAGGCCCATTTTGAAAAATGAAAGAAAGAAAGGAGATCAATAAAATGAGTTCATCGAATATGAATAAAAACAATCCAATAATATTGGAATGGTTAAGTGTGTGTGTTTGTGAAATGTAAAAAATGGTGGTTTGGTTTCCTTTGGAGCTGACAGAAGTGTGTGTTGTTTGTGTGTGTGTGTGTTGTGGAGGTCAGAATGGTTGTCAACTCAAATGTCTCTCCATTACCATTTCCGCTTTTAAACGGATATACTACTTCCATCTCATTGACTTAGTCCCATTTGCCGTTTTGGTCCGTCTCACTTATTAGTCTCATTTTCTAAAATGACAAAGAATACTTGGCTACAATTAACTCTCTCTCCTCAGAATCAATTATATCCACATATCTCATTTTCCTTGATTCTTGTGCCATTATCAAATGAGACTACCTTAGTGAGATGGAGGTAGTATATCATCACATGAACCCCATCTCTCTCTCTCTCATTTTAAAGAGATATTCGACCTCCACCGTATACAGTGATGAAGATAACAGAAAGTAAATGAATAAGGATTGAAAATTCCAATTTCTACGTGGTTTTGCTATATAAAAAAAACTCATAAGCACACTTTGGATGTAAAAAATGTTCTTAGTTTTCAAAAATACAAAAAAAATGCTCATTTAATAAATTTAATGAGCCGTGTGACATATCTTATAGAAGTCGTTGCCTCTCCGGCCACAATTAAACGTGGCCCGGCGGTTTCGGACGTGGGTGATCTATCTATATATAGCAGGCGCAACTTCCCATATGAAAACACACCTGAAATAAGCATTTAAGCATTTCTCTGCATCATCTCCTTTTTCTCTAGCACGTTTTGCCTCGTTTAAGTTTGCGAGAGCTTCTTAGTCTGAGGTACTGCTACTAAAAAGACTATAAGTCGTTTTATCTTTGGGGACGAAGCGCCAGATTTGTAAACAATAGCCGAGGCGTAATTTGTCTTGCGAAAAAAGGCTTTTTCTCAACTCGACTTCTACAATTGTCGAGAATTTGCTCAATTGTTTTTTTTGTTTCCGTCTTTCATTGTAATTTTTGATTGTTTACGATTGTGTATTTCGTAATTTCAAAATATACTTAGTTACCAACAATTTTTATTTTGGCTTCATTTAAATTCTCCCTTTTATATATTCAAACATCGATGCAAGGCGGGAAAAAAAATACTATTTCTTCTGAAAACTAATAAAAGTTAATTAATCTTGCTGTGATGATTTATCAATTCAAAATCCACTTCAACTAAGGAAAAAAAAAATGTCTCTCAAAAAAAAAAAAAAATCAAGAACGATGAAACAAAATTAATGTTTCACTTTCTCATGGCATGAGGTTGTTAAATTTTGATTGTCAGTTTCATTTTCTTGCACAAACTTTCTTGACAATTATTTTACTATCAATTTTTTATTTTTTTATTTTTATTTTTTTGTGGTCGTATTTTGATCAATTTATTAAAAAAAATAATTCAATTCTCCCAATTAAACTGACTACAGGATAAAATATTTGGCCACTAGAGAAAATTATTTGGGCCACGTACACACAGTCTGAAATCTGAATTAGGGCACTATTTTATCTGGATATAGGGGAAACTACCCTCTTTAATGGACTTAATGGAAAAAGTACCCTTTTAAAAGAAAGAATTGTAAAACTATCCCTTTTAATATTTTAATGTTTAATGGGTCCCATTTATATGTTTAAAAAACTTTGAAATGGGTCCCAGCTTGCCGGCGATGCTTCTCTGTATATATCCATGTCTATATCCAGTATTTTAATTGTAATTTTGTGGGTCCCACACACTATGGTGCATGCATGCACCTTATGTCTCAATTTTGGCCGTTAGTTTGTGCAAATTATTCAATTTTCTTCTGTGTTTCTAAGGACGAATCATGCATGATAATGAATTAAATTGAATGATACTGAATCATACAATTTTCACTTTTTTTTTACAATAATTCAATCTGACTCTGAAAGTCTACTGTATGCATGCATGCGTGAATAATGCTATTAATAATGCTATTGAATCATACAATTTTTGATTGTTTTTCTACAATAATTCAATCTGTATAAATCTGTATAGGAATAATAAATTTTGGTATCCTATGCCAACTCACCCCACACAAAACTCAATATATACAACCATAAAAATTGCAAATAGAATTCAAAAATAAACAGACTCACCAAAAAAAAAAAAAAAATGTTGGGAGAAGAGGAGGCATTATCAACATCCGAGCTAAAGAACTGAGCTGAGCTGAGGAAGACGAGCCATTATAAGGGTTTATCAAGGAGGATATCATGCCACACTGCTTCATCATCTTCTTCAATCGTGTTTTTGGATTATCCAATAATATAGGTAAATTTTAATATAGATTTTATATGCTTAGTATAGTAATTAGTTTAGGGATTTATTTTGGAAATAAATTGAAATTTTTTAACATGTCGAAAATGAATTTATATGTTTAGGAATTAGTTTATAGATTTATTTTGGAAATTAATTGCTTATTATATTGTTAAAATTGATTTATTTAAGTGATTGAATTCGAAATTAGTATATATTTTTAATGTTTGAACTACCAAAATTTATAAATATGTTAAGAGAAAAAGGAGAAAAATTGTGGTATAGCCAACCGGTCATTCCGACACCGGAAAAAGGCCGACCGGTGGAGTATTCCGGTCGCCGGAAAATAAATTTTCCGGTGAACCTACCGGCCGGTTGGCTATACTATTATTTTTCATTTTTTTTTTCTAAGTATGAATATTTTATCACATTTAATTTTTGAGCTTTGAAATTCTTCCTATAGATTTATATTGAAATTAATTGATTATTATTTTATTTAAATTAATTCTTTTAAATGATTTAATTCGATATATTAAAATATTTTTAATGTTTCAACTACCAAAATTTATAAATATGTTAAGAAAAAAAGAGAAAATTTTTGGTATAGCCAACCGGTCATTAGGTAGCCGGAAAAATGCCGACCGGTGGCGTATTCCGGTTGCCGGAAAATCACTTTTCTGGTGAACCTACCGGCCGGTTGGCTACACCATTACTTTTCATTTTTTTTTCTAAGTATGAATATTTTATCACATTTAATTTTTGAGCTTTGAAATTCTTCCTATAGATTTATATTGAAATTAATTGATTATTATTTTATTTAAATTAATTCTTTTAAATGATATAATTCAAAATATTTAAATATTTTTAATGTTTGAACTACCAAAATTTATGAATATGTTAAGAAAAAAAGAGAAGAATTTTGGTATAGCCAACCGGTCATTAGGTAGCCGGAAAAGGGATACCTCCGGCCGGTTATTTGTGTTGATGGTACGCATCTCAAGGGGAATGCCCACGGTTTAATGTTTGTAGCTGTGGCTAAGGATGCGAACGAGCAACTCTTTCCTTTGGCATATGGAATCGGGCCGACTGAGGATAACGACTCGTGGACTTGGTTCATGCGATGCCTCCGAATGGCATATGGTCCATATATGGCTACGTTGTTCGTCTCCGATCAGCACCCGTCTATCATACATGCTGTTCAAGTCGAGTAACCTTCTTGGATCTCCTGATCTTCGTGATAGATCATCGAAATTTGTCCTTCAGGATACTCAAATGATGCGTACAACTCATCATCAGACACGCCCCTAAAGGTATTGAGGAAATTCCATCGCAGACACCTTGGCACGTCATTTGTAGGACATCTCACCGCAAAATGATCACCGAAACCCGTCATCACCTCCAAAGCCCAAATCATCAATGCCCATGATGGCCCATAAATGTGATATTTCTTGGACGTTGTCTGAAACGTCCTCAAATAGTACTGAAGGGTCTTGTACGTGTACGCACCCCAAGGAAAACCATTGAATTCATCCTCGTCATCAATCAAATTACATATATATATATATCAAATTTAAATTGGTAACAAATTATAATAAATCCTAACAAATAATACATTTAGACATCCCAACAAATACAATTTCATATAATTGGTAACAAATCATACAATTTAAATCATTGGTATCAAATAAATCGAGATCCACAATAAATAAAATTTAAATCGTAAATCATACAATTTAAACGATAATAAATAATACCATTTTAATTCATACCACATGTAACAAAATATTAATACAATTTTTTAAAACATACCAATATTCTTCGTGGTATTATTTCGATCGAGATTCCCATTTCATTTTCCGGCAAGACGTTGTGTCCCTCATCATCGATTATGTATCCTCCCGACATCACTACGGAGTGCTTCAAAATTGTGCAATTCTTGACGAAAGGAGGAGGAGCTTGTATGCTTCTGGAGTTGCAAGTATGCTTGTCTCGAGAGTATGTCGGTTGTGAGAGTATGGAGATTTGGAGAAGAGATTGTGGAGAGTGCGAGAGTGCGAGAGTAGGGAGTAGTAGTTGTGTGTGTGTGTGTATGTAGATTTAAATAAGAGAGGGTTTGTGTGTGTGTATGTATTGTTTTGTTTTTTTTTGCTAACAAGATTCCTCCTTTCAACTCCACCCTTCACGGGAGCACAGGCCATTCACGGGAGCACCGATCAGCGCCCCCCAACCCTACAATGCATGCATGCATGATATGACAAGTGTTAGCTATAGAAGTATCCACTGTCCCATTCATAGTATTGGATTATTGGTTATTGAACTAGCAAATGCAATTATAAAACTGTAATATACCCATATCACTATATATATATATATATATATATATATATTCAAGGTTTGTTTTTGTTTTGTTGGGGAGGTCTCGACACACACTGACGCACACAATTTACAATAGTAATGTGAGTCCATAATACATTAATTTATTATTTAAGGGTACTTTTACCATTAATCTTATTTTTAAGGGTACTTTTTCCAATTCCTTATTATTTTAAAGGGGTAGAAACACGGCAGGCCCCCTATTTTATTTACAGTAACGTAAATAAGAGAGAGAAAAGTACAAAAATCAGAAAAACTACTGTTACACGTAATCTCAGGACCCAGACTCTGCCTTAAATTCACACCACCTTAATTCATTTCTCCCCATGTATATTCCCCTCCAATAATTATAATTAAAACGCCACTCTCACATTACGCAATCCCACGCGCCGCTGCACGCGCCGCCTCGCCCCCATATCCGCATGCACCTGCAGCGCGTCGACGACACTCGGCCAACCGGCGCGTGGTAACTCTGTTCGGATTCTTTTCTTTCTGCTCCGTGCCTCTGTTACCCCTGCAGATGCATATTTGATATTTTTTGTACTGTACTGTTACTTACTTACCCCAGATTTTTTTTCACTGCGGTAGTTTTTTTATTTGATGCGGTTACAATAATTTATAGAGAATAAAAAAGGTGATTAATTCGGTTGCATTAGTGGGATGGATGATCGTACGGTCGTACGTCTCCAATTTAAAAAAAATGGAAAATCACGCGATAAAAATGGACATGTAATAAATTTAGCCTCAATAAATTCTTGTTTCTGTCCAAAATTTAATAAACGACAGATTATTTCAAATCCCTCGTGATCGGATTCAGTGTTGGAATTTGTATATCAACATCTAACTTCATTTATAAATTCAAATCAAAATATCAAATGTCTCGGTGAGACGTATATTTATAAAATAATTTCATTATATCATACATTATTGTATTTCTTACTCAGTTACTCCGTCCACTCAAAACGTCCCCTTTCTTTTTCGAATGGTAACATTTAAATAGTCTCATTTTTGTTTTATGAACTTTTTTTTTTAAGTATGAGCTATATCAATTTTTTCTATTTTACATATTCTCCTTAATTATCGTGTCGAAAATGAATGAGAGACTTTCAATGTGACCGAGAGAGTATTAAGTTATACTCCCTCCAACCCCATATATGTTTTAGAATATCTCTTTTGTGACATCCATCAAATATGTATTAATACTTAAATAGTTATATTCTCACTTAATTTCAAAAATTTAACCTTAAAATTGTTATATATTTTTTTTATAAAAAAAAGTCAAGGTCCACAAATTTATCTTCACTCACAACGACTTCATACCGATAACTTTTTACAACAATTTTCTCTGTAAATCATACTAGTAGTATTTTTTATTAGTCCGTGTACTATTGCATGTAAATTAAATTAAATTGTTGAATATAAGAAGCCGAGCGCCTAAAACTACAAGGTCTCATTTAATTTCAAATTCAAAGAAAAAATGTACGAACAATTCAGATAATTTAAATTATTTAATACGTATATATTGGCTTCAACTTTAGTCACGCACTAGGTGTTTGATTAATTAAGTGCTCGATCTTGGTCTTCAACTCAGAAAGTTCATCGATTTTTTTGAAGACATAGTAAAATAAAGAATGTTTCGCATAAAATTGTATATAATCTAAAAATAATTTAATCCACTGATCAAGTCCAAAGCAAATTTTCTCTTTGCCGAATTTATATGGTAGATCTATCTATACGAATTAAGCAATATAATAAACAAAAAATACGGTCACTTAATCAAAGTGAATATTAAAATTGAATTCGAAATACAAGGAGAAAAAAATAAAAAAACATAAGAGAGAGAAAGAGAACAAGATTCAGAAATGGGAAAAGCATATGAGTTCTTTATACACTTGGAAGGAAATTTTTTGTCCACTTTCGTTATCTTATCTTTATCTTTTACTACTTCTTTATCTTTTTACTTCTTTTTTTCTAGAAGAGAAAACGAATAAAATTGGGCTTATAGGTTGCCGGTTGTCTTAGGTTTTGGGTCAAAATTTATAAAATAAAATATAAACTCTTTTCAGTTGCAATTACAATATACGTAGCTTTTAATTTGAGATATTAGATTCTTTATTTTCGGCTATTAAAATATCTACCACCCCTGTTTACGATAAAAGAATACGCTCTATATTTTCGTTCGTTCAAAAAAAAATAGACACCTTCCATTTAGGACATAGATTTTGTGTAATTTTTTTTTTTGAGGCTACAGTTATAAATGAGACTCAAATTCTGCTTTAATAAATATACACTACTTTAAGTGACAATGTTACTCCACTTTAATATACTCCATTCGTTCCCAAAAACTTTGTCCATAATTCTGTTTTGGGTCATCCCTAAAAAATAGATCCATTGTATAGTAATAATACAAATAATCAATACAAATAAATATGAGACCTCATCTCTACTATCAATAAATAATACGGAGTAAGTACAATACACTACACTAAATGTGAGATCCAATCTCCAGTATTAATAATTAAACAAATGAAGTCAATTACATTGTTTTTAAAACCCGTGCCGGTAATCTTTGGAGACGGAGGAAGTATAACACTACTTTTAACACTCATTATTTTATAAAATATTAAAATTTATACTCAAAAATTTGGGATCTATTTTATTGTAGACGGATGTAGTATTTTTTTTAAGACAATACACACATTGACCTATACATGCACCAAAGTTGATTCGAATTTCTAACCAAGTGATCAAAAGAAAAAAAAAGTCTTATCAACTGAGTAGCTCTATTATTATCAAAATATCTATTAATGTGTCCATCGGATCGTCTATAGTCAAGTTCATGCTATGCTAAACCTATTCCTAAAATGGGAATTGAAGAAAGGTAAAGAATATGTCCTAAGTTTTGGTTCATCAATATTAATATATCATCAACTTATTTGATAGAAATAATCTATTATATTAACATATTTTGTTGGCACATTTTTATACTACCAAAATTGGTATACGAATATTGTTTAATTCTTGCATGAATCGATATCATTATAAACGTTATATCCACATCTAGTTTTTCTTCATCATGCAGGAATTTGGATAATTTAATTCACCTAACCGATAAAAATTACATAATATATTTATAATATATATATATATTTTTAATTATATCGTACTTTGTCATTAACAAGATACATTGGTAGACATGTGTGAGGTTATTGGAATGAGGTACACACACATACTATAACGAGTAACTATAAAATTATGATGTAAATATATATATAGTGTGTGTGTGTCTATATAAAAATATATAAATTAAATTAAACTAATAAAGTAAAAACAAATAAGAAAACTATTTAATAAAGGACTTATTTAACTAAATGACTCTATCTTATGCTAAATCTTAAGAACACTAGCTAGAAAAATAATTAAAAAATTTGAAGATTTTGCTCGCGCAGATTACAAATTCTCATGAATATAATAATATCTACAAATATTATGATTTATTCAGTAAAAATAATGTGAAAAGTGAGGTAACAAATACAAAAATTCAAATTACTCATGTCAAAGTAGGTATAATAGAACTTTTTTTTTTTTCGAGACTTAGTGCAAATTGCAATGTCATGAAACCTAAGTAGTAGTAGTGTAGCTAAAGCACTAAGAAAAATAAAAATTATATATTGATAAAATAAAATTAGAGGCAAAAAAGAGAAGTCTAAAATAAAATTGTTAGGCATTATATATAGGCGAGAGAAGGTGATTAAGGCGTTGAACTTTAAACTTAAGCAAAGGGCAAAAAAAAAGAAAAGAAAAGAAAAGAAAAGAAAAGGAAAGAATGGAGTATGAAGAAGATCAAGAGGAGGAGCAAGAGGGGGAGATCGGGTTGGGTCCGAGTTACGACGACTCACTCCCCAACTCAACTCGGCCTTCCTCCCCCAAGCTCAACTCGCCGCCGTCGCTGCGCAAGTGCCGCTACAAGGAGTGCCTGAAGAACCACGCCGTCGGCATCGGCGGCCACGCCGTCGACGGCTGCGGCGAGTTCATCGCGGCGGGGGAGGACGGCTCGCTCGAGTCCCTCCGCTGCGCCGCCTGCAGCTGCCACCGCAACTTCCACCGCAAGGAAACCGACGGCGCCTCCGCCGCATTCTTCCCCTTCCCCCCAGCAGCAGCAGCAGCAGCAGCAGCTCCTCCTCACCCACCACCACGGCCACTTCGGGTACCGCACCCCGGGCGGGTACCTCCACGTGGCGGCTCCGCCGCAGCAGCCGCGGGCGGGGCTCCTCGCCCTCCCGTCCAGCGGCGGAGGCGGAGGCGGAGGGTCGCGCGACGAGGCGGAGGAGTACAATTACTACTCAAACCCCAGCAGTGGGTCCCAGAAGAAGAGATTCAGAACGAAATTCAGCCAGGAACAGAAGGAGAAAATGCTGAATTTCGCGGAGAGATTGGGGTGGAGAATTCAAAAGCAAGATGAAGAATTAGTGCTGCAATTCTGCAATGAACTGGGAATCAAGAGACACGTGCTTAAGGTTTGGATGCACAATAACAAGCACACTCTTGGTAAGAAAACCTAGCTACCTCCATTTTTAATCTTAATCTTAATTATTATTTTATTATCTTTTTCCTAATTTATTAATTAATCATATCCTATATATATGTGTAGCTGTGTATCTCTGGTGTTTGTAATAGTATTAATTAGGCAATGGAGAATTTATGTTTCCTCGGAAAATTAATTTGAGTTTCAATTAGGGTTTTTCTCTTTATCTTCTTCTTCCTCTTCTTTTCTCTTATGCGGAGTATATGATTATTGATTGCTGACTCAATTTATTTTCAAGAATCTAGCTTTTGTGATGGAAGAATTTGGGATTAAGTTATAATTTTTTGATAATGTATATATTAAGTTTAGAGATGTGGATAGGGTTTCTTCTGCTTCTTCTTCATCCTCCTCTCTTATCTATTTCTGGTAAATTTCTTGATTTCCTTTCTTGGTTAGCTTCCACTTTTATTCACAAGAAGTGGCATTGAATTCGAAATACAGAATTCCTTCTTAATTGCAACCACATATCATGTTCAAGATTCTTGCAGTGTTTGATTTGTCCATTAATGCAAGCATAGTTTTTGCATATAATTAAATAAGTACACTATTTAATTAGGTCACATATAATTAGCACTAGGTACTTAAATTTCGATGTACATACACACACACACACACACACACACACACACATTAACACACACACACACATATATATATGCATGCAAATTATAAATTGGAAAATTAATTAAATTAAATAAGTAAGAAGGTAGCTAGGAACCAAAAGTGTTTGATCATAGAAGAGTGTGCACATTGGGAAGGAAAGGAGAGGAACATATATTTCTTTCCATGGTTTCTTTTCTTTCTAGCAAATTTACCCCCATATATTGTCTTCTTCCCCTTTTTGTCACTTTCTTTTACACTCACTCTCTCTCTCTCTCTCAA
This sequence comes from Mentha longifolia, assembly GCA_001642375.2. NCBI lineage: Eukaryota > Viridiplantae > Streptophyta > Magnoliopsida > Lamiales > Lamiaceae > Mentha > Mentha longifolia. The sequence goes on along the minus strand of CM038111.1, from coordinate 12,500,660 downwards.
ATACAAGTATTGTATATATAAGTTAGAAATTTGATGCTTGAGAAAGTGGATGGTTCCAAAGGTTTTGTTCCTTGTAAAAATTCTTACCAATCTCTTCTTTTTAATATTCCAACTTTTGTTTTAATTTGCTAACAAAAAAAAGTATTTTTTTTTCTTTCTTTTTTTTGGTTCCAACTTTTGTTTGTGGGTGTTGTAAAAGGGAACATGTGGGCACTGGAAATGGAACAAACCATAGACAAAAATGCTTGAATTTTCACCAACATATACATATATCTTTTTCATACAAGGAGGTGAATTGTTTTGCTATTACACTACATCAGTTTCTGCTGTTTTTTATTTAGTTCCCACTAAAAGTTCAATCATGCACTACTGCACTTTTAAAGCCCAGCCCATTCCTTTTTTTTTGGGTTCTAATTTATTGTTAGTTTATGCTTGAGGTCTTGATTTTTTTTTATTTTTTATTTTTCTCTCTTTGAGTTTACGTTTTTCTTTATCGAATAATGGTGGTCACTGTTGAAATGTGGTCTCATCAAGTGTTTGAATGAGATTGAAAAATCTTTTGATTTAAAAAGAAGAAGAAGGTGATTTTCTATTTAATTGGGTTGCTTTTAGTGGAATAGGATAATCTTTTGTTATATATTTGACTTGTGCACGCCATATGCAGCAATGATGATGCAAATATATAAGAATTTTGCAAAAAGAATTTTAAAATGAGAAAGAAAGTTGAGAAAAAAAAATCACGATATTATAATATAAGTAATGACCCGCTAAATGTTAACACAAATATAAATATAATTAAAATTATGAATACTAGATATTTATTTCCTGTCCAAATATTTCATCAATCTAAAAACAATATAATCAAGATATATGTAGTCTCTTGAATTCCCTTATAAAATCTATATACATGTATAATTGAGTAGTATATTATACTTTCTTTCTTCCAACTATCTTGTATGAGTATCGGAATCTATTATAATAATAAAATGGGACAAAATAGTTTTGCGGAGGGAGTAATAATTCTCATCTAATGTGTGTAAGTGGTACGGAAACTTTGAGATGTGATACAATTTGTATAAGAAGGGAAAAGTTGTGGATAGTAATGAAAATGGGCTCTAGCTACTTTTTTCAAATATAGTCCTAAAAAAAAGTGGGATGTGTAGGAATTTGTCATTTTGTGTTCATCCTTTGTTTGGAGATGGAAAAATTCAAAATTAATAATTTGAAAATATGTGGTGCAGCCCATGCTTTTTTACCTGCCAACTGCAATTTGCTGTTGCTGGTGATGATTCTGAGTATCACTTAAAGCTGCTTATTTATATCATCACTCATAATTGTGGTCCACATCATATTTTCTTGGTCAAATTATCAATCATTTTTGTGATTTCAAATATTTTTAAGAATTTTCTTGCGCGATGTGTAATTGATGATTTTTCTAGGGTTTTTTTTTTTTCCTTGCAAGTAATTTTCTTTTAGTGGAAGGGTTGCAAATATATAGGAGTGCTATTTGAATCTCGACTCGATATACTCCTTCCGTCCTCCATTTAGTGACCCTCTTTTTTCAGCATGTGTGACACGTGTTTCCCTTAAAAGAAAGAATACTTCAAAAATTTATTTTAAAATTCATCAACGATAAATGCTTTCAACTTGTTATGCAAAACTTAAGAACAATGATTTCTCATCCATAAAGAGTGTAATGTGCTCTTTGTGACACAAATTTTTATAAGCTCCTTATTCATTATGTAATTAACTTTGTGTAACTCTTATTAGTGAGTTAAGTTTAATTAGTTGGTCATGATTAAGAAATTAGTTAAAGTTAATGGATTTGGATTACTTGCATAACAAATAATTAGCTTAATGGAGTATTACTTTTAAAACTGTCAATTAGAAAAAGATATCCAATTGAATTCATCTGACATGTCCAGTAAACATGTGCATGATCATTTCACATGTAAACAAGGTTTTGACGACGATATAAATGACGTTTTAAAACTTACTTCAAAAGTCATGAGTTTTTTTAAAATTTAAATTTTTATGATGTAATTTATTATTTTAAGTTAAATAAAATTTTATTTTATTTAATTTATGATGAATCTTTTTCATTACAATACAAAAATAAATAAATAAATATTAAATAAATAATGTCGAGAGAAATTCAGAAATATCCCAAGAGCACCCCACCACTGATTTTTGGTTGAGGTGCTCTATTCTCATGGCCCACCAAAAAGTGGTAGGGGATCCACAATGTTAAGAGCATCCACAGCCCCCCGTCGCCGAGGGGCTCGAGCCCGCCAGAGAGCCTCTCCCGCGAGCCGCCGAAGCGCTGGCGAGCCCGGAGGGGCTTGCGCCTGGTGCGCACCCGCGAGCCGGCTCGCGCCCACAAATCAGATGTGTGCTGACGTCATTATGACGTCAGCCACCTATTTTATTTTTTAAAAAAATCAAATTTCATTTTTGAAATTCACTTTTTTAAATAAATATTAATACTAATAATAATTAATTAATTAATTATTTTAAAATAGGATAAATCTATTATGAATTATCCTTTTTTGGTGTGTTTTTGAGAAGGAGGTAGAAGAAAATATTTATAGACTACTCCATCTCAAATTTTTTATTATATTTTCGATGTGAGACAAGGAAGCAATATATAAATGCTTTAATTCTTCCTATTTTTTCTCATTTTTTTAATGTGGGACAAGGAAGCAATATATAAATGCTTCAACTCTCCCATTTTTTTCTCATTTTTTCGATGTGGGACAATGAAGCAATATATAATGCTCCAACTCCTTCCACTTTTTTTATATTTTCAATGTGGGACAGGAGACAAATAAGATAACCATCAACTATTATACAAAATTCTTTCCATTTTCAATATTTGATGTGTAATAAAAAAATATTTGAATTAAATAAAAAAATTACAAAATTTTAGTGTCTTTTTTAAAATAAATAATATAAATGAAATAAATAATTAAAATCGAAATAAAAATCGAATTAAAAAACGAAATCGAAAATCGATTAAAAAAAGAATTAAAATAATATATTAAAATAGAGAGAGTCCCGGGAGAGAACCCGTGGGCTGTAGGGGCTCTCGGGAGAGAGCCCCTCTCCATTGGTGAGTGGCCGAGGGGCTCTCGGCTGTGGATGCTCTAAGTAGCAATATTGGAGATGCTCTTAAGAGCATCCGCAACCGAGAGAAGGGGCTCTCGGCTACTTTCCGGTGGAGAGGGGCTCTCTCCCGAGAGTCCCTCCAGTCCACGGGCTTTTTCTATTTTAATATATTATTTTAATTCTTTTTTTAATCAATTTTTGATTTTGTTTTTTAATTCGATTTTCATTTTCATTTTGATATTATTTATTTATTTATTTCTACTTTCAAAAAAAAAAACACACATTTTTTTGATTTTTTTATATTAAATTGAAACAAACATAATTCAAACAAACAAAGTACAACTTAATTTGAAATAATTTAAAATACGCAATAATAATTAAAAGCGCTAGTTGTTGCCCTTACGCGCCCACATATCTTCGACCAAATCGGTGTATAGAAGGCTGTGTTTGTTCCTATCGTGTAACGACGTGCTGCGATCCACGTACGCCTAAAACGAACTAGGGGCTCCTCGATGGACTCGTGCATTTGAAGAAGTAGACGCCTCATCTTCAGGAGGGACCCAATTTGTGGTGTTCGCTCATTCATTCTCGATTATCATTGTAGGTCCCGATAAATAGATATTGGTGTATGGGGGAGGGGGGAATACACCAATTCGCCAACAGTTTTAACTTTAAAAACAAAATCGATCTTACTGAGTTGTCAGCTCAGCTTATCAGTACAGCTCGGTTTATCCAGCTCAGTCAGTAAACTGGTGAGCTTGCTAAACCGAACAGTGTGCGGAAGTTTGGTGGACAGGTTGGCTATCTCTTAGAAAATTCTTTCTTTGGTGAACAGTGTGCAGGTTGATTATATCAATGAAGTGCAATGTAATGAAGGTTAGTTGAACATTGTAAGGTCGACTGTTAATAAAAGATAGAGAGAGAGAGATCGAGACAGTCGATTTAGCGTGGTTCGGGAAACGTCCCTACATCCACGTCAGATAACGTCGTATCTGAAATTCCTTACTTCTCTCTTATTTATACTGGCTGAGTACCAGCCTCAACCTTCGTCAATCTTTAGACTTGAGCCGAGCACGAGTTCTGGGTCGTGACCCTTACAACCTTTCATACATTCTTACATACAACCTTGCAGCTAAACTAACAGATTCTTCTTTACTTGGACGAATATGTAGTAAGCTTGTGGAGAGTGTTCTGTGAGGTTCCAGACTCAAAAATCTTGAAGGTCTCAACACTTGGAAAATGGCTTGGATTCGAGTGTTGAGTTTGGCTTTGAAGCGTAAAGATTTCTGGATAGATTTGGCTTTGAAGCTCTGGTTTCCTCTCTCTATTTTTCTCTCTTCCCCGTTTATTTCCCCTTTTTCCCTTTTCTCCACACCGATTCTGGGATGGCTTGAAGTATTTATATGACTCCAATTTGAATTAGAGTCGTTGGAGTTGCAGAGGTGTTAGAACCGTACTGCTGACTGGACTTCTAGCCGTTGAGGTTTTCTGTACAGCTTGAACCATCGAGGTTGGCAAGGCACAACTTAGGTCGGATTGGGAAGGTCGACCTTTTGTACCTCAAGCTGTCTTTGTTTTCTGTGGTCTTCAAGCTTGATCTTTGTATTAGAATCTTCACCTTGAGAAACTGTTGACTAATAGCAGCTTGACTCACAGCAGCTTGACTAAGCATATTAGCTTCAGCAGGTTGGCCTAAGCAGGTTCCTCAGCATGCAGGTTCCTCAGCACACAGGTTCCTTATCATGCAGGTTCCTCAGCATGCAGGTTCCTCATCATGCAGGTTCCTCAGTATGCAGGTTCCTCAGTATGCAGGTCCTTCTCAGGAGGTTGGCCTCAGCATGCAGGTTCCTCAGCATACAGGTTCCTTAGTATGCAGGTTCCTCTCAGGAGGTTGGCCTCAGCATGCAGGTTCCTCAGCATGCAGGTTGGCCTCAGCATGCAGGTTCCTCAGCATGCAGGTTGGTCTCAGGAGGTTGGCCTCAGCATACAGGTTCCTCAGCATGCAGGTTGGCCTCAGCAGGTTACACGAGCAGGTTGACTAATGAACAGGTTGACAGATTGATCTAACTAGGTACAAGGTTGCACTACCAACCTTGATCTTTACATGGAGCAGCCTGTCCGAGTTAAGCTTGACTGATCCAAACACAGAGATCAGTCTGTTCCTATCAATCCTATAACTAAGTGTGGTTTCTAATAACATCATCAAAACTAAACTAAACAGGGTTCCCAACAATCATGTTATGCAAGATAATACAAGCATACATAATATCTTGTATACAGTCACGATACCAAAGTCGTGATGGGCCGCTCACCATTCCCCAACGAATTTGTAGAACTCCAAAAGCTCATTCGACATCTTCGCGAGCCGACTCCTGCATTGCTTTGAAACGCTCGACTTTCACATCAGTGGCGTTGGGGGAGGAGGGCTGCCACAAAGACCGGCCACTTTGGATATATCACGTCGGCGAGGTAGTAGCCCATGTTATATGTATTTTCGTTGGCGAGAAAATGAACCGGAGGTGCTATTCCTTTGACAACGTCGCTGAACACCGGCAATTGATTGAGAACGTTGATGTCGTTCAGCGCTCCGGCGACCCCAAAAAAGGCGTGCCATATCCACAAATCGTGATATGCAACAACCTCAGGATCATCATAGGGTGGCCCTTATTCTCACTTGTGTACTGGGCCCTCCACCCCACCGGACAGTTCTTCCAAGCCCAGTGCATGCAGTTGATCGAACCAAGCATCCTTGGAAAACCGTGGCGTGCCTCGTGCATTTTCAGAATTCGTGCAAAATCTCTTCCGTCTGGCCTCCTCAAATAATGACCACCGAAGATGGATCGAATCGCCTTCGCAAAGCACTTCAACGACTCTAGTGCGGTTGTCTCCGACATTCGCAAGTACTCATCGTATTGGTCGCCGGCGCCTCCGTAGGCTAGTTGACGCACAACGGCGGTGCACTTCTGGATGGTTGAGAGACCCTAGCTGCCTAGTACATCATTCCGTTGTTGGAAATACTCATCACGACTCTCCAATACCTCCACGATACGCAAGAACAGATGTTTCGGCATCTGAAAACGCCGACGGAATAAAAAATCCGGGTAAGTGGGTTGTTCAGTGTAATAGTCGTTGAACAATTGCGTTACTCCTGTGACTCGATCTCAATTGATCATTCGCCTATTAGGAAATCTTCAGCGTTTTGTCGGCTCCTTAGCTTTTTCCTTCTTCTTCTTTGCTTCTTGATGTTTTTGCCACATTTCGGCCGTGCTCTGTATGTGTTGGTACATCGCTTCGAGGTCGTCGGAGGACGAGGAGGAGTCGGATGAAATTGAAATTGATGAAGAGCTTGACATATTGAAAATGAAAAAAATTGGGAGTAAAATTATAGAAATTGAGGGATGTTTGAGATAGATTTGTGTAGAAATTATGAGGGTGGATGTATGAATTTATAGGAAAAATTTGAGAAATGGCCGTTGGGCCTCAAACGGTCATTTTATTTATTTTTTATTTTTTTTTAAATTTCGGCCTCAAAATGATTTTTTTTAAAAAATAAAATAAAATAAGGTGGCTGACATCATAATGATGTCAGCACACCACAGAATGGCGGGCGCGAGCCAGGCTCGCGGGTGCGCACCGGGCGCGAGCCTCTCCGGGCTCGCGGGAGGGGCTCTCCGTCGGGCTCGAGCCCCTCTTCTCCGCGGACTGTGGATACTCTTACAAGGTTTGAGAATTTATAACATGCAAAGCAGTAAGCACACATATATATATATTTTTTAATTATCTTTGGTTTTTCTATGTACTTTCTCATTCCACTAAGAATGTAGTATATTCTTGGTAATACGAGTTTTAAGAAAAATTGGTAAATACTACTCCCTCCATTACATCTCACTTGTCCCATATTTTAAGTATATGTAAGGTATAAAATAATATAATGAGAAATGAAATGAGACAGATTGTAGTTCATAGTTTTTTTTTTTTTTTTTTTTTTTTAACAGAGAATGTGGCCTACTAGTGAAATAGAGATGAATAAGGTTTAAAATATATAAAGGTGAGTGAGTCTAGAGACATATATTAACATAGAAACACTGCACTCTTCGAAGACTAACAGAAACGTCAAAAATACCACATTCTTCATGGACGAAGGGAGTCAATTTTTTCATTTTAGGGTGTGTTTTCTTTATTGAAATCTTTTCCTTTGTTTCACTTGATCTTTATTGCCGATACTTGTTTTACCCTAAATTTCTTTGACAATCCATTTTTCAACTTTTTATTCTAATTCATGATAATATTTTCATGTAGATTTGGGGTAATAATATTTTTCGACATATTAATCATATTTCCCACCTTAGAGAACATGATAAAATAAGTAAAAACCACATTATAAGATTAAAATAAAAAAAAATAACCATCATTCTCTTATCCCCGAATTTTCTTTTTCAATCAAACAAACGCCCCTTTAAACAAATCTATACTATTATAAAAAATATTTTGTTTACAAAATTGGTTTACATATTTTATCCCTAATATATATTTAGTGTTAAAAGGCCATAGGATATATGATATATTATATAATTTTATCATAGTTATCTTAATTAGTTTTATAATTTTACTAGAACTCTATCCATATTAATATATAGATGATTGATTGTGCATAATCAATATTCTTCGATATGCATGCGATACACACAATTTGTTTTCATTTTTTTTATCTTCTATTTGCTATCAGATCTTGAAAATTTAGTTTGTATGTATGGAATTAATAAAATATTCAACAAATATAATTACATCCTTATAGTGAAGTATAACGGCTATAATAATGTACATATACTGGTGTAAAAGTAACGTGACAATACCGTATTAATCGTGGACATATTAAGTGAGCCCACAGTAAATAGGAGAACATTCCAATTCACAATCATCATTAATAATTCTAAATATACCATGCTATCAAATTAATTAATTATAATAACAAATAACAGATGATTAAATATGATCGATTAATTCAAATGTATGACATGTCCTGAATCATGCCTTTAGCGGTTAATTTAAAATTTTAAATCACATTCACTCAATAATGAAATAAATATATTACTAAATTAATAAAAGTAATTCTTAATTAAAGTGATTGACTAATTGAGATGCATTAACTACCTTGAATCAATTAGCAGCAGCAAAAGTTTATCTTAATTACATTCAATCAATGAAATATAATATATTTATATTACTGAATAAAATAAAGAAGAAAAAAAAATCAATACATAAATTGAACTTTGATATGCATACATATTATTTCAAATGTACACTACTTTATCCAGTACATATTTTATTTTTTATAATCAGGTCTCATTTTTAGTGGATTGCAAAAGGTGGATTCATCTAGGTTTATGTAAATTTGTGTTGAATTAATGGTAAAATTAAAAGAATTAAGTGAAAAGTGTATGTTTTTCATGGAGCAATCGAAAAATGGAAAACTGTGTTCCATTTATCACGGACGGAGGAATAAAAATTTGATTTTTTTTTATTAGATTGTTTTGTTACTCCTTTCAATATATTTAAACTATTAATGGAATATTTAATTATTGGTACTAAAATATTTAATTATTAAGTTGTAACATATTTTTATCCGTGCAATATTAAGAGAAAGTAATGTGACAAATTAAAAAAGATTAATGTAAGAAATTATGCATTTATATTTAGTGTCGTTTGTTGATCGTGTGCTGGGTTTATTGTCTTTTTTACTATGGCGGGACGAGGAATAAGGGATTGGCGACAAGGAATTGAGCCTTAATTTTCATTTAACATTCAAGCTAGGGTGTTGCTGCAACAATAGCCTTTTGAGATTATGAATGTCCTAAATCAACCATTCTTACTAAGAGTTCTGAGGAAAAGGATGAAAGCTTAAGTTTTGAGTTGCATGTTTAAAAGTCTCGAGGGTCAACAGTGAGGATTATGAAACCATGACAAAATTATTTAGATGGACTTTGTGAGAGTATCGGTGTGAATTTAAGCGGAGATGTAACGCCCTAATTTTACTAACTCAATAAATTTTGTTTCAAAAGAAGAATTTGCATGGAGGACGATTGAAAAGAAGACACATTTTGTAAACTTTTTCTAACCCACCGGAGACAAATATACATACAAATACTTACGTAACAGAATCAAGCAAGAAGCAACGAAGGAATCATGTTTTTTTAATTAAATAAGTAAACTATGAAACAACAGCGTAGAAAAGGAAACAAAAATTTATGTACTTCATCTCCACATTTACTGAAACTAAGAAAATAAATTGATTACATAAAAAGTAATGTAAAACAACAACTAAGTAAAATCACGGTTTTAATTTAATAAATGAAAATTTATTTGAACCAAACTGAACCATAAACTACTACTGCAATTCTGGGTAATAAAGTAAAACTCTAGTCTAAAAATAAGATAACAACTAGAAATAATCCGATATTTGAGTTCATGAAATACTACTACTAGATAAGAAATAATATAAACTTAAAATTCCGCTCTAGTCATTCCCACCTCCACAACCACTCTGACTTTAAATTTAGCAAAATAACTGAAAATAGTGGGGGTGGGCATATCGAAATACACTCAGTGAGAAACAATGCAATTATCCATAATTGAAATTTATGCTAATAATTCATAAATTCACATAAACTTGGCATAACTGAAGACTTTATAACCGTGAGGGCAGAGACGTGGCCCCAACTTTATAACCATGAGGGTAGAGACGTGGCCCCGAATTGATAACCGTGAGAGCTTGCATAACATGAATTCATATAACAATGGCATAATAGATGTGAAACATATATGATCTACGAGCATAGAATAACTAACATGGATAATAAGAAACAACAAGCATAAATTTCCCACCTTAACCTTGACCTAAAATAAATCTTGAAGAACACCGACTGTAAACAAAATACTCCTTCAAATTTTGCCGATGAAAGAACTTCAAGAATGTAGACACCAATTTTTCCGTCTCCCCTCTAACCTAGTAAAGCCATATATTTATACTAATTGCTAGCGCCTGATATTCAACTTCTAATAGGATATGGACTAATATACATATACTTGAAAACAATCTACAAAATTAAAATTTAACAAGAGAAAAATAATTCTATTATTTTTCTTTCACAACACGTCACTACTAGAAACCAAGCATACATAAAAATCTAAGTTCATTAAAAAAAAAAAAAACCTTTTAAAACTTAATACGGAGTACTATATTTTCAATTATTTAAACTGCGATTTATGTAAAACCCTCGCATGCAAAACTTTATAACCAACCAAAACTTTAAGATCAAATTAACTTCGTATATCTTTAATGAACAAAAAATACACTTTCAATAATAATAATAATAATAATAATAATAAATTATGATTTAAAAAAAAATTTGGGATGTTACAGGAGAAGTAGTAAAAAGTGTTGAAAATGTACAAGATAATATAACATCTTTGTATATTTTGGATCAAAATCTCGTATACGCAAGAGATTGCAACTATATTGATGTTGGAATTAGAAAAGAACATTCGAGGAAGAACATGAGTAGAGCTATACTAAAACTCATGAAGTCACATAAGAAGTTAGAGAACTAAGGCCATTTCTAACAAACTCTATTTTACTGTATATTATATTTCAAAATACAGTATTGCATACTTCATTTTAGAAATTCATTCCAACCACATACTCTATATACATACTCTATTTGTAGCTTTTCATTTATTCTACATAAGTAACATTTATTAATGTATCACAAATATTGAATAATTAATAAAATTATATTTTAAATTGTAATGTCCAGTACTTTTCTATCTACTTTAGAAGTGATTAGAGGAAATTATCTGCTTTTAGCGATTAAATTTCACTTCTGTGTAATAGAATTCTATAGAATAAATTCTATAATAAATCGAGTAGCCACTTGATTCCCAATAATTCTTAGTTAACTATTGAATAAACAAGTAGACACTTGATTTCGATACTTGACTAAGTAAGTAAATTATTGCTTGATTATAAGTTGACAAGTTAAATCGATTCTAGTGATGTGATTATTTATTCACGAGATATGTTAGTATGTTAAATGGGCCAAGCCCATTTACGATTTTGATTGGGCCGAGCCCAATAACAATAGATTATTGGGACAAACCCACTTTATACTCAACATTATTTAGTATTGGGACAAGCCCAAATAAATGGAAAATGTCATACAGCTAAAACGACTATGCAAATCGAATGAAGCATAAGGATGTAATAAAGGACTTCATTAATTCATACTAGAATAAATGAGCTAAGGGAACAAATTAAATGACAAACATTTACACCAAGTCAACTATTGTAGGTTATTGAGCATTAATGTGGATAAAAGGGGGGGGGAACCAGTGTTTTAAAAACCGGACCGGACCGGCCGGTTGAACCGGGAACCGGGCATGGTACCGGTTCCCGATTTTTCCCAATTTTGGCCTGTTCAACTCTGGTTCGACCCCGGTTCGACTGGTTGAACCGGGAACCGGAGGCCTCGCAGGTTCGACCTCCGGTCTGATTTTTAAAATATTGGGGGGAACTACATATTTTCTTCAATTAGAGGAAGGGAACATCAAAATCTTTTGCCCTCTGCAGCAAATAGCTACCAACATAGCTGTGCACTTTGACCCCGAAAACCTGCAAATGAGAATTAAATCAGTCAAAAATGAAGAGAGACTTAGGAGAATTATTGTGTAGAGATAAATTTATGATAAGCATATATACCCCTTCCTACTGCATCCATTCATTTCACACTTCAAACAATCACAACACACTTAGAAAGAAAAGAGAAAACTGAGAGAGAGTGATGGGGAAAAGCTGCAACAAGCCTAAGAGAAGAAGGAGAGAAAGAGCAGAGCTCCATATCTTTCCCCAAGCTACCAACTGCAGCAGCCACCCAAACCCCCCATTTCTCAAGGTATTTCAACTAACACCCACTCAAGTTATCAATCTAAGCATGTTCCCTTCCCTCTGTTTCAAGCATGCTCATTCAACCAATAAAGAAGAATTTACAAAACAAACCTAGGTAATTTATCAAATCTGTGAACCCAAGCATGCTTCCCTAACAACTACAAAACACTCATAATAAAACTAGATTCAGATTTTGTAACTACATTTCCTAGACTAAAGACAGAGGCTCAACCGGTTAATCTTTGTGCTGAAATTAGAAACAGCTACATACCCAATAAAGGTCTTAGACATGGGCATATCATATGCTGAAATTACAAAGCATAAAAACTAAAATCAGAACTAATTCAAAAATAGAGCCCTAATCAGACAACCACCAAGACTTAGAACTATAAAGAATCAATTAATATCTTTTCACCCTCTTTTCTGAAAATTTCACCAAAGAAGCTTATCAAACAAGAATCTAGACTGTTGGGAACCTTTTGCATTTTGATTTTGATGATATTTTTCGAAACCACACTTAGTTTTATTTTACTCTCTTAGAGTTTAGGTTGATTAGAACGACCTGCCTTGTCTTCTACAGGTCGACACTACTATCTGTCTATAATAGGTTGATCACCTTGTAAAGGTAAGATCTTGTTTAACGATCTGACCTATAGAGATCAACCTAACCTGTTGTTCTTTAGTCAACCTATCTTAGAAGTCCAACTGCCCTGCCTTGAAGACTTCAAGATCGTTGGAGTTCAGTTCGAAGGTCAAGCAGATTCACCTACATGAATCGAGATGTAGTTCTCTGGTACCTGTTGCCAGCTAGGATGAAATCTCCCAACGGCTAGAAGTGAGTCAGCAGTACGGCCTCTTTGCCATCACTGACTTTTTCAACGGCTAGAATTCAAATTCGAAGCCTATAAATACTTCAAGCCTCATTCCAGAACCTTACGGGAAATTCATTATGAAAGCCAAAACTCTGCAGAAATCTCTATCGATCAAAGCTCAAACTTAGCACTCGAAACAAGACGATTTCCCACGTGTTAAGTTCTCAAGATTTCTAATTCTGGAATCCTCTGTTCTTAAGTATTCATTCCTACTTAAGAACATCTTTATTTCTTCACTTATCTGTAAAGTCTGAAAGTGTTAGAAAGTCTATTAGATCTTCATGTTGTTAGGTTTGGATTAACGTAGTAGTTTAGAGGTCTGGTTTGTTAAAGGTTTGTAATCTCTGAATTAAGAGAAGTTTGTAAGGGTCACGACCTAAAACTCGTGCTTAGTTTTCGTCAAGTTTAGACAGAGACTGAAACTGATTCTCAGTCAGTATAAAGAAGAAGAAGAAGTAAGGAATTTCAACTACGACGGTAGCTGACGTGGACATAGGGAAGTTTACCCGAACCACGCTAAAATCGACTTTCCCAATCTCTCTCTCTCTTTACTCTACTTACAGTTGATCTTACTTCATTATCTAACTTGCATTCAACTACACACGATCTCTTTATTCAATCTGTTGAACTTTGGTTAAAGAAAAGATTTTCAAAGAGTAGTCAAAATCACTCACCAACTTTCGCAACTGCACATACGATCTGTAAGCTCAACCGTGAACCTGTCTTTGCTTAACAGATCGTCCTCATCTGATTCACGTTGACCTGACAAGTCAATCTGATCGTAGATTTGTTTTGAAAGTCAAAACTGTTGGCAATTGGTGTATTCCACCTCCCCCAATACACTAAATTACTCTTTTTGGGACCAACAAGTGGTATCAGAGCGGTGATTCTTTTGACCATCGCCTCTGTATACTGAAAGTTTTTCTAAAAGCTTTTGGTCAAATTGGACTAGATCCAAGAAAATCTTTTCACTCATTCTTTTACTACCTATCATCATGGAAGCATCACTTCTCAGAGTCTGTGAAGACTTTTCTATTCAGGGTTATGAAGATTGGAGCTTCAGGATGTGTCTTGAAGCCCATCATATTTTGATGTGGAACGTTATTGAGAACGGTCCTACCCCAATCTACATCCATCATGACACTGATGTCACGGACAAATCCGAGTACGTGCCCAAGTTAAAAGATCCACGCTCGTACACAGCAAAAGAAAGAAAAGAAGCAAGTCTTGACAGTTTCACCAAGGGACTGATCTCCAGCACGGTGAAAGGAGTTCATCTTTCCAAGATCAAAAATCTTAAAACTGCCAAGGAAATGTGGGATACCTTGAAAACAATAAGTCAAGGATCGGAAGAAATGCTTGAAAACAAACTCTCTATGGCTTGCAACAAACTTGATGATTTCAAAATGCAGCCCAGAGAGACAATAGAACAGATAAAGAATCGCTTCATCGAGATCACGCTAGAGATTGCAGCCATCAAACCCAACAAATACTCTCAGCGTGAACTGAATCAGAAAGTGTTGAGTGCCTTACCTGTAAGCTGGCATGTATACACTGCCTATCATCCAGGCCGACCCAACTTCAACAACCTACAAACTGATGACCTATTTGATCTCCTCATTGGAAACAAATATGAGATAATTCGTCTTCACAGATCTAATCAACCTTCCATCAGCTCGAGTAAACCGACATCTGAGAAGAAGGAGGTCGAAACAGCCTACAAAGCTGAGGTCACAATAGTAACTCAAACTGTCAAGTCAGATCAGCCCATCGGGATGGAAAAGCTAATTCAAGATTTCACATTACTTGCTCGAAAAAATGAAAGGATTGAATCCAGGATGAACAAATTTCAAAAATTCTATAAGGATTAAAAAAAAAGCCACAACAATCAAGCTTCACCTCAAACTGACAAGAAAGGTCAAGGTAATCCTAGCCCTTCTAAATTTAATAATACTAACACTCCACCTGGAGGTTGCTTTGAGTGTTGTGAACCAGGACACTACAAGACAGACTGTCCTGAACCGATTCAAGAACAACGTGACGCTCTGCGTGCAAAATACGACTGCATACTCAAAGAAAGAAGGAAAGCCCTACTTGCAGAAAAGACATCCAAAAAGGAGCCTACACTATCTGACACTTCATCAGAGGAAGATTTCATCACAGATGTAAACGCTGATGATGAAGTAATCATTGTGGAACAAGCCTACCTTGCTGATGAGGTAGATGAAAATGATGATGATGAAGAGTGCTGCGTGGGCCTCGAAGATAAGATCGAGGAAACCAAGGTAGACTCTCAACTTTCTCTCTTAATTATTTCTGACGACAAAATTATAGGTGATGACCCTCCCGAGATGATACCTTGGGAAGAATTCAATCAATAAATGGAGGATTACAAGAAACTTGCAACCATGTTCAAAGAAATGGTCTTGGTCGGAAAGGAATTGGAGGAAGAAAATGAAAAATACAATCTGGCACTGAAAAAACAGTTTGTGCCTTATGATGCTGACAAGGAACAAGAAGTGAAAAACCTTAAATCACAACTTGATCAAGCTACATTGAGAGAAGACATCTAAAGGAGATGCTCACTGAAAAGGATGGAGAAATCAACTCTCTGTCACAAAAATTAGCAGATCTTCAACAAAAGGTTGACCGGATGTTAAAGGGAAAAGAGAAGTTAGAAGAGATCTAGCCAGTCCAAAGAAACCCCATTATCAAAACTGGATTAGGGTTCAAAGGTCAACAGAAGAACAAAAGTCAATCTGTTGATGGGAGGATTCATTTTGTCAAATCAAAAGACAAACAGATCATCAATCCAACCCAACAGACCCTACCAGACAAGAGGGTTGAACTGAACAATCCAGCACGTCCACCTCAAGCTATCCTAATAAAAGAGCACAAGGCTTCAACCTCGAAATATCAGTTCAAGAAGCCAGTCTAGAAAAGTCCAGGTCAGCCTGAACCTGTTAAGAAAAAGCTGAGAAGAAAAAGAAGATTAAGTCAGCTCCAAAGATGAAAAAGAGACGATTTGTCTACCCAAGACAGAATCTCTATGAGCAATGGCCAAATCATCAACATGGCCACCATGAACAGTGGAACGAGCCTCACTGTTCACAACAGCAGTTTTACCCTACAGAGCACTACTACCCGTCCAACCAATAGATCATCTACCCAGATCGGTGGTACCAGGGAGGTTACAATGAGCAGTTCATACATCAAAACTACTACCATCCTGCTCATCAACCATTCCATCAAGCTGGCTACCATGAGACCCATTCTTCTATGCAGATCAGTATCATTCTGCACCTCAAATATTCAGAAAGAGGTCAAAGAAGAAGAAGCTCCCCAAACCAGCAAAGGAATCACAATCTGCTAACAATGCACCCAAGTTCGAATGGGTTGCTAAATCTATTTAATTGCAGGTTGGAAAGCATGAAATGAGGCGTCAAGCTGTTGGTGGTCCTGTTTGGATCATCGACAGTGGATGCTCAAAGCACATGACCTTCAACAAAAGCTTGTTGTCAGACTTCATCGAATATGACGGACCTCAAGTCACCTTTGGAGGCAACGAGAAATGAAAGACTAGAGACTATGGTAAAATTTGTGTTGGTAAAACAACAATTAATGATGTCACATTCGTTGAAGGCATAAATCATAACCTCTTTTCTGTTAGCCAACTGTGCTCTAGTGGTAAAAGAGTGGAATTCGCTGATAATAAATATTTTGTGAGAAACAAGGAAGGAGAAGAAATTCTTCTTACCGGAGTTTTGCAGGATAATCTCTTCATAGTTCAATGGACTAATGAACAGGAAACATGCCTTGTCTCCAAATCATCAAATGAGCTGAGCTAGTTATGGCACAAGAGATTGAGTCATCTATATTTCAAATCAATCACTAAACTAGCTCGTAGCAAACTGGCGTTAGGAATACCAGATCAAGTATTTCACAAAGATCATGTTTGTGAAGCTTGCCAAGCTAGAAAACAGACCAGGGCGTCCTTTCCACCTGTAGCAGCACAAGCAACTACCCGGATACTTGAACTTCTCCATCTGGATCTGTTCGGACCAGTTACTCCTTTAAGCATAAATGGTAGAAAATATACTCTCGTAGTCATAGATGATTTTTCTAGATTCACGTGGGTTATTTTCATGTACAAAAAAAATGAGGCATTGGAGAAGCTACCTGCTCTAATCACCAGATTGTGCAACGAGAAGAATTCAACGGTCATGGCAATTCGATCTGATCGCGGAACTGAATTCATCAATCAAATTATGGAATCATTCTGCTCAGAGAAAGGAATTCTTCATCAAACTTCAGCAGCTCGTACACCTCAACAGAACGGCATTGTTGAGCGCCGCAACAGATCATTGAAGGAAGCAGCTCGTACAATGCTAAACGAGACCAAACTTCCCAAGAAGTTCTGGGCAGAGGCGACAACACTGCCTGCTATACCCAGAACAGATCAGTGATAACAGTTCAACACGGGAAGACGCCATACGAACTATGGAGGAACAAACTACCCAAAATTAAGTACTTCAAATCTTTCGGTTGTTTGTGTTACATTCACAATAATGGAAAATCTCAATTAAAACTTTTGATAGCAAAGCTGATCCCAGAGTGTTCTTAGGATACTCTGAGACCAGTAATGCGTTTAGGATTTATAATAAGATTACCATGACAGTGGAGGTAACACCTCATGTTGTGTTTGATGAATCTATCTGTGTGTATAGGGAAATTCCTTCTACTAATCAGACCGCAGAACATAACAGATCACAGATCAGACCAGCTCATAGGATCAGGTTCTTGAAGAAATTCTGAGCTGGGGACCAAACGATCCGGAAGAAGATGCCACAGACCCAGTTCAAGATGATTCTAACCCAGGCTCGCAGCAAGGGGGAACAGATTCAACAATTATAAACTGTCAACAGATAGTTGAAGAAACTCAACCTGTTCTCTCCAGCCCAGATCCACAAATCTCTCAAAGCCAGTCATCTGTTAAACAATCCACTGATCAACCTGTCGTTGATCAATAGTTCGTAGTGGACCAATTAGCAGATCAGCTTGAACAGTTCAACCCATTCACTCCTCAACCTCTTCCAGAGTTTGAAGGTCCAATTGATGAGCCCGAGCCTGAAATTTTTGAAGAAGAGACCGCTCGTCGAAGACGATGGGTTGATGCTCACCCAGAAGAGCTCATTGTTGGGAACCCGAAGGAGGGTGTGAAGACTAGATGATAGATTGGAGAAAGTTGTCTCTAAGCTGCTATCTCTCTTATGAAGAACCAAAATGCGTCAGTGAAGCTCTCAAAAATGTTGATTGGACAACGACAATGCAAGAAGAGCTCAATGAATTTGAAAGAAATGAGGTCTGGTCTCTTGTAGATCGACCCAGTCATCAAGGCGTAATTAGAGTAAAATGGATTTTCAAGAACAAGAGAGATGAAACTGGAGAAGTAGTTTGCAACAAGGTAAGACTAGTTGCAAAGGGCTACTGCCAACAAGAAGGGATAGACTATGAGGAAACATTTGCCCCAGTTTCTAGACTAGAAGTAATCAGATTGTTCTTAGCTTATGCAGCTCATCACAAATTCACAGTCTATCAAATGGATATTAAGAGTGCATTCCTCAACGGCATACTGAAGAAAGAAGTCTACGTGGAACAACCCCCTGGCTTTGAAAAAGGAGACCATTCCAAGGTCTACATATTGCATAAAGTAGTTTATGGACTAAAGCAAGCTCCACGAGCTTGGTATGAAACCTTGGCTACGTTTCTACTGGAATCTGGTTTTAAACGAGGAAGAGTCGACAAAACGCTTTTCACCTTCAAATGGAAAGACCATATCCTTTTAGTACAGATTTATGTGGATGATATAATATTTTGATCAAAATCCCAGTTTTTATGTGACAGGTTTGGACAATTCATGCAAGACGAGTACAAAATGTCTATGATGGGTGAGATGAATTTCTTTCTAGGGTTGCAGGTTAAGCAATCCAGTGAAGGGATTTTCATCTGTCAAACCAAGTACACACATGAGCTGACAGACAAGTTTGGTGTCAAAGACAGCAAACTAGTCCAAGTCCCAATACTCGCAAACGGGAAAATCGATCTTGAAGTTGAAGGGAAACCTACCAACATAACTCAGTATAGAGGAATCATTGGCTCTTTACTTTATTTAACTGCTAGTTGACCTGACATTTCTTTTGCAGTTGGTGTGTGTGCACCGTTTTAAGCTGCACCTAAAGAATCTCATCTGGAAGCTGCCAAGAAAATTCTTCGTTACGTAAAAGGAATTGCTAACTACGGATTGTGGTATCCTTGTGACAACAATCTGAAGCTAACAGGTTACTCTGATTCTGACTATGGAGGTTGCAAACTGGATCGAAAATCTACTTTGAGAACCTGCCAATTTCTCGGTAGTAAGCTGATCTCATGGTTCTCAAAGAAACAAACTTTCGTGGCCACCTGAACAACTGAAGCTGAATACATGGCAGCTAGGAGCTGCTGTGCACAGATCTTGTGGTTAAAGCAACAACTTAAGGACTACGAGATCTCAATCAGTGAAGTCCCTATCTTTTGCGACAGCATAAGCGCAATCGCAATCACTTTGAACCCAGTTCACTACACGAGATGCAAACACATCGATGTGAGGCATCACTTCATTTGTGACCACGTGGAGAAAAAGGATATGGTGATAGAAAAGATCTACACTGACATACAACGTGCTGACATTTTGACCAAACCCTGCAAGAGGAAAGGTTCAAAATGTTATGTGGAAAATTAGGAATGCTCAGTGCGACCTAACAGATCGAGCCTGATCTGATCTGCATTCAACAGATCGTGTTCATACAGCTCAACCTCACAAAGGCTCAATCTGTTTACCCAAACTATTCGATCAATCTGTTCAGTCAATCTGTTCTTCAAGGAACAAATCATCAATTCAGGGGGAACTCAGGGAATTTATATCACTCTCTGATTATATCTTCTTCTATACGTTTTAAAGGCAATGATTAAAATTTATTGATCTATGTGTTTCTCTATTGAATAGCCTTGATTCAAGACGATTGGACTGCTCTGACATAAAAGAGTGACATTCCACACGCTAGTCCACTGCATGTCAAAGGTCTCTCACTTTGACCGAGGAGGCATTTAATTCTGAAACCAAAAGGGTGCCGCTTATTATGTGGACAGGGCAAGCTCGTGCTGTTCAATCGCGATCTCACTTGCAACCCCACTCGCGGCAGTTCGGGGAAGTTATCCTGACCCTTAGATCTCGCTAATCTACCGTTCATTATTTTACATATAAACCTCTCTCTCAACCACCCCTCCATAACTTCATCTTCTTCAATCTAAAATCGCCATTCCTATCTCTCTGAAAAACCTTCAAAATTTTCAGAACTAAAAGCCCTAATCTTTCTTTTACAAATATACTCTCTTTAGAATGGCTGAAAGACCTTCAAGTTTTAGGCAGGCACCCATGTCCTCTGAAGACCAACTCGCCATTATTCAGGCGAATGTGAAGGCGGAGCCCTATGCAATTTTTGACAATTTTGGGTTCTCCGGTCTCGACAATATTATTGCCGCCGTGAAAGATTGTCCTGATTTCTATAACATCATCTCGGCAAAGCCAAGAGAAACATGTCACAAATTTCTACTACAATTGGAGAAAGGCTGATTGACCGGAAAACTTCACCGTCCACATTTCTACTCCCTCCGGCGGTGGTCCAGTTAATGTTCTTCAACTTATCGTCTGGACCTTCAACCTCCAGGATACAGGTTCAGTGTTGTTGGACGATATTACCCTTGAAGACAAGAAGAGAATCTTAAGAGAGATAACTATGGGTGAACCTATTTTTACCCCCAAGGCATTCCCTCGCCACTATTTGCAACCTGAATTTTGGATCCTTTGTGATTACGTGCAGAAAGTCTTTCTTTCTCACCAGGGATCATTCGAAACGGTCACACCTCAGAAGTTTCAGATCATGGTAGCAGTGATTCTGAAACTGAATGTAAATTGGCCTCACATACTCCTCTCATGTCTCTCACAGGAGGCTGCCAAGATAACCACTGAATCTGTTGATGGACAAATCGTCAACGTCACCATCTCCAAGGCCCTCAGGCTATGCACCAAGGTTTGCCTATTGCTGATCCAACACTTCTCGGATCGCAACTGGTCAGGTAGTGCAAAATTTGACAACTCCCTTTCCATTCCAAAGAGCAGGGCACAAATCGAGAAAGCCCTTGGAATCTCCAACAATCTATATTAGAGTGGACCTAATGTCACGCCCCAGTTCCCGAGAGAAGACACGTATGCCGGGACGTGACAGGGGGTTGGAATTAAGAAGTGGGGATAGAAAGGGGCTCATGGCTTGGGGATATTTAACCTTATTGTTAAGAAATTAAATACGGGATATGGACCCACAACACGAATTACGGGGTAGATAAATCATACTGCCCGTACTGGCCGCTTATGTTTGAATACGCGTAGACATAAAATAATATAATATTTAAATACGGGATCGGGACATACAGCTCAAACTATGGGTTTGACTAAGCCGAACAACCCATGCTGACCGATTTGTCTGAGTGCCCGTAATATTATATATAACTCGTGGTGTACGAAAACTTAGAGATTTTATTTATAGGCGTAGCGGAAGCTTTTATTATACATAAGCAACAACAAAAGTCCTCTCCAGCTTCGCCTGTTCCACCAGCTCCTTAATCTGCAAAACATTTGGAAAGGAATTGCAGGCTGAGTACTAATGTACCCAGTGGGCTTGTGCCAAAAACATTTTTCATAAAAGGAATATCCATGATAATAAAGTATACATAGAAGGGTTTTGAAAACATTTACTTCCCTGCACACAAAACCTTTTTTTATGATTGCACGCTCATGTGTATTACCATGTTACTCTTATATTGATCCCGGGACATTGCCACTGCCAGATCCCTTTTCCCTTTTCAAATGGAGCCATGGTTTGGAGACAATAGAATATTTCATCCAGAGGTTTTCCCCTCGAAGTTAGAATCAATTGGTGATCAACCTAACAATTTCTAACTGTGCGCACAGCCTCCCGATTAGTGTATTAGACCAACCGAAAGACCCGATCGCATACATTATAAGAGCCTTAAATATGTAATAACACATTAAAATATTTTCATAGATAATCTCATTTTATCAGAGCTTACTAACTCAAATAATACTTTATAAGTATAGAGAGCCTCACCTGATAACCTTGCTTCTGTTGGATACTATCCTCCTTAATAATGACTCAAACTTTAATTGCTATATTAATCTAAACCTAGGATTGTAAGAGTCGAACTATGGGTAGTTGAGGTTCTGATGATGAGGAAACAAACGCAGATATCAAGTTGATATTTATGGGGGATGAAAGCTGCTTCATCATAATCCTATGTTTTGACACCTTGCAAACCTATATACCTACACATCAAGCATAAGGTTCCACGTAGAAACTAAAATGAGAGTTGGCAAATAAAGTGTAACATAATTATGACCATCCTATTTCACATAGCTGATGTATACGTGTAAGCACAAATTGAATTCAAATTCTAATTCACCAAGTATATATATATAGCCATACGTATATAATAATAAGAGTGATAAGGAAGTCTGACATATTTATTTAATAATAGGTCATCATTAGTTCTATACACATATATAATGAAATTATATATATATAACTTATATTATGTATACATATATACGTATGCTATCTATATGTATATATATTATTAGTTAAAGCATAATTTATTTAAAGTATAATAATAATAATAATAATCTATTTTAGTAATAAAAGCTAAATTTTAATAAGAAAATCCGGGATATTACACCTAATATCTACCGTCTGTACTTCTTGAGGATGGGTCGGACAGATCCATCTTGGACTGAACCTCCAAGAAAGGAACAAGAAGCTGCACAAGCAGTTGGTGGAAAGCGAAAGAAGGGTGACCCTGCTGAAAAAGGCAAGAAGCAGGTCAAGAAAGCCCGCACTGAACCTGCACCCACCAAACCAACTCGACGTCAATTAAGGGATAAGATGGATGAGGCAGACCGTATACCATCTCCAGTTCGTGAATCATCTGTCTCCCATGTTGCCTCTCTAGATCGAACACCCTCACCTGTTCAATCGCCTGTAATTCAGTCATCACCAGTCTCCCCAGACTCACTGCCTCTCTCAAAGGAAGCAGAAGCAGATCTGCTACGCGACCAGGCTAACTCCATCATCTCCTCCATGAGATCCGCCGGTGATATGAAAGTGCGGACCTCCATACCTGGCATTGAACTCACGCTGGAGATAAAACAACTAGCATACAGACTCCAGTTCTACTTGGATGTCAAGGACAACTCTTACTACATATTGGAATCTATTCTGGAATAGCATCTGCTCAAAGTGCTAAAACTTGAAGAATATGCAATGAAGAGTTCGGATTTCACTCTGTTCCTGATGCTCACTCAAATTTTCGTTTGTTTGTACTTTGCAGGATGATAAAGGAGGCAAAGTCTCTACAAATTGATTTGAAGCCTATCTATGCGGTTGAAGCCGACGTGTATAATGCGGCATGTGATCTAGGAGGCTCTAGTTCTCCGATATTCAGATCCACTCCCCAACTTGAGACTGAACCTGCAACTGGTACTAGATCTGAGGAGGAACAGACTGATCCAGAACAATCTGTTCCATCTCCTCCATCCTCTCCTCCTGCCGGTAATGAGGCAGAGCAATCTCAAGCAGAGCAGACCAGAACTGAAGAAGAGAAAACAGAGGAACCAAAGAAAGAGCCAGTCTCGACTATAGGTTTCCATTTACGCGATCTGCGCTCTCGCTTCACCGAACCTAGGAAGAGATTTACACTCAAGGAACCACCCCGCGTGGCCATGTGTTCCAATCGGCCGACTTTGCATCCTCCTCATCCACCGGCCTGTCTCTTTCCAAGGGGGAAGTCAAATCTCTCGTCCACTCCCTAGTCATCAAACAACTTGAAGAATTCTCCATGGACGCACTCAAATCTGGATCTGATGCACTGAAGCTATTTCAAGAAGAGGTGACCAAACAACTCCAACAACAGATCAACTTCCTCAAAGTGCAAGTGCGACACAACCGTGATGAGTTCATCGAGTTCTAAAATCAGCTCACTACATTCTGCACCAATGTCTCCAATCTTGCAAAATCCATAGGGGACATGGTAGAAATGCAAGAAATTGGCATCTTGCCAAGGCCATGGATGAAATCACTGCTCGACTCACTGCCTTCAAAGAGAAATAACTGAAGGAAATTAGGAAGGAGTTTGTGGAAGCATAGATGGCCGATTTTGTTAAAATCAGCTCAACGCTCATCTCTCCAATCTATTTCCTCAACAGATCTCCAATCATAGCTTGGCCACTTTCAATGAAGTCAACAGGCTACAGAACAGGTGCACCAAGATTGAAGATGCTCATTCCAATCTTGTGGGCAGAGTCACCCAATCTGCCTCTGTATCAAATTCAACAGTGGATGACATTCAACATACCATCACTGCCCTGCTCCAGTACAAGGAAACCGCATCTGCAGAGATGGGGAAGTTGAAGAATGAGAATGCCTCCCTTAACACTACTATCTCATGGCTTGATGATGAAGACGCCATCAGGTGGAGAGACCTCAACAGCTGCTTCATCATGGAGCACTATATATATATACATTATAAATTTGAAAATTAAATAATACAAAACCTAATTAAACTAATTGAGACAAAATTTTTATTACTAAAAATAAAAGATAATTATTTTAATATGCAAAAATTAAAAGATACCTTGTTGGGGTGCCTCCCAACTAGCGCTTTGTTTTACGTCGTTAGCTCGACTTTCCTTTGGCGAGGTGGATCAAGAATCGATAAGAAAAATGGTCGAGGCTTCCTCCTTTTGCTCACTTCGATAATAAGCCTTCACTCTTTGACCATTAACAAGAAAAACCCTTCCATCACTTGCCTTCAACTCAATAGCTCCACTTTTGAAAACTCTAGAGATGATGAAAGGACCCGACCATCTCGACTTTAATTTGCCCGGAAAAAGAGAGAGACGAGAATTGTAGAGAAGTACCTCATCCCCCCGGAGCAAACTCTCTCTTTTTGATCAACTTGTCATGGAACCTCTTTACTCTTTCCTTGTAGATGCTAGAATTCTCAAATGCCTCACAACGAAATTCATCAAGCTCATTGAGTTGAAGCATTCTAGCTTGTCCGGCTTTGGAGAAATCAAGATTCAACTTCTTAATTGCCCAATACGCCTTATGTTCAAGCTCAACCGGCAAATGACACGATTTTCCAAAGACAAGTTGATAGGGAGACATACCTAAAAGGGTCTTGTATGCCGTCCTATACGCCCAAAGAGCGTCATCGAGCAAGTTAGACCAATCCTTCCTTGTTCCATTGACCGTTTTCTCCAAAATCCTCTTGATTTCTCGATTTGCTAACTCCGTTTGACCATTAGCTTGAGGATGATAGGCGGTGGTGACCTTGTGCTTGATTCCAAACTTGGTTAGAAGATTAGCCACCCACCTATTGCAAAAATGACTCCCCCCATCACTAATAATGGCCCTTGGAGCTCCAAACCTTGACAAAATATTCCTTTGAACAAACTTCAAAACAATCTTGGCATCATTAGTGTGGGTAGGAATGGCCTCCACCCATCTTGAGACATAATCAATCGCTAACAAGATGTATTGATAACCAAATGAAGTAGGGAATGGGCCCATAAAATCAATGCCCCACACATCAAAAAGCTCTACCTCAACGATATTTGTCAATGGCATCTCATGCTTCTTGGAAATGTTCCCCGTCCTTTGGCACCTATCACATCGAGACACGAACTCATAACAATCTTTGTAGAGAGAGAGCCAATAAAAACCACTTTGAAGCACCTTCATAGCCGTCCTATGTGCTCCAAAATGCCCACCACTCAATGGAGAGTGGCATTGGCTCATGATAGAAGACCATTCCTCTTGAGGTACACATCTTCGAACCACCATGTTGGCACACCTCCTATAAAGGTAAGGCTCTTCCCACATGTAAAATTTCACATCATGGAAGAATCTCTTCTTTTGAGAAGAGGACATGTCGGGAGGAGGCTCTCTTGCAACAAGAAAGTTTGCAAAGTCAGCATACCAAGGTGTTGAGAGTCAAAGATTGAAAAGCTCTTGAAGCCCAAAAAGTTGCTCATCCGGAAACTCCTCTTTGATTGGCACATCATGATTTTCTCCTTCCACCGGATTCTCTATCCTTGAAAGATGATCCGCCACCATATTCTCACAACCCTTCCGATCCCAGATCTCAATATCAAACTCTTGAAGTAGAAGAATCCACCTTATCAACCTTGGCTTAGCATCCTTCTTCTCAAATAAGTACCGAAGAGCGGCATGATCGGTGTGAACCGTACATTTGGCTCCAATGAGGTAGGAACGGAATTTATCGAAGGCATAAACCACCGCTAACAACTCCTTCTCCGTTGTGGTGTAATTAACTTGAGCTTTATCTAGGGTCCTACTAGCATAGTAGATGACCCTAAATATTTTGTCCCTCTTTTGCCCCAAGGCGGCCCCCACGGCTATACCACTAGCATCGCACATCACCTCAAATGGTTCGCTCCAATTTGGAGTTATCAAAATTGGTGCACTCACTAATGCCCTCTTTAATGTTTCAAAAGCGACTTCACACTCTTTGTTGAACTCAAAAGTGGCCTCCTTTTCAAGCAAGTGGCAAAGAGGTCTTGCAATCTTTGAGAAATCCTTGATGAATCTTCTATTGAATCCCGCATGCCCCAAGAAACTTCTCACGCCCCGTTCATTACGTGGAGGCGGAAGCTTTTCAATGGCAACTATCTTCGCACGATCAACCTCCAAACCTGTAGAAGACACTTTGTGCCCAAGAATAATACCTTTTCGGACCATAAAATGACATTTTTCCCAATTTAAGACCAAGTTAGTATCCTCACAACTTTTCAATACCAAAGTAAGATTATCCAAACAATTATCAAAAGAAGATCCAAACACCGAAAAGTCATCCATGAAAACTTCCATTATTCTTTCAATCAAATCATGAAAAATAGACATCATGCATCTTTGAAAGGTAGCCGGGGCATTACAAAGCCCAAAAGACATACGCCTATAAGCATAGACACCATAAGGACAAGTAAAGGCGGTTTTCTCTTGGTCTTCGGGTGCAATCATGATTTGATTGTAACCCGAATAACCATCAAGAAAACAATAATACTCAAATCCGGCTAACCTATCAAGCATTTGATCTATAAATGGAAGAGGAAATTGATCTTTTCTAGTGGCGGCATTTAGCATCCTATAGTCAATGCAAACTCTCCAACCATTTACTACCCTAGTAGCAATCATTTCATCATTCTCACCTTTTACTACGGTCATACCCCCCTTTTTAGCTACCACTTGAGTCGGGCTAACCCACTCACTATCCGAAATAGGGAAGATAATACCCGCATCAAGCAACTTAAGGACCTCTTTTCTAACAACTTCTTGCATCATAGGATTTAATCTTCTTTGATTTTGCCTTTTAGGTTTATAGTTATCCTCCATTAAAATCCTATGCATGCAAATAGAAGGGCTAATCCCTTTCAAATCCGAGATAGTCCATCCTATGGCCGACCTATGTTCTCTTAACACCTTAAGCAATTTTTCAATTTCAATAGGAGTTAAGGAAGAAGATACGATCACCGGATATGATTCTCCTTCTCCAAGGAAAGCATACTTCAAATGTGGGGGAAGCGGCTTCAAATCCGACTTGGGAGTCTTGTTGTCGTCCCCTTCTTGCTTTTCCTCTTCTTTTGCCACTCCATTTCTTGGATCAATGAAACTTTCTCTCATCTTTCGTGGAATTTCCTGCACATCATTCAAAGCATTGGTAATTTCTATCATATCCAAGTTGAAAAGATCATCATGGCATGAAAAAAATGGAGAAGAGTTGAGAAGGATATTCTCCAAAGGGTCCTTGGTTTTATGTGGGGCCTCCATTTGAACACAATAGTCAACTATGCTCAAAACTTTACACTCTTCCACTTGCTTATCTTCCTCATCTTCATGAAATTTTAGAGCATTATAGATCGAGAAGGTATGGCTCTCATCATTGACTCGAAGAGTGAGCTCCCCCTTTGACACATCAATCAATGCCCTTCCGGTGGCTAGAAATGGACGTCCTAGTATCAATGGGACATCCTTGTCCTCATCCATGTCTAATACCACGAAGTCCACCGGAAAAATAAAGTCATTAACCTTGACTAGTACATCCTCTACGACTCCTCTAGAATAGGAGATTGAACGATCCGCCATTTGCAAGGCAATTGAGGTAGGCTTAATCGTTCCAATCTCCAACTTCTTGAAAATTGACAAGGGCATCAAATTTATGCTTGCTCCTAAATCACACAAAGCCTTTTCAAATCTATCATTTCCAATGTCACAAGGGATGGTGAAGCTTCCGGGATCTTTGACCTTCGTTGGTAATTTTCTTTGGAGAATGGCACTACACTCTTCGGTTAACTTAACCGTTTCCATCTCGTCCAACCTTCTCTTCTTGGAAACGACCTCCTTAAGAAACTTTGCATAGCTTGGCATTTGTTGAAGGGCTTCAACAAGTGGAATATTAATTTGCACCTTCCTAAAAATATCAAGGAACTTGGAGAATTGTTCCTCAACATTCTTCTTTTGGAATCGTTGTGGGAATGGAAGAGGAGGTTTGTAGGCCGGAGGTGCCACATAAGGTGGAGGAATGAGATCTTCATTTTGCTTCTTGGAGCCTTCTTTTTCACTCTCCTTTTCTTTGAATGTAGCACCATTGCCTCTCTCAAACTTCTCATGCTCATCCTCATGAGTAGGCATCTTTGGTCCCTCATAAGCCTTCCCACTTCTCAATTCAATCGATTTGCAATGCTCCTTTGGATTCACTATTGTAGCACTTGGAAATTTCCCTTCATTGTGTTGATTACTAAGAACCGTAGCTAGTTGCCCCAATTGCTTCTCAATCATCTTCAATTAGATCCCTTGAGCCTCTATGCTTGATTCGGCTTTACTCATTCTAGCATCTCCACTATCAAGTTTGGCTTGCATTGACGTAAGCACTTTCAAAATTGATTCCTCCGTACTAGGTTTCTTCTCTTCATTAATAACTCCATGAGATACCGAGAACCCCGGAGGAGGTTGCAATGCATTGTTCGGATTCCCATATGAGAGATTAGGGTGTCTAGGCATACCTTGGTAACCTTGATGATATTGGTTACCTCCTTGGTTGCCTCCTTGATAGCCTCCTTGTTGAGGTCTATAATTTCCATAGCTCCTATTGTTGTGAAGATAGTTGACATCTTCATATTGAGTTTGCTCTTCCATAGTAGGTGTAGGCTCCATCCTTTGCTTGGCCATAACATCAATTTTGCTATTCATGGTAGACAATTGGGCCGCCAATAGCTCCATAGGATCCGTTGGAGTAGTAGTAGATGCAACCCTCTTCATTATGGTTCTCTCCATTGGCCATTGATAGCTATTCATGGCCATGTTTTCTATGATTTCCAAAGCTTCTTCATGACTTTTCCTCATCAAAGCTCCATTAGCCGCGGCATCCAATAGTCTTTTCATTTCAACACTACACCCATGATAGAAGAAACATATTTTCGACTCTTGGTCAAACCCATGATTTGGGCATCTCCTCAACATCTCCTTGAACCTTTCCCAAGCCTCATAAAAAGATTCTCCGTCTAATTGTTGGAATTGGGTGATTTGAGACTTGAGTTTCATAGTCATTCCGGGAGGAAAGAAATTCAAAAGAAACTTTTGTACCATGTCATCCCATTTGTCGATACTTCCGGCTTCCAACGAGTTGTACCATAGCTTTGCCTTATCATGAAGGGAGAATGGAAAGAGCCTCAACTTGATTGCATCTTCGGGCACTCCATTCATCTTGATGGTGCTACAAATCTCTAGAAATTGAGATAAGTGAGCATTTGGATCCTCATGAGCTCTCCCTCCATATTGATTTTGCTTTATCATAGAGATAAGAGCGGGCTTGAATTCATAATTGTTGGCTTCAACTCTTGGGCCGTTCATCATGATGCACCATTGGATGAAAGACTTCACTAATGGGAGAAGGTCGTGGCCTATTCCTCTCGGCCTCTTGAGCTTGCAATTGCGCTTGCATAGCTTCAAGTTGTTGTTGCATTTGGCGAATAAGAGCACCATCACCCGGATTTGCCATTTCTTCACTAGTTCTTGTATTCCTTCTTCTTGCGTTGTTGTGTCGACAATGTGCCTCGATCTCAAGGTTTATGGGATTAGTTGGATTCCCCTTAGACCTTGTTCTCATGCACTACCTATCAACCAACACCAAGATAAAATCAACACAAGAACCAAACAAAAACAAGTAAAATACGTAAATAAAAATGCTTAAAGTAAACCCTCCTAATTTTTCACAATATCACACTTTCTAACTCTACTAGTCCCCGGCAACGGCGCCAAAAACTTGATCGCCTACTAAATAGACTCCCACAAGTGTATGGGTTCGATTGTAGTACAATGGAAATCAAGGTCGATCCTCGGAGACTAGATCGATAGAAGTGCAAGTACCATTACTAAATTGCTTGGGTTTATCTAAGCTAACGAATATTTTTGGTTTAGTTTTAGAATTAACTACTTAAAGCAAAAGAGACTAAGTAAATGAAAACATGCAAGTAAACAAAGTGATTAGAAATCAAAGGAGGAAAGCTATCCTAGAGACTTGGCATCAATGATTTTGCAAGTGAATTGATCATAACCACACTAATCCTATGATTGGAAATTACTTAATAAGGCGATCACAAATTAGATTTGGCTCCCTCCCGGTCGACCAATTCCGTAGATTACTAGCTAGAAACGTTGTCCCCAACCGAATGCTAGCATATAACTCCAAAAAGTGCTTAGGATCAATTGCCCTCACTCAACTCTCAACCTCCCGGTTTATTGAATTAAAGTGCCTATTAATCACAATTCTATATTGAATCTCATCTCCCGAATTTTGATCTAATATCAATTAATCATGTTTAAAAGGTAGTTAATCAATTAAACAAGCATTTAAAACATGATTAATAAGAATAAGCAAAAACCCAATCATATAATAGCATGATTAATCACAATCCATTACAAAATCACTTAGCCAAATCTCTAGAATAAAGGAAATTAGCCACACATGTTCATTGCTAGCATAATCTCCAAATACAAAGAAATCATAGAATAAAAACTAGAGAAAAGAGGAATTGAGGAATCAAATCCTATTTCCAAGCCTTGATTCTTGATCCTTGATGCTCCCTCTCCAAGAAATCCCAAGTGTGGATGAATCCCCTTCTCAAAAATGGATGAAAGATGGTGGAATGTGATGGAAAGAAAGTGGGTAGAGATTTAGTGTGTGTTCTAGGTGTAGTGTGTGTGAAGGGAGGTTCTTACCCTAGAGATTTGTGTCACACTAGCTATTTATATGTTCTACAAGAATGGGGTAAATATTGTAATTTAGGAAAGAAGAGAATGGGGGTGAAATAGCAATAAACCGGAAGAAATGGGGTGAAAACGCGAAAACCGGGAAGCAGGAGGAGGGCGGCGCGACCACGCGCTGGGTCGCGCGCGCCAGCAGAAACTTCCTTCTTGTGCGCGCGACCCAGCCCCCTCTCTGAAGCGGGTGCGCGCCGGGTCGCGCGCCTGGTCCCGACTCCGATTCTTCGACCCGTGCGACCTCGTTCCGCCTCGAACCTTGATATTCCTTCCTTTTGCCAAAATCATGCTCCTTTTCCTACAAAAAAAATGCAAGAAAAACTAGAGAAGCAATAAAATCGACAAAGAAAGAAAATCACATGAAACAAGGTATACACATTCGATAAATTCACCTAAAACCCATAATTTCTATCCTATTTTGATGAGTAAAAACCATGTTTGTCAACAGGGTGACACTGAATCTGTCTTCTCCCAATATATCAAAGATCACCCTGACCGAGAATTTATTGTGAGAGTGTGCAATCGTGCTGATCTTGCTGGCATTCAAATTTAGGCCCCTGCCAAAGAATTTTTCTCTCCTCCACTGTTGTCGGATGGAAAGCATGCAGATCACACCAAGATCAACAACTATGTGATTGCCACTGCCAACCATTTCAATGTACCCATTGGAGACAGTGAAGCTTTTAAGCGGATTCGAGATGGTATTTATTCAAGTGTGAATCTGGTCTCCAATGAACAGAAGATGGAGGATGCAGCTGCAAAGAAGAGGTTCAGGAGTTGATCTGTCTTTCATTTTGTTTGTTTGATGTATCGAGCTGTAATACTTGTACTTATCATCTGCTCTGATACCTTAATGAAAACGAGATCACTTTTTGCCCTGATGACAATACCTCTTTGTCCAGGCTAATGCCTTTACTGCTTTTCTTATCCGCTCAATTTACTGTAATTCTATTATTACTATCTGTTCATTAATTTATCAATTATAGGATCTATCTGTAAAGTGTTGGGTTTCGACATCATCAAAACGGTGGAAATTGTTGGGAACCCTTTGCAATTTGATTTTGATGATATTTTTTGAAACCACACTTAGTTTTATTTTACTCTCTTAGAGTTTAGGTTGATTAGAACGACCTGCACTGTCTTCTACAAGTCGACACTACTATCTGTCTGTAATAGGTTGATCACCTTGTAAAGGTAAGATCATGTTTAACGATCTGACCTATAGAAATCAACCTAACCTGTTGTTCTTTAGTCAACCTGGCTTAGAAGTCCAACTGCCCTGCCTTGAAGACTTCAAGATTGCTGGAGTTCTACAGTTCGAAGGTCAAGCAGATTCACTTACATGAATCGAGACGACCTGTTCTCTAGTACCTGTTGCCAGCTAGGATGAAATCTCCCAATGGCTAGAAGTGAGTCAGCATTACGGCCTATCTACCATCACTGACTTTTCCAACGGCTAGAATTCAAATTCGAAGCCTATAAATACTTCAAGTCTATAATGCACGGATTCTTCTAAAAATACAACATTGCAGTATCGGATACGCGGGGGATACGGGTGCGGGTGCGGGTGCGATTTGCGTGGGATACGCACCGGATTCGCCACCTGGCGAATCCTAAAAAAAAAAAACAGATACGCATATCCGGTGGGTAGGATACGCGTATCCGGTAAGAATCCAGTGGGTTTTTTTTTAAAATAATTTTATATTTTGAGTTTTTTTAATACTTTTTTTATATGTATTGTCCTAAAATTTAAATTCACTACAAAATCAATATAGTATTTAATTTATGAGGTTTAATTGAAATCTTCATTTTAATTGAATAGTATTTAATTTATGAATTTTATTTTTATAAAATGGGTGATATATATAATAAAATATAAATATATAGACGTATCATCGACGAATCGCACCCTAAAATTTTTAAAAATCCGTATCCGCGTATCCGAATCGTATCGCCCCCGCACCCGCACTCCCGCACCCATGCAACATAGCTTCAAGCCTCATTCCAGAACCTCACGGGAAATTCATTATCAAAGCCAAAGCTCTGCAGAAATCTATATCGATCAAAGCTCAAACGTAGCACTCGAAACAAGACAATTTCCCACGTGTTAAGTTCTCAAGATTTCTGCTTAAGAACATCTTTATTTCTTTACTTAAAAGTCTGTAAAGTCTGAAAGTGTTAGAAAGTCTATTAGATCTTCCCATTGTTAGGTTTGGATTAACGTAGCAGTTTAGAGGTCTGGTTTGTTAAAGGTTTGTAATCTCTACATTAAGAGAAGTTTGTAAGGGTCACGACCCAAAACTCGTGTTTAGTTTTCATCAAGTTTAGACAGAGACTGAAACTGATTCTCAGTCAGTATAAAGAAGAAGATGAAGGAATATCAGCTACGACGGAGCTGACGTGGATGTAGGGAAGTTTACCCGAACCATGTTAAAATCAACTGTCTCAATCTCTCTCTCTCTTTAATCTACTTACAGTTGATCTTACTTCGTTATCTAACCTGCATTCAACTACACACGATCTCTTTATTCAATCTGTTGAACTTTGGTTAAAGAAAAGATTTTCAAAGAGTAGCCAAACTCACTCACCAACTTCCGTACCGCACATACGATCTGTAAGCTCAACAGTGAACATGTCTTTGCTTAACAGATCGTCCTCATCTAATTCACGTTGACCTGACAAGTCAATCTGATCGTAGATTTGTTTTGAAAGTCAAAACTGTTGGCAATTGGTGTATTCTCCCCCCTCCCCCTCATACACCAAATTTCTCTTTCTGGGACCAACATAGACCAAGGTAAATAAAAGACATACATTATATTCATAAAGCACAAAGAAAACAAGCATAAAAAAGAAAGAACAGTAGAAAGGGAGCAGAATTCGAACCTCCGTCAAGGCTCAAAGTGGTGAAGGCTATGACCGGAGGGGCAGACTTCACACGCAGTCGATGCAGCAGAGCCCTGCCTCGATTTGCAACGGCAATCCCATCATCGTGGCACCAGACCTGCAAGAAGAGACCGAAAGTTAGCATCGTTCGAACTCAACTAAAGAAATCGAAGCCGCTGGCTTCGACACAGGCAGTTGTAGCCGCTGAACTATGCGGAAAAAGGAAAAAAAACGGAAGGGAACTTGGTGGTGGTGGCTGAGACTCGGTGGTGGTGACGCTGCTGCATTCACGGCGGCGGGCGACGAAGAGTGGCCTCGGCTGTGGCTGCACGTGGGGAGAACTACGGCTGCACCACAGATGGCCGGCGTCGACGGAGACCACCGGAACCGTGACGGCGGTGAGCATGATCGGAGGCAGAGAGAAATGGGGGCTAAATTTGGGGTGCAAAGGTTTTAATTTTGGAAATAGGCAGAGAGCGACGGTGTGATGAAACGACGCCGGTAAAGATCATTGGTAACGTGAAGGAAGAGAAGAAGAACGACGGGGAAAACCAGAGGGAGAGAGAGGATCGCGTGTGAGAAGTGAGAGGAGGAGTGATAGGTTAGGTTTGGGGGTTTTTGGCTGAACCGGGTAAAACCCAAGTCGCGGGCGGGTTGTTCAGAACCGGGCTTAGGCTGCGGGCCAAATATTGGGCTCATCAGTTGGGCCTGATTTATCTTTTGAGTTGGGCCGCACTTATTTAATCAGCTGGGCCGAATTTATTTAACAGGTTAGCCAGGTTTAATTGATATCTTGGGCCATATTAAGTTAGTTAATTTTTTATAAACACTTCTCTTAATTAATTATGTGGTTCGAGATTACTACTAATTAAATTATTCTACACCCACAATTAATATTTGGAGATTAATAATTCTTAGGGAATTATTTTACGATTAAAAGAATTAACTTATAGAATAAGTTAATTAACCAAGTAATGATAATCAAGATTTATTGATTAAAGCTAATCAATTGTACAATTAGATTTAATTATTGAGAAGCTTCTCAATTAATTTAATTCCGAGTTAATAATAAATTAATTATTGATTTATTAAGAAATATTTCTCATAAACCGTTCATATAACTGGATTAATAACTCGAGCTTAGCAGTGACAACGTCACTCAAGTTAAGTATAATCTCCTAGGAGATATAGAGCTAGAATTCTTCGATAAACTTTTATCGTTCGAGTCGAGAATCTTATCATGTCCTTTAATTAAAGGTCGAACGAAGATGGAGCATTAGCCAAGGCAGAGTTGGCTCAGTAGCGGTTAATAGAAGTAAACAACTTGAGCTTTCTTCTAAAATAAAACATGTTTTATTAGATGAATATAGCTCTTTTAAATATTGTCATGCCATAAATGTTTTGATTTTGTATGATGTCTATCTATTATTGGTGCAAGGCCAATTTTATTTAATCGAATTCGGATCCTTGTATGATGAGTTATTATACCTGGATTAGTGTACACATGTGATCGTGTCATTGAGAGTGGTGACTGATCAAGTGACCGAGCAAGGTGGCCACCTTCTCGGGCACAACAACTCAGATATGGTGGATTACTAAAGAACTTAGACTGCACATTCACTTTTGAGCTCACAAAGATTTTAGTGAACATAGGTTTTTCAGATAAAACTCCTATGATTCACTGTGTATGGCTGTCAATAAAACCAGTTTTGGGCATGTGTTCACTGAGTACTTTGTACTCAGCCCTATACATTATTTCAAATGTGCAGGTTGAGCAAGTTGAAGCGGAGTGACCGGCGGAGCTTTTGTCAAATTAGCAATTAGTAGTTGTTGAATTCTCTTGGTAATACACGTCTCCATACATGTATTTATA
Source organism: Mentha longifolia (assembly GCA_001642375.2). Lineage (NCBI taxonomy): Eukaryota > Viridiplantae > Streptophyta > Magnoliopsida > Lamiales > Lamiaceae > Mentha > Mentha longifolia. Next base: position 12,464,477 of record CM038111.1, on the reverse strand, counting down.
ATTACACTTCCGTTGCGTACACTCTGAAATTCTAAACCTTATTTGATATGGTTGTAAATTAGGTCAGAATCTTGACAAGTAACATCATACCTTGATCAGTTAAAATGTCAGTTTATCTAGTGTTGAAGTTTGTTTCCATGAGATGAATGAGTCAAATTCCAGAAATATTCATTTTTCTACCCATTATTCGTTATTTTCATCCATAATCACGAATTACCAAGCTTAGCTATCGATTAGCAAAGTGCGGTCGTGACATAAATAATATTCTAGATTGTTAATTTTTTGTTGATATAAATCAAATATGTAAAATTAAATAAAAATTTCAAAATTTAATAATAAATAAAACATATTATAAGATTAATTGTAAATCAAATTATATTAATGAAATTTAGTTTAATTATAATTCATTTGAAATTTATGAAAAATTAATTTATTGCATACTCAAAAGTTGATTACCCAAACCCTATCAACGTCATTGTATACATTTTATGCACAACTATAATGCACAGTATTTACAACTGTAATGATCATGCATTATTATGCATTGTTAGTACTATTATAATACATCGGTTATCATAATGCATTCTCAATATAATTATAATGCTCAAATAAATTTGGACCATAGATCATACAGTGATCAACAATTCAGATAATTCTCATTTTTTAGAGAAAATTTATTTTTATTTGATTATGTGTGTGTGATGCAAATAGTGAAATATAAAAAAATATATATATTTTATTTTTACCATATTTTAAAAAGAATAATAGAAAATATGAATGTACGTGCAAACGCACGTAATCTTTGCTAGTTACGTAAAAAGCCACAAAAAATAAATTTACATAAGTAGTCTAAAAGTCAGAAGTGGATACCTATTGATGCATGACTATATTCAAAATTTGAATGAAAGAAATTGCAAATTTTAAAAATTGGGATGACATATGTAAAAGGTTAGTTAAACAACAAATAGAATAGACTAATGCACATGTGATCAGAAATAAAGTCAAATAATAATTAAATGTTTACAATTGTAATGGTCCACAATCGGGACCAAATCTATGTACTTTTTTTGGTTTTCTAAACATAATAAAACCATACCATATATAGGACTACTTAATTATTGCAATACAGTACACGTGCTTAGCTATTGATTATTATATTTTACAATCACTAATTCGAGTTTCTTTCCTATTAAAAGAAGTGGCATACGTAATGATGGTACAATTAATTGCAAGGAGCTCTTAATGAAATCATGTAACGTCGTTATCAATATCAAAATATACTGATTACGTCTACACTAAAATGGATAAGAAACCACCATGTTACAATTATTGGGTAGCTTCATGATTTCAACTTTAACACTCTGTTAAATATTTCCTCTTCACATTTTTTTCTTTTGTTAAAAAATGAACTTAAACATGAAATAAATGTCTTTATCTTTTTTATTTAGAGTTCGGGGACGTGGAGGTTTTATCTTAAACATAAAATAAATGTCTTTATCTTAACACATGAAATAAATGTCACATGTTGAGGTTTTATCTTGTTAAAAAATCTCTAGTCTTAGTCTCGGGTTCGAGTCCTCCGTAACGCGACTTTTCAATTTCAAGTACGAGTCTTTCGTGACGCGGCTTGCTTAAATACGAATCATTCCGTCTCATTATGCTTAATATGTTTATTGATATATATGCGAATATAAAATAATATAAAAGTGTAAATAGAATAAGACAAATGGAGTAATATTTAAAATTCTAACTATATAGAAAGAACTCAATACTCGACTTATTTCACAGGCCCATTAAATAATTATAAAAGAACAATTAACACATTTTGTAGAGTCCAATAGAATCCATGGGCCCAAAATCCATGGCGTGTGGATTATTTGGACACTTAAATACAAATACAATATGAAAAGATTATACACATTATTCTTCACAATAATAATTTAACATTCACACTTACAAATAACAAAAAGAAACACCCTTCTTAGCACGTAGGTTTTTCAACAATCACTTAAGTTAATCAAACGTTGTCTTAATTTTACTAAAATTTCCATCCCATCTCTAACAATGCAGTCTTGCGTGTCACGCTAGTATTATTATAAAGTTTATCCAATTTTTTACCCTCAATTTTAGAATCAACACTCAGATTTTCCGATCCTGATCGAAGACTCTGCGTCCAATCAAACTTGACTCTACGACCATAATAAGCTTTTTTAGGGTTAGGGTTCGGCTTCGGCTTCGGCTTCGGGTTAGGGTTAGGGTTAGGGTTGTGACGGTCCTCTTTCTTGCTTTCCTTAATCTCGATCTTAGTTCCGCCCTCCATTTTGATGTTAATGTTAACCTCGGATACAATATTTTTACTTGATTTTCTCTGTTTCTTTTGTTGATCGATAGATCGTCCCATTATTCTGCTCTCACTTCTTTCTCTTCGGTGTAGGTACAAGTTGTGCAGTTTCATGGCTAAACGGTACATCCCATCTTTCATTTCTTTCTCCAAATCATTTTCTACTTCTTGCTCTAGCTCTTCGCGAATCTTCCGCTCCTCCAATGACATTTTTGCACAACCCTATGAAATATAAAATAAATAAAATAAAAATTACCCGTTGATCTAGTAAACCTAAAAATGAGAATGAAAATTCATGATTGGTAAAAAAAGAAATTACAATAAAAGGATTAATAGTAATACAATGAACTCACAAGAGAATAGGTTAACTCTTTCAATACTTATGTTTTTCCATCATGGGACATGAGTTTATATATATATGTATAAAAGTATTTATGTATATATTTATATATAGTATTTGATTATGATGACTAGGATTGGTGGGATTTTTGACCAACAGCCTGTCGGACTAGTTGTGGTGACGTGGACATGACACGTGATAGTTTAAGGACGTTGAAGACGGTTAATGTCGTTAGCTTATTCAGATTTGGTGTCAAATCTCTCAGCCGCAAATGATAATTATGTAAAAAAAATTAGGAAATTTATAATGTGTGTATTGGGTTTCATGTTTTCTCAATGTGCTTTACTTCTAAGGGATTTTATTATTTGTGGGGTTTTCTTAAAGCAAAATCATAATATTACTCTTCGCATGTAGTAGTTTGACGTTAAAAGGTGGAAATTGGAGATATAAGCAATCAGACTTTGATAGAAAATTAGAGATTGTATGGGTTTAGCCCAATGGCCACGGGACTTGCCTGCAAAGCAGGAGGTCCCGGGTTCGATCCCTAGAGAGAACGAATTCTTGGAGAAGTAATTTTGGGAGTCTGGGAGATGTACTAACTACTAACCGCTAACTATTAACTTTGCCCGATCAAAAAAAAATAAAAATAGTAGTAATAATTAAATGATGAATTTCGTGCATGTGAGTATTTAGAAATGGCTACTATGTAAAACTTAGAAATGTCTCCCCTCCTTTCCATAGGACACCGTTGCAGTGCCACAAAGTGTTTTTTTAGTAGTATTATAGATTTTTCTTAGTAATGCTTAATTTTTATAGTATATATTTATAGTAGGTTTTCAATATGTGACATCATCAAACAATATATTTTCCATAAATCATCAGAGTCGGAGCTAGAAAAACTGCCTAATTAGATTAAATTTTTCTAAATTTCGAGTTCAAAATTTGAAACTATATTTGATCCGGTGATTGCTTTCGCACTACGATTCACACAAAATGTCAATAATTTAATGATTTTTAAAATTAAAAATAATTAATTAGGATAGAAGGCTTTTAGGCTACGTCCCTAATTGCTACATATGTGTATAGTACCCACAATGAGTAGATGGGTATTTCCCGTATAAAATTATAAACTACTCCCTCTGTTTTTTCTAATTTGGCCTCTTTTATTATTATATACCACCCATACAATAAATAAAGGAGCCAAGTTAGAGAAAACGGAGGAAGTATAAATGATGGTGTTCATCCCTTTATTTTCCTTGATATAATATTACATAAGAATTTATTGAAATAAATTGCTGATGATCGACATTATAGAATTCCGTTGAATATAATTATGAGACCTAAATATGTAGGTACCATATTTGTAAATTCCAATTAAATAGTCGTGCTATTTAATATTTCTTAGGTGTCGAATTTTGTCATCTTTAGGGTTAGGCGGAATAACCACAGTTGACCCACAGAGGGGCAATTTGGTACAAATTTGAAGAAGAAAACAAACACAAAGTGTAATGAATAAATGAATTTCAATAAAAGCAACTATTAAACTGTAACTACAACTCTACTAGTAGTAGTACAGTACTTAACAAACAAACAAAATCTCCCTCTCTTTCTCCGTCACTCACACACACACGCGCACACACACACACACACACATATGCACGTAAATGTTGTGTGCGCGTATGGTTATTAGACATAAACAAACTAAAATTTAATCCATTCAGCATAAGCCGCGCATTTATACGGGAAGGATGCACGCGGTTTCGCCGGCGATCAGGCCGGCGTTGATTCCGCCGCTGCGGACTGACCACTTCGATCATGCGCGCCTCTCCTTCGCCTCGGTCACGAATAGGAAATTAATTGCGCGGGCAGCGGCGGCGGCGACCATTGATTACGGCGATCCTGATTGGAAGACCAAGTACCGGGATGAGTTCGAGGCGCGCTTCAGGATTCCACATTTCACCGATGTACTGGACGACGCCGTTTCGTATCCCTCCACTTTCTGCCTCAGAATGAGGTTCGTTGTGCGGGTGCGTGTGTGTGTGTGATTTTGGAATTAGTTTAGTTAGTAGCAAAATTTGGAGTTGTTTGAGTTATTGTATTGTGCATGGTTATATGTAGCAGAATGAAGATTATTTTATTCTGTTAATCCTATATACTATTACTTCTTCACTGCACAATTCTTAGGCCTACATTTCCTACTAAATATATTGAAGCTTATTTTTGTGTCTCATCCTCTATTTCTGAAATAATGGAGAAACGGGAAAGTTCATCTTCCATTTTGGCTAAATAATCGAATTGCTACTTGTTGCAGGACTCCACAGAGTCCTGATTCTGCGGAAGGTTATCCATCAGGTGACAAATGGCATGGATACATCAACAACAATGACAGAGTACTGCTCAAGGTTTTACCTTACTTCCTCCATTTGCGCCGAGCTCCACTATTTCATGATCTCTGCTTGAAACTTTCTTCTATTTTGTTGGAATCTTTTTCATTGTGATGAGTTTTGGTGAATACTCGACGACTTCTAATCTTGTTGAGAAGTTGAGGTTAACTGGAAGAATGACTGGTGTGTCACTGCTTTTGAGTTTTCTAGTTATACTACGCCTAGTGAGTATGTGAAACAAAAAAGAAGCGCAGGTCTAATTATTGGGGTTATACCATTATTATGTGTTTCTTTCTATGGTTATGTAGAATGATACATAAGAAAATTTTCATGGCAGAGTTCAACTGCAGTAGAGGAGCTTATAGATGATTTATATATTTGGTCTCTCAAAATCAAACTTTCGAGCTGATATTTGGGCAGTCAGCTGTGGCCGTAACCATAAAAAAATGCATCCATTTAATCTTGGATTCCCATAGTATGTTCCTTGTATATATGAATCCAGGTTGACATTTTTGTTTGGCGAATATTGTCTGATTCCTTGAGCGTTATCATAGAATTGCGTGTCTCATTTTACATATCTCTATTGACTTTCTCTCAACTTATCTTTGCCTTCACATGATTCATCAAAATCCAGTTTTTCGCAATCTTGATTTATCTCTGTCCCATTTATGTGTCTCACTCAAGGAGGTTGTTCATTAGTGAATATGATGTTTGTTTGCTTGCCCATTCGATTGTGTTTTTGTTTTTTTCTGTGATGATTTTGCCTTATATTTTAGCATTCGACGTTTAATGCACATGAGTGAAACATAGGGTATTCTGATTTTCCATACATTACATGTGATCTTCCAATATATTGTTCATAGATTACATATCAATCGATGAAGAAATACTCTGCATCCTCGGACAACAAAAATAGTTTTCTCTCTGCAAGTTTGTCCATGACTGCCTCTGAAAAAGTCATCTATATCCAATGATTCAGGTGATACGGTATTCCTCTCCCACATCAGCGGGTGCTGAATGCATTGATGCACATTGTACATGGGTGGAGCAATGGTAATTATCTTTCACCTCTTTGAATCTGTATGATAATAAACATATAGAAACTCCTAGAGTTATGATATCCTGAGTAGGGTTGTTTGATTTGAAAACATGGAAATCCGCCTGGTTCCATAGCAAATGACATTCATGCTTTTTTACAGGATAAGTCTTCTATGTTTTCTAACAGCAAACTATTTCTATAGCAGCTCCGTGAGCAGATAGTTATATACTCCCTCCGTCTCAAGTATTAAGACACCTTTCTTTTTGGCACGGAACTTAAGACGGGAGTGTTTAGTATGTAAAGTGTAATGTGTGTAGGGATGTGATGTGGTTTATGTATTTAGACATATTTTTTAACTAGAGCATCATAGATGCATAAAAATATATCCATGTTTGATCTTAAATGAAAGATCGTATCAAGACCTTTAATTTGAAATAAAAATTATAAAAATCGAATAACAAAGGAGAAAGTTATGATAGTTTAAACTTTTAGGATTTAAATTATATTGGAATCGTGCCGAGAGGTGAGTGGATAATGAGACTTAATTAGATAATGTTAAGTGTAATAAGAGATTTCTAATTGTACTATTAATTAGCTAATTATTTCCCAAAAAGGAAAGGTGTCAGAATACTTGAGACGGCCCAATAAGGAAAGGGTGTCAGAATACTTGAGACGGAGGGAGTATTAAAGAGTAGTTAAGTCTTCTATTTTGCAGTTCAGTATTTATTTCCTAATGGAAATTGGAAAAGTCACCTGGGTCCTTAAAAAAAGAAAATCATGAACAGGTTTTCATGAGTTTACTATTTAAGACTGGATAAATATTTTTATTTCGGATAAATATTTTTATTTCCTCCACCAACGAACTTTTCTATCAGCTATGAGCAGATAGTCATGTATTCAAGAGTAGATAAATTTCCATTTATGCTATGCACTTATTCTTAAAGCTTAATTCTTAATGTCTCACACTTATGCAAAATTGTTTGCTACACTAATAAAATCTCTAGTCCTGCATGGTAAGCATTAAAGTTGCTCATCTGATCTGTCTAAGGGATTTTCTATGCATTGGATTTCAATAAGTTCAACTTGTAGCTCTGTAAATTTAGCTGAGTTGTTTGACAAAGTAATAATGTTCAATACATCCTTAACCACTGCTTTGTGTTTGGAATTGGCTGAAGCATTTGAAAAATACTTGACTTGACCTTGAGAAAGATTGATCAAGAAGACAAAATTTCTAGAATATATCATATCTTTGTCTGCTTCTATCTTCTTCAAGCTCATATTTAATATAACTTCTATCCCTCATTAAATAATTTTCTTTAATTAATTGATATGTGCTTGGCTTAATTCCAGGGTTCACCGAGCTGGCCCCAGAGAAAGAATATACTTCAAACCAGAAGAAGTAAAAGCAGCAATTGTGACTTGTGGGGGTCTTTGTCCTGGTCTAAATGATGTAATACGACAGGTAACCTATACATGAGAACTGATTTCTCGTTCACTGGATCTTAATAATCGTATCCTTTCACTATAGCTATGGTTCAACAATTTCAAGACTTTAGTATGCGCTTCTAATTTGTATTACATAGTCATTAATCATTGTTCTGTTCTTTGAATACAGATAGTCATCACCCTGGAGATCTATGGTGCGAAGAAGATTCTAGGAATCCCTTATGGCTATCGTGGTTTTAGTGATCGAAGTTTAGCTGAAATGCCAGTAACTCCTCTTATTATTAAATAGATTTTCTTTGATCATCTCTATTTTGTGAGATTGATTATTGATGTTGATATAAGACAGAATATGTGCTCCCGTTCTTTTTTTGCTAAAGTTTGCTCTTGGTATCACTTTCTGGGATAAATCTGATGTCCACTGTGATTTATAATCTCCAGAGTTTTTGACGCCGAACTTGATTGTTTCTTATACAGAAATTTCTCATAAGAATCACAATACAGGGCTTTATAACTTAGTTAAAAATTTGCATATAATTTTTCTAAGCAGCACTAATAATGTGCGAGTCATTTTATTTAAGTTATTTCTCACTGCTATCTCCAGTTCTCAGTATTAAAGGCATTATATTCTCTCATTCTCTTTTGAGTTCACATATTGTCCAAGATTAGAAAATTTTTATATACTTCCAACCTTAAATCTCTAGTATACTCCTTTTTTCGCTGTCATTTTCAGTAATTGTAACCTTAGAAGGTTGCTCATGGAATATTAGTACAGTTTTGATAACTTCTCCAGAAATATATTCTTCCTTTTTGCTGCCTCAAAACTTACTATGATTTATAATTTCACTACAGTTATCGAGGAAGGTGGTTCAGAACATTCATCTCTCTGGAGGGAGCTTGCTGGGAGTCTCGCGTGGAGGACCTACAGTTCCTGAAATCGTGGACAGTATACAGGTATATATTGAAACTTATTTCTTGTCCCTTCTTTGATTATTCTATATATTTTTTAGATAGTGCGGTTCATTTGTAAGGAATTAAGAATTTTTAATGACAGGAAAGAGGGATCAACATGTTCTTTGTTCTTGGAGGGAATGGTACACACGCTGGTGCCAATGCCATACATGAAGAGGTGTTTTTGCTTCTGAGGATATGACTTCTTACAACCAAAATTTTCTCTCCCATATATATTGCATGAATTTCGATGTCATCAAATCACAAACTCAAGTATGATGTTATCAACTAAAAGTTTTGGAGTTAAGCAAATAAAATTAAAATTATTTGAATCTGATTAACTGCTTGCATCAGCATATGGTAAGGCCCTAAAATTAATCTTAAGCAGTCGTTTATGAGAAAAAGGAGAGTAGTGTATGCATATGTAGATGTGATGTATGTCTTGAATTTCGTCACATGTTCAAACTCTGATTTTGGTAATGGTTTTGTCTCTGGTGTTGCTATACAGTGCTGCAGAAGACGACTAAAGGTAGCTGTAGTTGGTGTCCCAAAAACCATAGATAATGATATTCTGCATATGGATAAAACATTTGGCTTTGATACTGCAGTTGAAGAAGCTCAAAGAGCAATTTATGCAGCATATATTGAGGTATGGCTGGTATTTCCTATTCTGCCAAGTTTATCTTCCGTCAGGATCTGATTAGTATCTTCTCTGCTTCACTACTGTGAATTGGGCATTGAAACCTCGTTGATGTTATGCACTCATTTGGAAATGATTCCCTCTCTTCCTTGACAGGCACACAGTGCTTATCGTGGCGTCGGTATAGTAAAATTAATGGGCCGTAGTAGTGGATTTATAGCTATGCAGGCATCCCTTGCTAGTGGCCAAATCGACATATGCTTGATTCCTGAGGTAATTCCTTCTATTTATATGATTTCCACATATATAGAACCTTGTTTCCGTGTTAGCGTTGTAACAGTGTTGTTGCTAAACTACATTAATTAGGTACCGTTTAAACTTCATGGACCTCAAGGGGTTTTAAGCCATCTAAAGTACCTCCTAGAGACAAAAGGATCTGCTGTTGTTTGTGTTGCTGAAGGAGCTGGACAGGTAAGTCAAATAACTATTTTCCTCGTAGTTCTCCACCATATAATTAGGTTGTGTTTGGCTAAGCTCAATTTTGACATCTTATAGGCTCTAACACCTTATAAAATGTGTCGAGAGCTCATAAAATGGAAAGTTAGATGGTGTAGATGAACCTGTATGCAATGAGCTTATATGATGTTGGAGCTTATTATGTTGAACTGTCACTTCATTTGACCATTTTCTCATGGGGCTGTTTTACTTTGGGTGAATTTTGTTGCTTATTAATCTAATACTCCATAATATTTATGGCATTTCTTTTTGCAGGATTTTCTTCAGAAAACCAATGCTAAAGATGCATCAGGAAACACTATACTAGGTGATATTGGTACTCATATACAGCAAGAGGTTGATACCCACACCAGTTCGTGTTGTCATCTCTAATCAATCACTTAACCATATGTTTATCTGATGTGATTTATTATATTGTGGTGTATGATTCATCTTGTTGAAATACTGATAGTAATCTTTCCCCATCCAATCTCGTATGCCTTCTAATTTTGCTTACATTGTCGATATGAAGTAAGCATATGAAGATGATTAGTCAGACCTATAGCTTGTAGACTCCTTTGCCTTGTTCTCTCTATATTCTCCATTTATCTTGTTAAGGCATTGGAGAAACTTCAATAATTTGTTCTGAACTTCCGATCATCATCTCCAGCATTAAATGTATGCTTGAAGATACTTTGGCTCCATGCGAGACAATGTTTCAAGTTAACTTCATATTTCAAAATTCATAGGGCGTAAGAAATATTAAGGTTTATCACCGGATCTATGACTGTATTATTATCTTGCATAAAGAGATTCCCAATTGATTTCTTAAAGTTATATTTTCTACCATATATACTTGTTTGTTTTCTTTCACCTTATCTGCCGTATCCTCGTCTTGCAACCCAAGCTGCATGAATCTTCATTTAGCTTCATTATCTTGGTGAATCCTCTGTATTATTGGGATCATATTTCTGTGCAAGATGTCCTGTATATGAACACACTATAATCTGTTCAAATAATTGAGGATCAAGCTATCACTTATTTTGCATCTGTTGCTCTCTTGAGAGGAAATTAACTTTGTTTGATGTATTCTACTAAGTTTAACTTTTAGTTTCTTAGGTTTTGTTTTTATATTGATACTGTAAAAAATGTGGATGTCCTCTTTGATGATGTTGCAGCAGTTGCTTTATTAGAACCATTAAGATGGTTGCAGTTAAATCTCATGGCTCAATCCAATTAAGTCATCTGCTACCAAAACAAGTTTTCTTTTCTTACAGACGAAGAAGTTCTTTAAAGGGATCGGGAATCCAGCAGACGTGAAGTACATCGATCCTACGTACATGATTCGGGCATGCCGTGCAAATGCATCTGATGCAATTCTCTGCACTGTACTTGGTCAAAATGCTGTAAGTCCCTGTTTACCAGTTTATCAAGGGAAAATAAATATTGAACTCGGAGTTTTTTTCTAAGTGGTTTTTTGCACAAACTTGTTATCTTTAACAAAATCCATCATTGTACTATTTCAAAACAGATGTTTCTTCCATTTGTAATATTCGTTACAAAAGAAAAGGTTATATGATATTGCAGGTTCATGGTGCATTTGGCGGGTATAGTGGGATTACAGTTGGATTATGCAATACTCATTACGTGTATCTTCCTATCCCGGAAGTGATCGCCCGGCCTCGAGTTGTAGACCTCAACAGCCGTATGTGGCACCGTTGCTTAACGTCTACACGCCAACCGGACTTCGTCTGATCAAGCAAAGGCAAGTAACTAAGCATATTATATACTTGTAGGACGTAGGATTGGTAATCAATCAAAACTTCATATATTTCGATTTTAAAATCTTCTTCGAGTGTACAGTTTCACGATGCCATTTTTGCTGTGGCAATAAACCTTGCAACCATGTTTATTATTATGCCTTGAAAGAAAGGAGTATTTGAATTGATGAAACAAAGCCTTACCTGGCGATTTTGGTCACATTCCAATTTCCAATTTATTGTTTTTAACGAACGATTCTATCTTTTTTCTTGTTCTACTACCAATTCTTTTTTTCTTTTTCTTTTTTTTTGGGTTAAAAATCTTTAGGCCCATATGTATGCATATTGGGCATGTACCCTAAATACCAATTCGTTTAATAAAACCTACATACTTTTTCTTCCGCCATTTTTATCATAAATCAACTAAGAAAAAAAAAATTGCCACATCTTCCTAACAAAGTAGCATATGCACTTTGAATGAAATGTGTCACATTTTATAATTGATAAATTTTAATGGGATATATTTCCAACCCAAATAGTATACTTTAAAGTGTAAGACAATACAGTACAACTTCCAAAATTTCTATTTTCATATCAAAAATAATAAATAAAAAAAGGTATAATCTCAAAAAAAATCTTGAAAGTGTTTAGTAACTTTCCCTAGCGAAACAATTTTTACCACCACATGGAAATCTACAAATGGGGTTGTTTTTTTAATTGAGTTTATATTTTAAAAGAAGTAAATAAAATAAAATAAAAAATGGAGCTAGCTAGGGTATGACCAGTCAACTGAATGCTGGCATCGCACCTGATGCATAAATAATTATCACCATTGAGTTAGTACTTTATGTAGATGGAGCTTTAAATATTTATTAAATTCAAGAATGGCGTCACAATTTAATTCCTATATTGATGAATGATGCCCAAAACTGTCCTCGTGACAGTTTACATGCTGTGTACATTGTCTCTTCACACATATATATATATATATATATATATATATATATATATATTTATTTGCAAACGCACATTAGTACATTCTTTATTATTATTATTATTATTATTATTATTATTATTATTATTATTATTATTACATGCTTTTCACAAAAAACCTACTTTAAGTTTGTACTAGAGACAAGATTGATCAGCCTTAGTTTGTTTGAAACCATCTCCGGATTGTTACCTTTTTTCTTACATCTCCAAGTTTGCAGATTTATTTTATTGATGTTATGTTTTTTTTTTCAAGAGTTTCATGTTTTATTATACTAATAAGTTTACATCATATGCATGGCCGTGTATTTGATACAAGATTATTTGGTGTACACTTTTTGATTGTGATTATCCCTTCTCTCTCTCTCTCTCTCTTTTTTTCATTTATTCCAAATATTGGAAAAGGATTAATGATTCACCTAAACTAAGATTTCTTTCATTTTCAAGAAGAAAAAGGAAAATCTTTCTTTTATTTTCTTTTCATTTCTGATGAGAGCAGCTGTGTTATTCAGAAGTAAAATGACCACAGATAAGAAAACAGAAATATTTATTGAATGATGAGAGTACAATTTTATTATTGAAAAACATTTATCCAGGAAGAGCTATTAATATTTGTCAAGAAAAAAATGAAGAGCTGTTAACTGTGTCCCATTTCAAGAACTAAGTTGGTCAGTTATTGATTATCAATACTGTTCTTGAAACCCAAAAGAATTAATCCATGATAGTAAAATCTAAAGAAGGAGAGAGAGAGAGTTATAATTCCTGCACCAACCAAACCAAACATGGCAAGGACAGTAAGTCCTGTAGTGATTCTAGAGAGATAAATGTAGTGAGAGAGACAAATGAAAGGCAAAGAGATTTTAATTTTAGATATGTTTTGAGAAATGGAATAGACTCTTCTCTGCTCTTCCCATGCACATATATATATCACATATTAGCTGGTTTTCAGTATATATATATAGTACACTATATTACTTTATACATTACTACTACGTACATATTACTGCAAATCCTTCAATCATTTCTGATTTCTTCTCCACAACATTAGCGCTTTAGTTTCAGTACCTTAATTTGTTTTTGCTGCTAATTTCGGGGTTTCACTCTATTCTTTACCCTAACCTCGATCAGCAGGAAAAATAATGGTAGCTGAGTTCATTTAATTTAATTATCTATTTAGTGGTTGGAATGAAATTAAACAATGGCTATAGTTTAAATTGTACATGGAGTGATATGGAATGATAGAGAACATTAGAACAAGTATATACATATATTTATTAAATAAGAAGACAATTGTCTTGGTCCTTGGATGGATGTAGATGCTAGCTACATGGACACAAGTACATATATACATCCCTAGCTATAAATAATTACTACCTCCATCCCATTACATTAGTCCTCTTTGCTTTTTGATTGTTCGGCACGCTTTTCCACCGAAACCTAGTACGAGTTTTAAAATATAATTTTGACGTATTCATTTTTTCACGGGGTACTATGACACTAATGTAATGGGATGGAGGTAGTATGTAGCTAGCTTACTTCATTAAATAGATGCAACATTTGTAAGATAATGATATGTACAATTATATAGTATATAAATGGAAGGTCGATAATTAATGGACATTTTTTGTAAGGGAAGAAAGATTTGGCTAGTACGTATAGTCCAATTTAACCGTTATCAACTAAAAAATTAAAATTTTAAAAATATATGTATATATACCTCTAATTTTAGATTTATCAATCTGATTCAACTAATAAAATTAAAATTAAATGTTAAAAATAATTATAACACTATTTAATAATTATGAAATTATACTAAATCATAATATAATGAAAATGAAGAGAATTTAAAAAAAAAATGTATATGTAAAATGATTTTAGTTGCGTAACCAAAATTGGCACAAATGATTTCGTGTGTTTGAGAAGGTTTCTGATTAGTGCATATATAAGTGCGATGTCATAATCTAGGGTAAGTTGATATTTTGGCATTTTTTTTTAACTATAATATGAAGCCTTTTCATACCTAAAACCCCAACAAATTAAATATTTGCGTGGAAACACTGATTAATATTGTTCGTTTTGGGCTCAGCCCGCACGGTTTTGTTTTTGGGTTACTATCCAAAAGGCCTATTACAATATGATGTTTGCTCCCCTTTATATTTAGGTATATTTACCTTATAATTTTAATGTGGGACATGTTTGTGCCTAAGATATCAAACCAAATCTGGATATGGGTTAATACAAATTAAAATTCTATTTTGAAAGTGGATCGTTCGTTTACTCTTCTCAAGAAACTTGTTTCTGATCCTCATTCTGTTAGACACATGCATGAGAGAGAGAGTGTTATTGGGATCTTCAGCTAGCAATAGCAGTTTGGTTACAATTAATGACAAGTGTTTTTAATTAATACTATAATCACAATTTTATAATATGCTTAGCTGCCACTACTGTTATTTCTATTGAATAATCAAGACAAAAAAGTAATACAGTACATTTTTATAAGTATTTACAGTTTATCATCTAAGTGTGTGTGAGAGAGAGAGGTAATAAGTGTAATTTTCAGAAGTTAGAGATGCAAATATGCAATGTGCAAAATGTCAACATAAATAAACATGGGCCAAATTATAGCCAAAACCCTAATTTGCATTTATTTTGAGGGATATGACTAATCACCTTATGTGGTGAGATAGGGCTTTATTCTAATCTCATTTAGGTATTTATATCTCATGATTAGTACTTCATCCGTCCTAATGAAATTGAAGTATTTCATTATTTAATATCTCACATATATTTAAGAAATGTCTCAACTTCGTCGGGATGGAGGGCATACAAAATTAAAAGATAAAGTGCAAACCGTTACCGAATCTTGAAATACACTTTATTTTTAATCATATAATATAAACATGAGATTATGTCAGATATAATTTGTCAATTCGAACTTTTTTTCCAAAATAAACGCCCCTAATAGTCTTCATAAATTGCATACTATTCCATAAAAAATGTCAAACTATTTTTTGAAAAATAAAACAAATTCAAAGCTGGTGCAAGGGAAGAATTCATGGTGGTTTCACATGGTACCAAGTTTTGTTGTTTTTGAGGAATAAAAATGGATTTCTTTTTCAGTTTTTTAAGGATTTCAACATGCAAGGATAAGACAAATATTCAAAAAACAATGTTTTATTAAAATGTAAGGGATGTACTTTAGTTAATTGATATCTCCTTCAACGAATGATACTACGTATAGTGGCAGACCTGGAATTAAATTATCGATGGACTAATTTATATAATAATTCTTCGGCATATCATGAGTATAAATTCTGACGAAACATATATTAATTTGTAAAGATTCCGATGACCACCGTAGGAGCTTTAGCCTACACTCGCTACACATAGAACTACTCATATATGATTAATATTTGGCTAGTGTATATTAATAAATGAAACATATTGTTGGTCCCAAAAATAAAGCACGAACTCTTAAGACAAGATGTATAGTGTTTCGGAGGTTACGCTCCTACGTCCACTCTTCTCACCACAACCCGGTGAGGAACTTCACTCAACTTGGGGTTTTAACTAGGTACCCCAAGAACCATGTGAGTTTATACTATAGGCACTCACGAGCCTATGAGTTTATACGATAGGCACTCACGATCCTTACAACCTTTACATACAAAACACTCAAACTTAGTTTAGGGTTTGGGTTTGGGTTCGTATATTTCCAACTAATGAGAAATCATTTTACAATGAAGTACAATGTAGAAGGCTTGCATTTCTCTCTAGGGCTTATGGATAAATGAGATTGAAGCCCTAAGTTGTGAGCTAGAAGGTTGGATCGGAGATATTGAAGGTAGAGAAGGAAAGAGGTTTTTCGAAGTTGGAAGCACCTTCTCTCTTCTCTTGTGCTCTTGATTTCACTTAATCTCTCTCTCACTATTATGTAGTTTGAACCTTCTATTTATAGGGAGGGAAAGCAAATCTATCCGTTGGAAAGATAGATTGTGTACACCTCACCATGTCCAATCTGAATCAAATCTTTTACTTTATAGCACACAGTCCTAGGGGAGTAGTTGTTGACTTGTTAGAACCTAGGCCTGTGCATTCGGCGATTGGACAACTCACCGTTCTTTTGAACAATCAGAAGCGTACACGTGGACTAGCAAGTTGTCACTTCTTACCTGCTTGTTAGACGCTCTGGCTCAAGCTGGAAGCTCAAGCGGCCAAGGGTGGAGACGCTTGGCATGGTGAAAGCGAGCTCCTTCACGCTTTAAACTAAGCACGCTCTTCGAGCTTGTTTAGTTGCTCTGTTTAGAAGCACGCTCTGGCACTATAGGTGCTTTAACTTGGAAGTACGCTTTGGTTTTGACAGACGCTTTGACCTGAAGAGGCGCTCCGACCTTGAAGGACGCTCTCTTTCCTGCGGCTTCCAATCCAGACGCTTTGGTCTTCTTTTAGACCGGCACTCTCACTTAGACGCTCTAAAGTTACATTTCAATAAAGAGCTCCCTAACAAGTAAGCTCTTCTAATACATTAAACTTTACATTGTAACTTAAGAATTGGATCATCAAAGATAATAAAGGAAATATTCTATGTAATTTCAGGTTTTTGGAATCGAATCAAAACACATCTTTTATTATCAACTTGATTCAAAGTTCCCCCTTACAATAATATCCTAACAATTTCCCCCTTTTTTATGATGCCAAAACCCGAATAAAGATTCAGGTGTACAAATACATAGTTTCAAAAATTGCAGCAAGTACTACAATTTTCAAAGCTAAGACAACTAAAAGCTCCTAAAGACCTAAGTGGTGAGATAAGCGCTTCGGATAACAAAGCATTGCATTAATACTTGTACATCCTTGATCTTCAAGATCTTCTATCAAGAAATACATGTTACTTGTATTTCTTGATTAACTCATTTTCCTTTTCCTCTCAATAAGATGGTACCAGACTCTTCATCCCTCCTTATGGGTGTAACAAAATCCCATTTCTTGAGGTGTAGGGCGGGCCTCCGTATGGAGCTTCGGCAGACCAAATAGAAGCTCCTAGAAAGAGGACCGTCCTTTTGATGTGTTTTTGAAGAGCTGTGCACCTTCTGGACGTTGGGAAAGGAAAGGAAGATGTTCGTCTTCGTCAGCCGCTTAGTAAAGAATTTCTCCCTCGAGCTTATCGTTCTCCCTTAAGTCGATAAACGAGGCCTTCTTTATCTGTTGCAAGAATTGCTTGTCTGGTTTTGGGAGCAAAACGTTAAAAGTAATTCAGAGAAAGCAGTCACCAACTCTGTTTCACAAACTCGCCAGATCTTCATCGTCATAGTTTGTGAAAGCGTGAAGAGGAGATTTCACGCTTCGAGCGGGATGCTTTGTTGACGCTTTTGCAGCCGAAGCTCGGACTGAACATCCTTCGCGCGTAATATTCTTCTCTTGATCTTTCCGAGAGCGGGATGGATATGCTGACCCTGGAGACGCTTCCTTACTAGACTCAAGTATTTTGAGTTTGTGAAGCGGCATTCCTAGTGCCAGCGCTTTGAAATCCAGAGTGGTCAGGGATGTTTCCCTGATATTTTGTCACATCCCGTAGAGAAGCGCGGGTTAAGATGATTATTACTTCCTCGTAGGAGGGATCCTTCTCTTGTGGATTAACGGCCTCAAGGTGGTTCAAGTCGTGAGACTCAAAAGCTTTGGAGCATCCAATGTTCTCTTGCAAGAGCGTTGGGCATCTCTGCTCCGGAAACTTCTCCAGGCCATGGGTGAGTGAGCAAAGAGCCTCCCACAACTCCTTGTCTATGCTGCACCATATGATGTATGACAGCAAAGCGTCAGAGGTGGTAGATTGAATGTTGTTGCCAACAAAATTATACAACGCTCTAGCTCGAAGACAGGGCCACGCTCCGTCATTCCCAAGACTTGTCTTTGAGGAAGTGATACTGTCTTCATGCCGTTAGAAGCGACATTAGGAGCAGTATCCTTGGGTGAAGTTGGGAGATCGGACTTTTTTTATGGATCGGCTCCGGTTGACCCACTGTAACGCTTTCGCGCTACCAATATCAAGAACAAGGGTCTGTTGGAACCCCCGCTCTGATACCACTTGTTGGTCCCAAAAATAAAGCACAAACTCTTAAGACAAGATGTATAGTGGTTCGGAGGTTACGCTCCTACGTCCACTCTTCCCACCACAACCCGGTGAGGAACTTCACTCAACTTGGGGTTTTAACTAGGTACCCCACGAACCATGTGAGTTTATACTATAGGCACTCACGAGCCTATAAGTTTATACGATAGACACTCACGAGCCTTACAACCTTTACATACAAAACACTCAAACTCAATTTAGGGTTTGGGTTTGTATATTTCCAACTAATGAGAAATCCTTTTACAATGAAGTACAATGTAGAAGGCATGGATTTCTCTCTAAGGCTTATGGATAAATGAGATTGAAGCCCTAAGTTGTGAGCTAGAAGGTTGGATCGGAGATATTGAAGGTAGAGAAGGAAAGAGGTTTTTCGAAGTTGGAAGCGCCTTCTCTCTTCTCTTGTGCTCTTGATTTCACTTAATCTTTCACTCACTATTATGTAGTTTGAACCTTCTATTTATAGGGAGGAAAAGCAAATCTATCCGTTGGAAAGATAGATTGCGTACACCTCACCATGTCCAATCTGAATCAAATCTTTTACTTTATAGCACACAGTCCTAGGGGAGTAGTTGTTGACTTGTTAGAACCTAGGCATGTGCATTCGGCGATTGGACGGCTCACCGTTTTTTTGAGCAATCAGAAGCGTACACGTGGACTAGCAGGTTGTCACTTCTTACCTGCTTGTCAGACGCTCTGGCTCAAGCTGGAAGCTCAAGCGGCCAAGGGTGGAGACGCTTGGCATGGTGAAAGCGAGCTCCTTCACGCTTTAAACTAAGCACGCTCTTCGAGCTTGTTCAGTCGCTCTGTTTAGAAGCACGCTCTGGCATTATAGGTGCTTTAACTTGGAAGCACGCTTTGATTTTGACCGACGTTTTGACCTGAAGAGGCGCTCCGACCTTGAAGGACGCTCTCTTTCCTGCGGCTTCCAATCCAGACGCTTTGGTCTTCTTTCAGACCGGCGCTCTCACTTAGACGCTCTAAAGTTACATTTCAATAAAGAGCTCTCTAACAAGTAAGCTCTTCTAATACATTAAACTTTACATTGTAACTTAAGAATTGGATCATCAAAGATAATAAAGGAAATATTCTATGTAATTTCGGGTTTTTGGAATCGAATCAAAACACATCTTTTATTATCAACTTGATTCAAAGTTCCCCCTTACAATAATATCCTAACACATATATATAAAAAACTCAAACTTATACATATCTATACAATATATCAAAGTAGAATAGTTGACAAAATTACAAACATGTCATTTTCCCTCCTAAAATAATCACCAATTATCCAATGGTTTATGAAAATGATTGTTTCAAGAATTTGTGAATAAATGTATTTTAAATTATAAATAGTGTTCCATTGGTTGCTAATATATCTATTTTTGCACTATATTTCTATTAAGTTTCTTATTTTGCTATATCTATATGTTATTTGTTTAATTTTTCAATTCTATTTTTATTGTAAAATTTTGTTGTGACATTACAAAATTTGGATACATTATCACAAACAAAAGTAATTATTAATTGAACTTAGGTGGAATAATATAAGTTAGATTTAAAGCTATTAATAAAATTATTTTAATCACTAATCATGACTTATTGCGTAGTTTTTTAATGTATTTTTTTTTTCAAAGACATGTATTAAATAAAGGAACATAGTAATAAATTATTTAGATAATTATTATGAATCTAAATAAAATACCAAAAAATATTAATTTAAATATCTTAATTTCAATAATAGTTTCGCTGTAATAGCATATAGAGAGCTTATGTTTCTATCACATAAATATTTAAGTGGTAATAGGGTGGTCTACCCGTTCTCATATAAGAAACTCTAAATCTACCCACCATTTTAATTTTATAACTCAAATACTCAATTTTTGAATATTAGACTAATTTACCCCTCCACTACCCTTATTTCCTTATTTCTCTCATTCTCTATTTTTCTCTACCATTATCTCACGCAATTTAGGCTAGAAGCAGAGATCTCCCAAAAAAATCACCACCACCGCCAATAGTTCTCATCCCCTTCCAATTCTTCACCACCGCCGCCGCCCGTGATGGCGCGATTCTTCGTTATCGATTACAGCAGCCCCATGGCAGGAGGTCACCGCCATGCTTCCGCAGCCGCCCAACCGCTATTGCACCTCCGACAGCCACCCACAGCCATCGCGCTGCACAACTCCGCCACCGGGTCTCCGCCT
Organism: Mentha longifolia; assembly: GCA_001642375.2. Lineage (NCBI taxonomy): Eukaryota > Viridiplantae > Streptophyta > Magnoliopsida > Lamiales > Lamiaceae > Mentha > Mentha longifolia. Next base: position 12,443,763 of record CM038111.1, on the reverse strand, counting down.
CTGTTATTGCAGATAGGGATGCAAACGAATCTATTCGAAGCGAATAATACTCTATTCGATTCGAATTCGTTAAGGTATTCGAATATTCTAATTCGAATTCGAAATTTTTTCGAATATTAGATTTGATTCGTATTCGATTCGAAAGTATATTCGAAAGTATTCGACTCGACTCGAATATTCGTTTCTTTTTTTCTAATGATATTCCAAATGATATTTTTGAGAAAATGATTCGTATTCGGTATTCGATTCGGATATTCGATTCGAATTCAATATTTAAGAAAAAAAAAATAATTGGGCTTAAGAATTAATATCTTATATATATAATTATATTACATGTAATATATATTTATATTTATATTATATTTATATTTTATCAAATATTTACCAATATCAAATCGAGTATCATAAATCTGTATTTGTATTTGAATAATAATCGAATCATAAAAAATATTTATTTTCAAATTGAATCGTAAAAAATCGAATACGAATAGGGCTAATCGAATAAGAATACCGAATCGAATCAAAATTATTTGATTTGCTTACAACCCTAAGAATTAAACAATATTCGTACTGATAACTTCATGCTTAACTTTGTAATTCGTACTGTATTATACATAATCGGTACGAATTGACTCATTCTCGTACCAATTACCATATACGTATATTATTATGTAATTCTCATCCCGATTGTTGGTACGGATATAACATTTCGTACTCCTTCTAGATCATATTTTGTAAACAAATGTTTGTGCTACTGCTAGGTACGAATATTCGTATTCGTACCTAGCAGTACCACATTTGGTCTTGTTTTGGTACGAATTTAACATTTCGTACTGCGTACCACTTCACTGTTCTAAAAAAAAAAGAAAAAAATGGGAAAAAACTGAAGGAAAAAAAAATGAACAAAATTGAAAAAAGAAAATTAAAACAGAAGAAAGGCTGAAAATAACAAAAAATACTAAAAAAAAATGTTAACAACTACAAAAAAAAAAGAGAAAAAAAAAAAGAGGAAGAGAATGACGTGAAGAAGATAGAGGAGAGAGAGGAAGAGAAAGTCCATGTGCATAGAAAAGCAAAAAGTAATGATAAAATTGTCTAATTTGCAAAAATGGGGTAGTTGGTTGGTAAATTAAAAGGGGTGGATATTTTTTGATTTTGTTATGTGGGAGAGTGTATTTGGTGATTTGCCCCGATATTTAAAATTACATTTACTTATATTCTATTAAAATTATTTTAGGTTTCCAAAATTATGAGATTTAATTATTTAGTGAAGATTTCAACAAGGCAATGTTAATTGTATTACGTTGTTTATAATGATGTAAGAGATAAATATATAGTTTCAATTTTTTTGTTTATTCCATCGCTCTCTTATATTTCATCCGTCCATGACCTTTAGACCGATTTATTTTTTTTGCATTAATTTTAATATTTTGTAATGATGGGTTTTAAAGTAGATTTTTTTTAAAAAAAATTATAGTATACAACGAGTATAGTAGTCCTCTTTAAGAAAATTATACTACAAAAATCCATTTTAAAACTTATAATTACAAAGTTCCAAAATTAATTAAATATTTTCTAAAGATCATAGATGAAGGGAGTAATTTATATCTTCCGTGCAACGCGCAACACTAGTAATTTATACTCCCTCCGTCCCCATATTAGTGTGCTGAGAGAAACGGCACGCAATTTAAGACAAAATTGGTGTAAAGTGAAAAAAAGTAAGATAAAGTAAGGAGAAAGCGAGAAAAGTTGGTAGAAAGTGATAAAAAAAAGAATAAAGTAAGGGTGAATATGTCTTTTTGCTTAGGGAATCTTTCCATATTTGGAATGCACACTAATATGGGGGACGGAGGGAGTATACATCATCCGTCCTGCCGAAAAGGGCTTGCTTTTTTATTTTATACTATCTCCATCCACGAACTTTAGAAATATTTTTTTTGGCACGCGTTTCCACGCGTCTTGTTGATGAGTTTTAAAATAATTTCTCGATAAAAATCTTTTATGGGATACTATGAGTGTTGTAGTATCCCGTAAAAGAATTTTTTTTTTGAAAAATTATTTTAAAACCCATCAACAAAACACGTGGAAATGCTTGCAAAAAAAATATGTCTAAAGATCGTGGACAGAAAGAGTACATCACAAAAATATTCAAGAAATGAGTCATTTTCGACGGAACGAAGGAATATTTAGTAATAGGAACCATTTCTCGAAAAAAAAAAAAATCTCCACCACTAAAAGGAATAGATAAATAAAATAGGAGAGAACAAATAAAATTAAAATAAAAAATAAAAAAAAAAAAGTCTTTTTCCAAAGCCCCCACAAACTTAAATAATCTGAACAATATTAAATCCGAATTGGGAACCCACTAACCCAGAAAAATTTAGTAAAAATAGTTCCATGGGGCCCCACATTGCACTCCCTAGGCTTCTTATGCTACAGAAAAATCATTAATATGTTTGTTGTTTATTTCTGGAATTTTAAAAAAGAAAAGGCCAAAAGAAAAAATTACAGATGTTGACTAGTCATACACAGTTACACTAAACAGTCAAAACAAAAGATCAAGTGGGGCCGAGATGGGCCCACTTAGCCTATTCGGATCCCCAAAAAGAACATGACATGTAATCATTTTACTCGTAGCGCCACGCTACGTCATCGTTTTCTATTTCTTTCTTTCTTGCTTTTTTTTTTTTTTTCGTTTCAAAAATCTCTAATTGAAATTTAATTTGTCAAACCGATTTTTGCTTATTATATGGGCTAAAAGCACCCAAACTGTATTTATAACTCACTGTAATTATCTCAATTAAAAAAAATAAAAATCAGTGTAAGCTTTCTTTTTAAAATAGTCCAAACAGGACCAAACTTATAGTACTAGAATTTAATTTTTTTTGTATATGTTTACAGTACTTGTTCCAATATTTGACATTGTCACATTAATTATCGGTGTATTTAGGGCATGGCGGGTGATATTCTTGATTTCATTTTTTTTTTATTATAGTCTTATTTTCATCCTTATTTTATGGTTGTTACAAAATAATAGTCACCAATAACTAATCCCGTAGGAATTAAGATTCAGTAATCATGTGAATATGAGATTACACATTTCTCCACTACTCTTGGTACATATGTTTAATAGGCTTGGGCCGGTCTAATCTTTTGTATTATAGTAATGTAATTCTTTTAAAAATGATCATTATATTACTTGTGGATAGCAACCACATGAATTAAATTACTTGATTCATTAATTTCACATCCACATTCTACTGCCTAAATTCACTTCATTCATCTTAAATTTTATTTCTTACATATCAGGCATCACCTAACAGTGAATGGAGGAGCATTTCCTCGTTGTACTTGTATTACTAAATGCTTCATCTCTTCAAAATGGTAAGTAAAGAGAGTTATTCAAAATGGAGTATCTTTCTTTACTTTATTTTCTACAGAGTATTACATGTACACCAGTATCTCAGCATTTAGAAATAAGCTATTTATTATTATTATTATTATTATTATTATTATTATTATTATTATTATGATCAATGGGCGGCTTGACATTCAAAATATGTAAAATTAAACGAGAAATATTATATTTTATTGACTTATTTGTTATGATATAGTTAAATACTAACAGTTTATCATTCCAATATAAATAACTATATTATTTTTTATGTATTTTATTTAAAAGTTGTGACATAAGATGATTCCCCTTCGACTAATTGAATAGAATAAAAGTTACGCATCCAAGAATAATTCATAATTCAAGAATTATCTGTAAACGTCATATATGATTTGATAAAAATGTTCAATCTATATTATGATTTGTCCTGATCAGTAAATGCCTTAAATGTAAACAAATTGGCTGAAAGAATGGGATTTTACGTGGTAAGAAATTAAAGATAGATTCGATTGCACCCAATTATAATAATCTCATTAACGAATTTAACCATGACGTGAGAATTTAAGACTAAGGCAATAAATTAAAAGGCGAAAAAAAAAAAGAAAAAAAAAACCTTCAATATGTTTCTTTTATTTTTACCTTTTTTTTAAATGCATAGGGAAATAAGTACTACATACTACTCCCATGAATAAATTATATATAAAAAACAAAAAAAATAAATATCCCATCTCTCAAGGCTTTCCACTCTCTCTTCTTTCTCTCTCACCTATTCTTTTTTTAATAATTTAATAATAACAACAACAAAAAAGCCCTTTTAAAAATTGTTTTGCTGCTCTTTCCCTCACTACTCTTGTTCTTTTCATGCTCAAAGCCGCAAAGCATGGCATCTCTCCTCTCTCACTCCCTACTTTCTCTCTCCCTCTCCCCTCTTTTTCTTTTTCTTTTTTTATACAAAAATGTAGGTAAATTTTTCAAGGCCACACCAAAAGACCCCATTCACCAAAGCCTTGAAGTGAATGTAGGGATGTGACAAAGCAAAAGAATTTTCACACATGATGGGCTCAAGAGCCACCATTTTTAGGTGTTTCTTGATCCAATCTCCTCCTTTTAGGGTGTGGAGAAATGGCTACTGATCTCTCATCACTTTTATAGCTCAAGCATGCAGCAGAATCCAGCACTCCGTTCGGACTACAAGGCATCGATGTACTAGAAGATAATGATGATAAAACCGAGCCATGGCCAATGCTAGTAGAAGCACTAGTAGTGGAAATGGTAGTAGTAGTCCCACTTTTTGATATCAAATCTTGAATAAGCTCAAGGCATTTCCCCACTCTCCCCTGCAACAATCCCACGAATCGAGTTTTAAATAAAATGCGATAAGTAATGAAAGCATGGATAGAGCAAAGGGGAAATAACTAGTCTTTGTCTTGAAGATTTTAAGAGTGGGGGACCTAATTCAATTTATTAGCCACTACTACTACTGGTACTACCTTCTCTTGTATGAAACTCGACAGTGCCTTATCATCGACATTCATTCCTCCCGTAACATACAATGCCACGGCTGCAGCTATCTCCGAGGCCTTGAATTCCAAGAAGTCAATACCTGCATTCAATTCCCAACCAAAGTTCTTCACATCAATTCATCTCTCATTAATTTTTTAATCAGCATAAGTAATTAAAAATTCGCAATTGATGCAACACCTTTGATCATGCTCAAGATCATGTGTATGGATTTAGTAATCAAGGGCCCTTGTGGGATTCGAGCATCGTTCAATTTTCTAAGGTAGAACTCTATGAAGTTGAATGGAGTGTAAGGCTTAATATTCCAATTCAAGTAGCTAAGTACCAACATCTCCATTCTTTGTATGGTTCTTGCTTCAAACAAGAACTTGGGATCCCCTGCCTGTTGTACATTACCAACAAACACCATTAAAACGAATCGAGATCATGTCACACAGTCAAAATAGAGCTGTGGTTCGATGAAAATTCACCTGTAAATCGACTAGCAAAGGTACATAGACCTCATCCATTTTGGCTGCCAATGACAAGCAAGAAACTGCAATCAATTGAATCACCCAATTTTTACCTTTCTGTTGATGACAAGAGAAAGAGTTCATCAGCACTTCAAGGTATAGAAACCAAAATGCCAATCAAATTAATTAAAATTCTGCACTTTGTTACATACAGGGAGGCTATACATCGATAGAAACCGATCGAAGTAATTCATAGCCAAATACAAGCAAAATTCTGCAAATTTGTGATGAGCACAAGCCTGCAAAGCAAACAACACAAGCGAGTCATGAAATGAAAATGAGAAACAGAGAAAAAAACGAATTCAAGAGAATTAAAACTGAAAAGGGATAGCAGAAGTTTGACTGAATGATAGTACATTGCAATTAAATTGCTCAAGAAACCATTAATGAATGAAAATAAATGCAGATAATCACAGAAAAACTGAATCTTTCACCATTTCTACAGAAGATTAAACATTCCCATTTTAGGAAAATCTACAAGAACAGAATGAGCAAATCAAGAATAGCCAAAAGGGCATCCAAAAATGGATTAAAAACATAAATTCCTAACGCTCTTCACTAATTTAGATCAATAGCACTTGTTTCTCAAGAACAAAATCATCAATCCAAAAGACTTAACTCGATCCAGAAAACTAAAAATCAATCAAGATTAATCCCAAAAACATTAAATGGCAAACAAAAATGAACCTTAAACATCCAATCAAGAGCCTCCCTTCTCAAACTCAAATCCAACTCCCCACTCCTCAACCTCATGAGATAATCATTCCTAGGCAAGTGTTCTCTTTCTCTCTCTATCATCCAACCAACACATTCCTCACTGAGAAACGGCAAAGGAATCAATGGCTCTGAATCTGATCTGCCATCATCGCCCTTTTCCTTTTCCCCATTGGTTTGAGGGATTCGATCATTGGAAGAAGTCTCAAGAAAATCGCCATCATCGAAGCAAAAGCTCTTGGTTTCCTCATCGCAGAGCAGCAGGTCTGTCGCCGCTGCCCCACAGTCAAAACCAAAACCTTTGCCCTCAGCCATTGAAATAATCAATAATGTGACTGCAAGTTAATCAAAAATTCATAAAGATTGGATTTTTATGGGGTTTATTGGCTTCTTTATGCATGTAAAGATTGGCATTATGCCTCTGCCATTTCTGTGAGGCCCAGAGAGAGACAAAGAAAGTGAGGAAGAGAAAGTGGAGAATGTGAGTGTATTTCTAGAGAGAGAAATGGTGTTGAATAGACTGTGGTGTGGAGGAGGAGCTTTATGCAGAAATGAACATTTGTCTTTAGGGTAAAGGTGAGGTTTTGAGGGAAAGAAGACTCCGAATTTCCTCTCTTACACAGAAGAGGACAAAAATATATTTGGGAAAATTTAAATCCTAAATAAAAAAAATTCAAGAAAATTTATCAGTGGGATTACAGCAATAAATGGAATTCATTAGGATTTGGCAATGCCAATCTATAAATAAAAATAAATTCAAATATTGTCATAAGTGATTGAGATTTTTTTTCCTTTTAGTCAATGGTGATTTAGATGGAAATGAATCGACAGATTAGAAAATGCGTCGCAGTAAATGGGATTTTGCGTATATTTGCATTTTTGCTACAGTATTTTACTTGTAATAAATGAGAAATATGCCATAAAGATAGTGTGTTTTGAATATGTGAATCCCCAATAAATAATCGGTTGCTTTTGATTTAAAAAGAAGAAGCAGCATAAGTCAGTCTTATCAATTGGATTGATTAAAAATGAATGCAATCGTATTGATCGATTCAGAATTATAATTTTGTAAGTTGAGTAAGTTTGGATTCATTAATAATATCACTTTAATATTAATATTGTTACAATGTTAATTGTGAAGAAAACAAAAAATCATGCGCCAATCATATTTTTGTTGTGTAAAAAATGTGTCAAATTGTAATTGTATAATCAGAACTCCTAGATAATCACCTTATTTTTGTCATCTCATTACCACCCTAGTACTAGCCCTTTATATGCATATACTAGTAGCAAGAATGATCACCTACCCCATCGGAAATACATTTAATGTGTGTGCTCATGACTGAAAAAGTTAATGATTTTTTTATATATGGTTTAGTTCTTTTTAGTAGAGTTTATTTTTATAAGTTAAATAATAATTTCCTTAAATATATCAATATCATGTCAGTCGTGACACATTAAGTATGTCCACAATAAGTAAGGAAACATTCCTCATGCTAGCTAGCTAGTGGTATAATTTTGTGTCATTTTCTTTTTTTCTTTGATTTTTTTTTTCTTTTTCTTTTATTCTATTGATATGTGTCGACAAGTAGTCCAACGTATCAATAGATTTCAAAATCTACCAATTTTTTTTAAAAAATTCAATTAATTACACAACCATTATATTTTCAGCAAAATATACAAGTTACGTGTATTTACCATTAGAACCCTTCAACAAACTGATAATTATGTCCTAATATTCACATATCAGTACTCATAAATGACCTGGCATATAAGAATTGTTATCATGACATATTCATGTAATTATTCATAATTTTCGAATCGGTCACTTGATTGAAAAATCGAATGACTCATTAATTATTTTTCTCCCATACCGTTATTGGGATGTCCCGTTCATCTTGAACGCTTTCTCAAAAAGGAGATAATTAGATGTTTATAATTAGAATATTATATTAATTGAACTAATTTATTGATTTAATTAATCAATTTCGCATGTACTCAGCTATCTACGTTTATTATGATATAATTTGAATTGCAAAATTTTAAATTATCACAATGTGCGCGTTTGATCTCCCACTTTTACGATTTTTATATCAAATCAAAGGTTATGATACGATCTTTCATTTAAAATCAATCATCAATATGTTTTTGTAAAGTTATAAAACTCTAGTTTTAAAAAAGTAAAATTTTAATTAAAATATTAAACACTACACTTTATCTCTATTAAGTATTAATATTCTCCTAAAACTTGTGCCCAAAAAAAAAAGTTCCGTTATAAACGAAACATAAGAGGGTATCTTTTATATGAAATTATAAGTATTTGAATAAACTATTATCATTATTATACAAGTTCAAATAAAAAAATATTTAATAATATTATTCTCGTTTGATATTGCTCGTTTATTCATCGGTTGGGTTTTTTTTTTTTTTCATAAATCATTTGGGTAAAAAAAAATGTAAAATGGTTAGTATTATATCTTGTGTTTATTGGCGTAATTATTTACTTTTGTTTATTGAGAATGACTAGTTTAAGGCTGGACTAATATAACTGTATCTAGTTTACATTACTTTCTAATATAACTTGAAAATTTAAGAATATATATATACAACATTAATTATCTATCATTAATTATCATTCGATCGTCACTAACTTGTTATTTTTTACAATCTTCTTTTGTCTACTCTTTTCATGATTGGTGTCTCATTCTTCTAAGTGTTGCCCGAATTTTCTCAAATGAGAGGTATTGTTTACAATTGTTTCTCTTTGAAAGGGATTCAAGTACCCCTTGTACTCGCTATTTATGATAATTTTCCGACTTTTCAAAACAAAAAAAAAAATAATGTCTCGTAACTTTCGATTAATTTCGGTTTTTATTAGGGGACCAATTGTAATTACCGCATTCAACCCTAGAAGAACACTAATTTTAGGCATTTTTAAAGTTCTTTTTGCAATTTTCGCTCGACTTTTCAAATATTGAAAAGTAGTAATAAATAAACAAATGAATTTGTTTTAACAAAATAATCGCAATGTGACTAGTGGCGTTGTCGATTAATATAGTAGTATAGTATAGTACTATAATTGTAAGAACTTTTTATATATCGAATGAGAAGAAAAGAGCTCACTCTACACGACTTTTTATTTGTTCTTCTCTTTATATTTCACAACAGTCTACATATTTTATTTGATCTCGTATTTGTAAGCAGCACATAATTCGCAACAGTTCATGGTAGCAAATGCAGTAGCTAGTAAAGTATATAACTTAACTATTGTATTACAAAATCGTATCTATATAAATTGATATACAACACTCGTCGATCGACACGAAGAATTTGAGCATGAAAAATGAGAACAACAAAGTAGATAACATATTTAACTCATCTACTCAATATAATGTGTATTTGGCCCACATGTCTCCGAGACTATAGTGAACAACACATATTAGTAATTATATAATTAACTATGGATTGAACATAAATAATGGGTATTTTAATTACTTACATACCTAGTATAATTTTCCCCAATATGTTATAATTTCAGTTTAATTTTACAATTATTAATTAGGGATACATTAATAAATTAGTACATTTAAGTTCATAATTATTATTTAGCATTTAATTTTAGGTTTATTGATTAAAAGATTATCATTAAAGTTGCCAAATTCAAAATCAAGTAAATATTTTTTTAAAAAAATAATTATAAAAATTAATTATGATTTATTACATTTTAATATCCTTTATTTTCATTATAAATATTATTAAAATAGTAAAATGATGAGACACAATTTGGGGATAGAGGCATTGCCCCATAAATGCTAATGTTTTTTGTAAAGCATAAATGAATAAATTGAGGAAAATGACTTGTCAACGAGAAGTGTGAAAACTAATGGTTGAGAAAATAAAAGAATATGGAAAAATCCAAATAATTAACATTTAAAGAAAACGTGAGAATTGAAGAAATGAAAAGAGCTTAGGATACTGATTTGAAGAATCTTGCTTGGAATTGAGACAAAGCTTGTAAATATTTCACAAACATGCATGCTTCCTAATCCTTCCTTCCTCTCCACTTTCACCCACACACACACATGTATATATATATATATATATATACACGCACCCCTTGTTTAAAGGGCGGAGTGTTTTGCCCCAAAAAATTCTGATTAGACCAAATATATATTTATAGATCGATGGAATTTTACTTTAAGAAGGTGAAGGAGGCATGTCACGTGTTAATCTTTACAAATTAAGTTTAAATTAACAGCAGCCTTCTTAGCTCCACTTTTAGCTAATATCTAATCAAGAAAATTTTAGGCTTTGGAATCGTATGGACAATTTTACACACACATGCATGTATATATAAACGTATGTATAGTGGTACGTATTAATTAGTACTATATATTTGCATGTATAGTTATATATACAAGTGCGGTGGTCCAGTCCAGCTAGTGTTCTTCTTTTATCTTATCTCTGCTATTTTTATGTTTGAGATTCGAGCTTTCAAAGAATCCCTCCCTCCCCCTTTCTCCCTACAGCCATGGAGAGAGAGAGAGAGAGAGAGCACATCGATCCACTTCTTTGTGCGTGCTCGCGCGCAATTGTGGGGTTCATGGAAAGCTGAGATTCATTATGTTTGACTATTGAAATTAAGAAACCGACATTTCAATTTGTGACGATTTACTAAATTTAGATAATTCTTAATCAAGTCCTTCAATATATGTGTGTATTTTGGATTGATATATATACTGTACTAGATAACCAATCATATTATACATATCCAAAGTTCACGGTTGACATGAGAATGCTTTCTCACGATAGAATATTAATAAGTGTTTTACCGGTGAACAATTGATTGAGTGTTTTGACTAATATTAAATGAATATCCATAATTAACCGATTCATCAATTATGTCTTAAATGTTTATGCCTCGAATATGTTCATTCTGAGTCTATTAAAATTATAGAATGAGGTGTAAATAGTCGGGACGGATTTTATCTATCGATTTTATCAGCCAAAGTAATTGAACAAATTAAGCAATGCAACTAGCTTTGCATAAGTTGTGAATATCTGATATTTAAATTCATTTATCTCTCTCAGCTTCCTAAGTCAATAAGAGAGAGTGTGTGTGTGTTAAAATTCGTTTTCATATGTACGTACTTGTTAATTGTTTAAAATATATTCACCTGAAAAGATGCTGCAAATTTTGATCAATGATCTATTAATGCTTTAATTTCTCTCTCACTTGGATGGCATATTATAATATTTTTATTTAATTTCCATTCTCACGGATCGCTATTTATCTACACACACACATACACAAAGATTAATAATTAATTAATTAATTAACTAGAATAAAAGATTCATAAATTAACAAAGTGAGGGAAAAAGATAGTAGAAAACAAGCATGTTCTTTTATCAATGTCAATACAAATTTAATAGATGATGACAAAAGCATCGGTATGATTCCAAATTTCACAGCTAATATCATCGAAAATATTAATAAAGCTTTGGTTTATCCTTTTTTTTTAATTAATTATTTTTTTTACCACCTTTTGATCATCTATCTTTGCGCCAAAGACTCATGATGCAGTAAGATTTATTAATGGTAAAAGATGCCCTCTTTCACAGTCAACTCATTTTCACTTTTTACTGGACTCGCTCAAACCTATTCTTTTAGTATTTTTTTTTCCGTTCTTTTGAAGAAATAAAACATTTGTCTGTTTTGGATATATTTTGTCAAATGGTATTTTGTGGGATATATTAAAATTTGAAAGCGACAGATGAAATTAAAGCATCTCGATGGAAGAACTAATATATATTGAATTATATTTGCTAGTGTAGCTAGCACTTTTCTTTATTCGATGACTGAGTGATAAGAATTTTCACTTTAAATTAATTTTAAGATAATACTCCGTATGTACGTAAACGTACTAGTACTACGAAGAGACCAACTACGATTTTTTGGAAAAACGAGTTCTGTAAAAGAAATAAATCTCAATTGGATTTGGTTTGTTAATTTTGTACTGCTTCATTGAGAATTTGGATAGTCATGTATCACTAGCATGAATGATACTCAGATAAGATAAAAATAGGCAAATCACATAATTTAACCCCAATAAGTTCATAAAAATAGGCAAATCACATAATTTAACCCCGATAAGTTCATATTATGATAAATTTAGTCAAAACTTAAACATGTGTGACAATTTTAACCATGTTATAAAACTGGCATCGAAAATTCTAGCAGGCAACAAAGCCCCTAAAGAAAAAAAAAAGTTTTTTTTAAAAGTTTTATATTGTCTTCAAAAATAAAATACACTTTCCACTAAAAATAACATTAAATGCCGCCTAGATTTTTTTGGTGCCAGAACTCATTGAAAAATTAAAATTGTCACACATTTTGATACAATATTAGAATTGTCACACTGTTAAATTCAAACTAAATTTTGTCTTAATATGAGTTTATCGAGCCAAATTTGTGTCTTTTGCAATAAAAATACAAAAACGAGACACAAAAAATGCAAAGCATTCAAACTTATTTTCATTGACCAGTTTATGCGACGGCCTTATTTCGGCATTTGCAATGATGCAACGTGGAAGAAAATTTGACTTAATTTCCGGTGAAAGAAGAATAATGACTGCCGAAATAATAGAGAAGAGGTATATGAAAATAGATTAACGCTCCTTATCCACCGTGGGCATATATAAGATGTCCAACGGCGGCTGAAGAGTTTGTAGCACTTAAAAAAAATTATAATTAATATACCTTATGAAAATAAAATCTATCATAAAAAACTAAACCATACTAAAAATAATTAAGAACAATTCTACATGAAAATAATCCTTTTAATGAATTCTATGAAATTGTGTGATTTACGAATAGTAGAGAAACTTATATTCATATTTTATAAGTTTATTTATTGTTCTAGTTTTTAAAGAACCAACTTATGTAAAATAATTTACAAGGATAAAATAGTAAACTTACAACTATTTTATTCTCAATTTTTGAAATGATAAATCAAAATAGGAAAATTACCACCGCTTTCTTTTCCTTTTCTTTCCCCTGGGGAAAACAAAACAAAAGCAAAACTACACCAAGTAGTAAACAATCTAATACAACATTTATTACAAAACTATATTAATATACCTCAGTACATCTGGTCTTCTCATAAGCTGTCATTCAATAGTAAAAAAAAAAAAGTCATTCAATAGTAAAAAAAAAAAAAAAAAAAAAGGCATAATAACTATGCCATTTTCATATTCAGGCTCAATAGTTTAGAGTTGATGCTAAAAGATAAAGAAGCCAAGCGTGGCATCTAGGCATGAGGGAGAATAACAAAGCTGCTTCCACCTTAAAGGTGACGAACCTGTCCTCGACTGGATCTCATCACATTTCCTTCTCCATCCTACATTTTAAGACGCGTTTGAATGGCAGAGTTGAACAATCCAAATCATGATACATATTATTATAAACTACAAAGCCCTCGACAGTTCTATATATGCAAATTACAGACGGATTATGACATTCAAGCCCACCTCCTCGAGGAGCAGATAAAACCAGTGGCTCAAACCTCGTCAATCTGTTCCTGCAAATCCCACGAAAAAGTAGAGAGAGAGAGTCTCGAGTTAATGTATCTGAATCACGTGTTATTTTTAAAAATCTTGTTAAAAACAGATACCGGACAGTAGGTTTTAATAAGATGGGTTATGTTTCTCATAGGAAGAAGGCAAGCCAATAACAGTGAAGAGGTTTCATTCCTTGTTAAAGCAGTTATCTGAATAAATCAGGCAAATAAATATGTTGACCTATTTGAAAAGCGAAACAGAAATCATATTAACATACATATTTGGCTATTTGCCAGTCCATGCACATGCTCACAACTAGGGCTGCAAACGAGCCGAGCTACTCGTGAGCTATTCGGAGCTCGGCTCGATAAAAGTTCGTTCGAGATCATTTAGTGAAGCTCGTCAACTAAATGAGCCGAGCTTGAGCACGAGAGTATTCGGCTCGTTAGCTCGTGAACGTGTTCGTTAACTGATTTATTATGAAAATATAAAATTATTAGTTAACTATGACTTGTATTATATACTATGATTAGTACTAATTATCTTATTAACTCTATTTGTTATAGAACATGATTAATATTATCTTATTAATGTGAATAAAATAATCTATTTTCAAATAAATAATTAATATTTTAAATATAAATTCAAATTTAAAAAGTTTATTTTGGCTCGATTAGGGCTCGAATAAGCTCATGAGACTCGAAATATTCGGTAAACAAAGTTCGATACTCGACTCGATAATAAACGAGCCGAACCTGAGCACAATGGTGTTCGGCTCGGCTCGGCTGGCTCGGCTCGATTGCAGCCCTACTCACAGCATAACGCCAAAAGTTGGACAAGATTTGCACCGGCCACAAGCAATTTAACATTCTTTAGAATTATGTCTATCGATGAATTAATAATTTTGTACAACTTAATGGAGAAGTTGGCAAGTTTCTACTGCACTAAGAGTAGTAACAAATGCAAACATGAAAGAGAAATTCCCCAAAAAACTTTTACACTGCTGAAGTATAAATGGGCAAGGAAGATGCTCATGCAAAAAGCCTTTTTTACCTTACACTTCTTGTTTAGTGGTAAGATTAAAGGTATGCAGTACCTAAAAGATTTAGAGAAAAGTAATACTGTATTTGTTTCTGAGGAAAAACATTGTTATCTGATTTATCAACTAACTCCATCATCAACTACTTGATCTTTTTATACAACTCTATTTTTGAGCGATTGTACTACTCTTTTTACCATAACGAAGAATATTAAATGACATAAGAAACTAAAAAAAAGGTATACTTCGTGGTTTAACCTTATGATCATGATTAAATGAACAGAGATATCAATTATGATTAAATGAAACTAAAACCTCAAGTCAACCCTTTATTTTCAAAAATACTAATCACAATGCCATGTGTCAATCCATTGGAATTGCAGGAAACCTACCACCACATTTGCCAGAGTAAAGATATAGAAATCAACTATCATTAAATTAAGTGCCAAACGGCAACGTATGGCAAAAATGGTCATTAGTATGCTATACCAGGATAAAACTACCCGTATACAAAATTTAACATGGATGGATTTTGAAGGCAATCATTCCGGGGAAATAGGAGTCTGACCATTTGGTATATGATAGAAGCATGAAACCTCAATGACGCAACTTAACGAAAATCCTTTATGTGCTCATAAATTCAATGTGCAACAAGCCAACAACTTCTGCAGTTCTATCTACCAAAAAAAATGTCATTCTCATGTGTAATGATAGTTGTTTCATACCTGCATATCTGAGGTCCAAAGAGTGAGATTGTCTCTCAGAAGTTGCATAATAAGAGTGCTATCCTTGTAGGACTCTTCACCCAAAGTGTCCAGCTCAGCAATAGCTTCCTCAAAAGCCTGAATAGCCGGAAAAAAAGTTACATAATGTCCAAGAAAACAGACAATTTTCCAACCTAATAAATTAGACGACAGGCAAGACCAATCAAACAATCGTCACTCTAATCTATGAAAGATCAATGATTTAATTCAGGATTAGTAAGGCACTCGCAGTTGGCAATTTCATATATAATATAAATTATTAACGAATTGACTTATCTGCCACATCATTATAAAATGAAAATTTAGGCAAAATTACACTCTAGCCTATTTTCTGATAGCTATGCCTATCCCAATACGAATCTAACTGGTGTAATTTGAATATGCATAATGAAAATTATTTGATCTCTCTTCAAGCTGGTAGCCCTTTAAATGGAATTAGTTTATTACAGCCAGTGATTACGAAAAATATATTCATCGAGAAAATTTCGCAATAGAAGGATAGGATGCACAAAATTCTTCTTAATAGAAAATTTACATATAAGATTGCATCGAAATTTCAGTCAAATCAATGTGAAACGAGATCCCATACTTTGACTTCGAAGCAAACATAAGATACGCATAGAGAAACAAACGTTAGTCATAAGGCTAGTTCTTGGTCAACTTAGAACTGCCCCCATTTATGACAATCTGTTACTTCTTCTTCAGACCCACAACTAAACAAAGCCAGTAAAAATCGTCAAGAACAATTGAGCTAACCTGTTTGGCCATGTTGCAAGCTTTCTCTGATGAATTCAGAATTTCGTAGTAAAACACGGAGAAGTTCAGCGCCAAGCCCAGACGTATAGGATGCGTGGGAGCAAGATCAGCTAGTGCAATCTCCTATTTAGATTGATCAAATGGTCAACAAGAAGAATTACTTCAAATTTGTACTAAAAACACCAAATTTCACTTTGAGTGTTAATTAAACAAATAATCCGTAGCGAGAAAAGTAATAGGCTTAATCTCGCATCAATAGCCCTAAGCGAATCTCCAAACATACCTGGGCGGCAGTGTAAGCGAGCATAGTATTCTCAGCCGCCTCCTTCCGCTCGTTTTCGACCTTGAACTCGGCGAGATACCGATAGTAATCGCCCTTCATCTTCAAATAGAAGATCTTCGACTCGCTCGACGCAGCCGAAGGAATCAGATTGTTCTCGAGCAGCTTGAGAATGCCGGCGCAGACTTGGGAGAGCTCGGCCTCAACCTTAGATCTGTAGTCCTTGACGAGCGACACGTGGTCGTCGTTCTTGCGGCCCTCCTCCTTCTGCTCAATCGAGCTGACGATGCGCCACGCCGCTCGGACCGAGCCGATGACGTTCTTGTAAGCGACGGAGAGGAGGTTGCGCTCCTCGACGGAGAGCTCGGTGCCGGCGGAGCCCACGACGAGGCTGTCCATGAATTGAACCATCTCCTCGTAGCGCTCGGCTTGCTCTGCTAGCTTCGCCATGTAGAGGTACTGTTCTCTGGTCAAAGCCATCGGTGAACTAGAGAGAGAGAGAGAGAGAGAAATGGGGGTTTTGAGATTTGTGGATTTTGGGGGAAAAGGCGAAAGAGGGGATGGGATGTTGATATGCGGAGATTCTCGTTTTTGCCGCGACGTATATTTTAAAGAGGAAATATACTATTTTGTCCCTTGCAATAAATAAGAAAAATAAATTTTGCCCACAAAATAAAAGAAAACACAAATTTTGCCTACTTTTTAGGTGTATTGACAAAAATACCTCTAACTTTCTTCTCTCTCCTCTTTTATTTTCCTCACTTGCCTTCACATATCTTCTTTTCCTCTCACTTCCTCATTCAATCTCTCTCTCTACTGCAACCCTCCCCCCCTCTCTCTCTCCCTCTCTTTCTAAAACCCTAGGCAAGACGGCACGCCGGATTGCCGCATGCGTTCTTCTCTTCCCGGAAACGTGTTGCGTGCAAGAGTTGAGGATGGAATTGACAGCCCATCTCTCTCCTCACATCTCCCCCTCCTCTCTCTCTCTCTCTCTAAAAATCATGTGCCCGGTGCTCCCTGCCTCCTTTACCTCCACGACTGCTGACCTCCGTGTGGAAGTCGAGATGATGGCAGCCACGAGGAAGAAGAAGCAACTCCCAGCAGAAGCCCTTCTCTCTCTCTCTCTCTTCTCTCCCTTTATGTTTTGTTACTTTTTTAGTGTTGTATTAATTTTTTTAATTTTTTTTTTTGAAGTTTGGTATTAGGTAATGTATTTTGCAAGATGAGGGCTAGGATTTTTACCAAAAGCCCTCACAAAGGAGACTTTTGAGTGGTGCCCAGTTCTACAATACTGGATTTTTGCTCCTCGTTTCTTCATTTTTACAGAACTAGTATTTTTTTTTTTGTTTGTTGTTGATTTATTTAATTTTATTTCTTATTTGTTTGCGATTTTCATGTGTATGAAGGTTGCGATTTGCACCTCGAATTCTTTTACTGGGCTTAATAAATTCTAATTTGTGTGTGTTTGATTTCATATTTTGGTATGAAGATGATGACATCTCAATTTTTTTTGGTTTAATTGGAGCCGTCTTCTTCTTCTTCCCCTTGTTCTTTTTTTTTTTTCCCCTCTGTTATTTAAATGTGAGATGTAGGAATTAAAGAGAGAATGTCATTAGACATGTGTGATAGTTCTTGTTGTTGTCTTACAACTCATTTTAACTCTATTTGTTGCCGTAGAAATTTGGTAACAAATACCAACAAATTGGTTAGAATTTTGAAATTTTCTAATCAATTAACTTGATAACAAATTTCAATTTCTTACCACTTTTCTTACCAAATGTATAGTATGACGACAAGATTTGGTGATGAATACGTAAATGATTTATTTTGTAAGAAGTTAATTCTACCAATTTTAGGGTTTAGTTAACATAAGAAATTTTCAAAATTCTTACGAAATGAGTTGGAGAAGGTAAGAAATTGACAAATTCTTACCAAGAAATTTCAATTTCTTACTAAGTTAATCAATTTCTTGCTTCGAACTTGCCTTAATTTCTTACCAAGTCACGGTCACACATTCAATTTCTTACAAAAATGCATTTTCTTTTTTAAAATTCTTACAATGTGAATTAATAGTACATAACAAATTACAAAAAATTCTTACGAAATGAGTAGAACGTATTCAAAGATAATTTGTTAGAAATTGTTAAATTCTTACAAAGTCATGGCCACACATACAATTTATTACCAAATGCACTTGTCAAAATTCTTATCAAGTTAATTAGTTAACATTAGAAATTTTCAAATTCTTATGAAACGAGTTGGAAACGATAAGAAATTGACAATTTCTTACCGAGTTATTTGGTAAAACGTATTCAAAGAAATTTTTTAAGAAATTGTCAAATTCTTTCCGGACTTGTAGAGAGTAAGAAATTGACAATTTCTTACGAAGTTTTATGGTAGAACTTATTCAAAGATAATTTGTTAGAAATTGTCAAATTCGTATAAAGTCATGGTCATGCATACAATTTCTTACCAAGTGAATTAGTAGATCATAAGAAATTGTCAAATTCTTACGAAACGAGATGGAGAGAAGGTTATAAATTGTAGATTTCTTACCAAGTTATATGGTAGAACGAAATCAAAAATAATTTGTAGCTACTTACAATAAAATAAGTTAAAAATTAAAAAAAAAAAAATTGAGAAAAAATTAGAACAAAAATAAATATAAAAAAACGAAGAAAGGAAAAAAAACAAAAAAAAGAGGTATTTGAAATATAACAAAAGAGATGAAAATTTAAATAAAGAAAAGGCAAAAGGAAAATAAAAGAAAAAGTGAAAAAGAATGTGTGTGTATGTGCCTAGAAAAAAAAAATAAAAAAAAATAGAGAGAGAGCAAGTGTGTGTGCGCGTGAAAAAGAAATGAGAAGAGAGGGGAAGGCATGTGTGTGTAGTGTGTGTCAGAAAAAGTTAAGAGAGAGAAGAGAGGAGAGAGAAGAGAGGAGAGAAGAGAGAATGTATGTAAAAGTAAAAGTAGGGGGTAATTTGGGGATGATTTGAATTGTTGGGCAAATATTGTGTGTTTGTTATATTTTGGACAAAATTTGGTTTTTTATCTTCTAAAGGGACATTTTAATTGTTGCCTCTATTTTAAAACAAAATATCTTAGTGTTTTCAAAAAAAAAAAAAAAAAAAATATCTTAGTCGTCACATAAATATAAAATTCTATAATTTGCTGTGTATATTTGCATATTGTATAATGATTGTTATATATACATGGTTTATATACAATACAATTTTTTTGGAAAGAAAAATACAGATAATTATACACTGATACACATATATACAACAAAGACATTTTTTAAATATGTCCTTCCCACCTTAATATGGTTTTTACTTTTTGTAAGTTCATTTGTTTCGTACAATCCAACTATTTGTCTTTATTACTTTATCATGTATTACCTCCATCTCGTTGACTAAAACTTATTTTCCGTTTTAGTCCGTCTCAACTATTATACCCATTTCCTAATAAGGAAATAACTTTCTTTCACTTCAGCCCATCCCATCAACAATTAAGCCCAATTAATTAGGCCCAAAAACCCCCCTGACCCAATTAGCCCTTAATTAACCCTAACCCAATTTCTGCCCTAAACCCTAGCCTCCCACTCACAGATTCATTCCGCCTCTCTCTCTACCTACGCGAATTCCTCTCTCTCTCTCTACAAACTGTAGATCTGTTGATCTTTCTCACCTTTTCTGTTGCGAGGGCCAGATTTAGGGTTTCCGATCTACGAAGGCCGGAGGGGGGTGAAGCTGGCGGATTATGAAGAAACCCAAAGTGAAAACCCTAGATCTATCACGCCGCCGCCTCCCCCGCGCCGGAAAACCCTATTTGTTTTGAAGCCGACGGCTAATATTCCTCGGAAAAACCCTAAATCTTGCCCTCGCAACCCTAAATCCATCTCCCGCCGGCAGTACAAGCCTTACCGTGTAAGGCCACGGCCGACGGGGGCGAAGCTGGCAGAGGACGAAGATCTGAGCCCCGACACCCCCAGATTTGTGCCTCTGCCGCCGCCATCGGTAGCTCCGCCTTCTCCACTGGCGTTGCCCCTCTCTGTGGGCGAATCTCCAGGCAGAGGTGATCCCAAGATCTACCAACGGCTGCCGCGTTCCTGGTTCAAGTACAGAGTGCTTCCGGCTTGGATGCATGTCGGAGATGGTGCAGCAGGGAGGTCCGAGGCGGCGCCAGCGGAGGACAGTGCCGGCCCTGAAAACCCTATTGGGCTTCACATGCATTGAGAGGCTCTGAAGCCTCTCAATTCGGTGACTTCTACTCTATCATCACTTCTGTGCCCTATGTCTCTTTTTCTAGTTTCTAGTTTCTAGTTTCTAGTTTCTAGTAATGGTGATTGGATGATTGAATCATGCGGCTGTTGGTTTTTTTGTTTGGGCTGAATATCATATGATTATGCTCTATGATTGCACAGTGATGAATCTGTTGAATGAATTTGTTGGAATTTCGATTTTGTTGGAATTTGTTGAATGAATTTGTTGGAATTTGGCTACTGCGGGAATTTGGCTACTGTGGGAATTTGGCTAATTATAATCTGCGATGATGACAACCTTATTCTATGTAATTGGTGTTGAAACCTCAATTTGGAGTGGTTCTCATGTGATGTGATTGGTTATTCCTTGTCTGTGCCTACACTACAAACTGCATGATCATGTTAAACTAAGAGCTAAATGGAAAATGCATTTCATTAACTTATAGCTTGTCATGTGCCAGATTACACTTTACAAAAAACTGAAGTCATTCTGCATGTACACGTGTTCTTCACAAAATAATCACACTAATCTTACCCCCCTTAATCTCAAAATTGTTTGACATCCCTGTTTACTTAAAAAAGTTGCACTTCATGGCATCTGCCCCAAAAAATGATGATCCAATATTAACTGAAACTGCATAAAAAGTAATGCATGTTGTTTTGCTATGCATTCAAGTCTGGAACACCAGTTCCAATCTGTGGCACACTGATTCCGATAGATTCCATAAGTTCTTCAACTTCTTCATGACATTCTTCTCCAATCAAGTAGTCAATTGTCTCCCTCACCAAAAATTCAGGCACTTCAAGGTTTGTAGGTAGCATTCCCTGCCTAATTAAAGCGTCTTTCTTCATATGTGGTTGCTTGAAATTGTTAGTACCCTTGGCCTTCATGATTTCTATCATAACCTGCTGAAGTGATAAGAAAACCTTATTCAATGTTACTGCATCCAATTTATTAAAACTGCTAATCACGGCCTCTATAAGTTGATCAGCAGTCCTGCAATTCTTTCTTTGTTGTAGTGATTGAATTGCACAGAATAACCCTAAATCATTTGCATTGCAGTCTGGGGACTTTGCTGGTTGTTGAACTAGTTCAATATGAAAGCCATCTGTATTTGCTGCTTCTTGAAACTCTGCATCTGTGTTTTTGATGTGTGGCTTAGCATTATCCTGTTGAATTTTGATGTTCTTGCTTAAACAACTAGGCCACTTCTGCTTGATTGATGGGATAATCTAAAAATGAGATAACCAATATGTGCATTTTAAATTAATTGAAGCATAGGGTGTGTACAATAAACTGCCTAAATTATGGAAATGTAAACATTGTACCTCTTTGATTATGTAATCCCTTATCACCTGCCTTGTGATGCATTGTATAGGTTTTATTTCTATTGTTCCTCTAGGTCTTTTTTTTGCTATTCCTCTTTGCTTGTACCTCTTCAACAAGAGGCCAAATTCCAATCTTTCCATCAAATAACACTGTGCCATCCACATCAAACACATGTCTGCTCACAGCACATAGAAACATCACCTTAGGTATAAACTGCTTTGACTCACCAACTCTAAGTGGATCTGCTTCCATTGGTGTGAGATAATATCTGCAGTTCTTCCTTGTTAACATAAACCATTTTTCATCAATGTGAATTGTGTTTTCCATGGCCCTGAACTTTAGAGTATTGACTGCATGATCATAGTGTAAGGCTTGTAGGCAATACTGTAACCTGGAAATCATGTGATGAGCTGCCAATAGAGGTTTCATTGCACTTGAATGATGTCTGAGCAGAAGCTTAGCCCATCTTCCCACTGTAGCCCAACCTCACTGACTAATCTTTGTTGCTTTGTATATTTCTAGATTCTGCTCACAGTTTGTCTCCCAACATTGAATAACACAGTAGCTTCCTTTATCTTTCCATATGGAAGCTTATCCTCCTTCAAGGAGCTGAGCAAGAACTGCATGATGGTCTTCTTTGTTAAATCTGAAAGATCATCTTTCTTCCCCATGGCAGTCGGCTTTCTCTCCTCTGAAGTTTTAAAATTTTGTCTGTGATGAATCTGAAATTCGCATTGTATCTGGCTTTATAGAGTAGCTTTAGAAGCTTTGGGGGGAAATCCCAAATTTTTGTGGGAAAATCTGTATATTTTGGCTCTATTTTTGTAATATTTAATTTTTTTGATTTTTTAATATTTTTTATTCCATGAACAGTTAAATGAATGTATAGTAATCCCGCTACAATGTATTTGCTACAGTACACACAGATTTCTAATTTTCAGCTTACTTTTTGCTAATTTACACTTTTACTGTTTTGCATTGGTTATTGAATGTACAATAACTGTACCTATGTTAATGAGATGGAGGTAGTATTAGTTACTCCCCCGTCTCTTTGAAGTTGTTACATACTACCTCCAACCCACCAAAGTAGTCCTATTTACTTTTTTGACTTTTCCGGCACGCATTTCCACCGAAACCTAGTACGAGTTTTAAAATATAATTTTGAAGTATCGTTTTTTTTACGGGATACTATGAGTGTCATTCACTATGAATAGCAGTTTTTTTAATCAACCAACATGTGACTAGTGTTATATTGTGATCTCAAAATTTGTGAACTCCATTATTGTTAACCCTTTGGTCGCTGAATGAAATTAACCTAATATCGACAAAAGAGGTGGATATAAAAATTTTGTCTGTCGGGCTTTTATCTGGAATTGGACTAAGGCCTATTTTTGCAGTCATGTTGCCTTCTGAAAAACCGTCATTGGAGACCATTAGGCATCCAAGCCAACAAATGCTTCTGTATGTTATGAGCTGCAACTGTTTTTATTATCTTTATGCGAAAAGTCTTTAGTTGTGTTGAACAGTTTTCCATTTACAAGGAAATCAAAGAGAGGTTTGGGGACCATCTTTGGATTGATGTTGTGTCCAAGACTGATCTCCTAACTGATTCTCCGGTTTTCTTCATCACGGAAGATAGTAATGCTGATAGTTTTGAGCTAGCAAATTATCGGAGGATGGGACCTGATGGAGCAATGCATGTATCTGTCATGACCAAAGTGGGTATTGATAAGGTATGCACTTAAGCTTCTACTTAATTTTAAAATGAACTTGTACAGGATTTAATGAGATATGTGCAAATTCATTGGTAATGTATTTGTCACTTTCTCGCAAAGTATTTAAAAGAATGTGTGTTTGTAAACCCTTACTGGAATGCTCTCGCTGGTTGACATTAACCATAAGATTGCATTTCATATTTACTGAAAGTGCTTCAGCATCTTTGTTTCCCGACATAAAAGTATGAATACGGCTCAGTTGGTCACAAATTTTTGAAATCCTAGAGGAAATATCCTGACACACATATTGATGATCTATGATAGACTTTAAATTTTATATATTCTTGCATGAAACTTTGTGAAACCAAAGCGATATAATGATTTTAGGTACGCACCATAGTAGACTTCTGAGTCATGCTTTCCCTTCCTATATTACGTGCTGAAGGTGCTGAACTACTAACTACCCAATCGGAGAGATAGCAGTGAAGAAGGTGCTGAAGTTGTAAGATAATGCGTTCTGCTACACAGAAAAGGCAAGTAGATATTGCTTGATCTTTGATCTGTTACCATAAAAACGCATTCTTCCCAGTCACGTTACTTCCTGGTTTCAGGATCATGGTCCTCAGCTTCTCCTACGGTGCTGAAAAGAGCGACATTGTGAAACTGTTGTTCTGGTGATATACGACTGACCCTGAATGAGACGAAGGCTGACTATATACGAGACAGGGGCGAGGCCCAGCTCCTTGTTGGAGGACTGCAAAATTTCGCACGACAGTAAGTTTGCTTTTCATATTGCAGAAAAGTGGTTTCATTTAGTGATCCTGCCCAAAGGCTGATTGAACATTTTTATACCATCTGAAGATGAATATCATATCCTCTTGTTAGTCTTGATGGCTATGTATAAATGCATTACTGTACAATGTAAGGTAATTGATTGTTGATTGTAACAAAGGTTTGACGATTTAGATAATTTCTTATAAATATTTGTACTACATTTGTTTATTTGTTTATAGTATACGTCTCTATCAATTTTGTGGACGGATCTTTATTTATTAAAATAAATAAATAAAAATATATTGGGTCATTTTTTAGTTCGCGGTTGAATAAATGAAGCATAAAATTAAATAGGTGATTTGGCAAATATTGTTGATTGACAGCGTAGCAATGCATACACCTAAGCTTTCCCATAAGCAATCAAATAGTATTTTCCATTAAAATAGTCGCTGAATTCCCGCGCATCGGCGCATGCTTAGTTGATTTCTTGATGCATACGAGAATTTTTATTATTTTATGCAACGGAAATCTAGTTATTAGCATGTATTGCCCAAACCAATTGCGTGTATATATATATATATATATATATTATAAGCTACCTAAAAATATATCTTCATTATGTTAATTTTATGTATTATTATATATGTATAATGGTCGTCTTAACATTTAAAATTAAATGAATATAGCTTGTGAATAATGGACGATTTGATATTCATACTCTGTATATAGCTAAACGAGAAATGTTGTCCAGCTTGACTCATTTCTTCTAATATGATTCATCTTTTTTCTAATAAATCATCAATAATAATGTCATTTTAAAATTAATTACGCCCTCCGTCCCTTTGGAGTTTTACATTTCTTTTTTACATGTGTTTTTCAAGTGTCTTGTTGATAGGTTTTAAAATAAAATTTTGAAGTTTTGTTTTTTCTTTTACGGGATACTACACTATTATAGTATCCCGTAAAAAAAAAATACTTCAAAAATTAATTTTAAAACATATCATCAAAACGCTTAGAAAACGCGTGTCAAAAAAAATGTAACAACTCCAAAGGGATGAAGGGAGTATTATACGGAGTATTATTTTATATTATATTTTAATTAGCAATTGTAACATTAATTAAACTAGTTACATAAAAAACTAAAATGACAAAAATAGTAGAGAAAAAAAAGAAAAGAAAATATATTGATTTTGAATAAAAAAAGATCATTTAGCCTAACAAGTAAACAAGCAAAAAGATGATGACAAACTTAAAGTTGGGGCCCACCCTCAACCTCAATGTTCTATTACTATAGTCTATAACCCCCATTCTTCCCTTCTTCTCTTTCAACGATGATCCACAACATGAAACTTTGTACAGCTCCGACCATTTCCAAATTTCTGCCGTCGCTACTACCCCAGCGTTTCTCTCCCTATACTCTTCGATTTCAGCCATTCCTCCGTCTCCCGTTACTCTGCTATCAAACCAGCTCCGACTTCGGTAAATTTTGCTGTTTATTTATTTATTATTATTATTTTCATTTTTTTTGTATTGGAAACTTTCAGCAACTTTTTTTAGGAATTCGCATTTGTTGTTGATTGGTTTTAGGTTTTATCATATGCTATTATTGATTAATTTTGCTGATTGCCGTGCATTTCTACTTGTTCAGTTTTCGGAATATTCATTCTGTTTAATTCTTCTCTTTCTCTCCTTTTTTTTTCTTCTCTCTTTCTCTTTTTGTTGATCGACGGTGAATTATAGCGTTTACTGTTTGTTCTGGTAACGGTGGTAGGGTTGCGGCACCGCAGAAATTCATCATTGAGGTCAACAGCATCGGAGGAGACCTCAACTGACACGACCGTGTTTATGAAAGATGAGCCTAAAACAATCGATGTTGAAATTAAAGAAGAGGATTATGAATCTCAGCTAGATAAAGAACTACAAGAAGGTTCATTGTTTGATAATCCGCTCAAACTGTTTAAATTCTTGGAGGATCTCAATATAAAGGTTTCGCTGCAGTCCCTAGTACTATTTTTATGCATTTCAGCTTATTTTGGTTTGATATTGTTACAGATGAATCATCCGATTGTCTACTCGGTTTCTTTGATTTAGTATAAGGGGGTATTTAAGCATGTACAGTTAGCATTATCTTTTGAATTTGAGATTTGATGCCATGCTTGTGCTACCATACATGCCGGTATTGCTATTCAAGTTTTTGTTGGTTTTGAATTTTCGGACAAATAGTTATGCAATGTCATGAGTTTATATTTTCGAGCTTTAGTGGAAATTGGTTGCTGTGATGAGTATATTCAGTTCGGAGAGCTCTGAAATGCTTGGTGAAACCTCGACTGGCATGTCGATCCTGAGCGGTTACCTGAGCAACTATAGTTTTGGTGGTCATATTGTGTGCATTTCTGCTGTATTTCTTAAAGAACTGTGGTTTTTATTTCTGATGTTACAGATTTTATACTATTGTGGATCCATATATATTCTTGTGGCAAAATGCATTAAACCTAATAATATGTTATGCTTCTAAAAGTGTCCATATAGTTATAGTTTAGGTACTAAACTGTATTTATTTTCTTTTTTTAAAATCTATGTTGCTAATAGTGTTGTGACACTGTATGCTGATTCTGTATTGATCCAAGAGATCAGGACTCTGATGCCGTGTAAACTGAATTATGACTGGTTAAATTAGTTACCTACATTTAGTAAACCTGTCTCAGGGCTTGCCTTGAGAAACGAGACGATGACCCTGTGAAAAAAGAATGAAATTTGATACCCTATGTTTGCTTCTATTAGATGGCTTCAGGGTTGGGTTGACCATCATAACTGATCAAATCATGAACCCCTGATAATGAGAGAACAAATCGCTCCGTTGCAGCAAATATTTTTAGAAGTTGTATTGGTTGAGATAGTTAATTTGTTTTCTCTGTTCATTCTGATATGTGACCTCTGATTTCAGTTGGATTACGAGCAAATATATTCATATGTGGCCTTTGGTAGTGGTGGTGCAGTTGCATTTTGGTTAGTAGCTGCAATCGTTGGTGCCATTGATTCAATCCCGGTGGTGAGTACTCAGTTCTTCAGTTATCTGTTCATATCCGGCCTTCTTCGTAACAATGCTTTTACTCACCAATCTAACTACAGTTGCCAAAAGCCATGGAACTTGTTGGCTTTGGCTACACTCTATGGTTCACCTCTCGGTTTCTAATATTAAAGGTATGCGGCTGACTATGTGATTTGATTCGAATAGGCTCTCTTCCATCTCAGTGCTTCGTCTTAAACTGATTCATCTTTGGTTTGCAGAAAAATAGGGAAGAGTTCTTTGCTAGAGTGGAGGAGCTTAAGCAGCAAGTCCTTGGCTCGAACGACAACGACCAATACTGAAGGTTGATCTTCTGGTACTCGAAAACATTTACTATGCTGCACTTTACTTTTTCAGGTTTGGTGAAATGAGTGACATTATTTTGTATGTGTATAGCTTTCACTATTTCGTTAATAAAAAGCAGGTTTCATCTTTATTTTGTCCTTTTCATAGTCATCTTAAAATTCATGGGTGTGGACTGTGGAGTGTGCTAAAGAACAAAGCAAATAAAATCACAAGTAGTTTTACAATTGACGTGTTTAGTCTTTATATACGAAATCGGATTGCCTCATGTTTTTTTCCAATTTGGATTTGCTTATTGCATTTTTGTATGACAATTTTTATTGCATCAACGCATGATCATTGATTATTAGGAATATTTTCATAATCCTCTATTTTTATTTATGAATATATTTTTTTAAAACTATTTTTAACATGTGACGATCAAACAGTGAGGCAATAAAAGACGCTTCATGAAAATATAATATATGATCCAAATTTAAAATTTTGTTACGAGAATATTAATATTCTTGTGACAAAACAGATTCTACGATTCTCATGGACACCGTGGTAACTGGATTTGAATTCGGTGATATTATTGAAAAATATGAAAATATTATGTGCCCATTTGTCAAAAATTAAACAGTTTCTGAGTTTCATATTATTGGTGAAAAAAAGTCACCCAAACAAAATCTTAGTTACAAATGTAATATTTTCCAAAATTTAAAAGGTCAGACACCCAGAACTATTAGTTACAATCGTAATTAACTTAGAAATGAAAAAGGATTTGGAAACAAATTAAGGATTAGTCAGAAGTATATTGTCTGAGAACAATGGAACATGGTACGAAAACCTAGGAATATTCGGAGGCACACGTTTCTTACTTATTATTTTTTTTTTAATTTTTTTTATTACGAATTGTATATTCGTATTATAGTATTAAAAATATTGGTAGAACTTAGAAGACAAATAATATGTTCAGAATTCAGATACAATGCATGCATTTAAAATGGTCATTTAAAAAGAGATAGTAATAATAATTAATCTTGTAGGGTAAAAATAGAGACGATTGCTTTTTGTGAGAGCTTGAAGGATTATGATCCGATATTGCATTTTGGTGTTACATTTCTTATTAAATCGTCGGATATTCATCAAGTGTTTAAAATATTTCCTAAATCAACAATAATTAAAGAATTCTATAAATAAAAATGTTGATTTAAAAAATATTTTTAATACGTAGCAAGCATCCGACGGTGCAATAGAAGATGCAACATCGAAATGCAATAGAGGATCTCAATCCAAGCTTGAATAGATAATATACAACCGATCGATCAGCGTGGAAAATAATAGTTTCATTTGCAATTGAAAAAAAAAGGAAGCAACAATAACTTCACTATCGGTTAAAGCCGTTCGTTAGTCCTACATCGATTTGAGAATTTTTTTTTAACTCTATTTATAAATTGAATTATCCTTTTCGTTTATGAGACCCTTTTAAGAGGTGAATGACCAAAATCTAATAAATTAACTTGTGCTTCTATCATTTTGGTTGTCCTAACATTAAGCTACTCATTTGTGCAATTGCATTTACATAGGGCAATATATATTTTGAAGGCAACAATTATCACTGCTGCGCAATTTCTTCACTTTGTCACCTTCTTTTGAGCGCTTTGAACTTTATCTTTTTAAAAGTTAAACATGAAAGACATTTTCTAATCTTTTAAGTCGCCGACTAAAAAAGAAAACGATTAATGAATATTTTACGGCGGCTCCTGAACTATAGAAATTAAATTAAACTCACTAATAAAAAATGATAAGATTTTCTTGCACATAAGGGTGGAAAAGCATTCACTTCACATTTCACAGTAAAAAAAGTAGGATCTTTATAAATACGTATAAATACTAAATAAGATATTTTAAGAAAATTTAGCCTAATATTTGAGATTATGGGTTGAAATGACTCGTTTATGGATTTTAGAAATTTAGCCTAACATTTAAAGATTATAGGATATTTTTATAAAAATATGCATTGAAATTTAGCCCATCATAAAGTTCCACATTTATTCCATTTTATATTTTATCTCGTTACTCCCTCCGTCTCCTAATAAAAGTCACCACTCATTAGATGGGAGGAGACTTTTATTAGGGGACGGAAGGAGTATCTCACAATTTTCAAATTCTTTAATGATAATAATTACTACCTCCATCCCATATAGTTAGACTCTTTTGCTTTATTGACTTTTCCGGCACGCGTTTCCACCGAAACCTAGTACGGGTTTTAAAACATAATTTTGAAGTAAATTTTTTTTACGGGATACTATGACACTCATAGTATCCCGTAAAAAAAATTTATTTCAAAATTATGTTTTAAAACCCGTACTAGGTTTCGGTGGAAACGCGTGCCGGAAAAGTCAATAAAGCAAAAGAGTCTAACTATATGGGATGGAGGTAGTATAAGAAAACTTTCTCTAAATATTTTCCTTAAATGACCTAGTATTTTGTATAACGATATAATAATCTAATTAATTAATGAGTATTTATGAGTTTGAATATAATAAATACATTATCAATTAGAACACATAAATGTAGGACATAGTGTAGGTTCTTTTCTTAAAGATTAAGCCAAAACAAAAAAAAAATCACAGAAAATCAAATAAAAAAGACAAAGGATTCTGACAATGGCTCCACATTAGGTCCAACACTCATAATGCACTGCCTGTCCCCACTCGCACGCTAATTACTCCCAAAATTATATACTACGAAGTATTATTATTAGCAAAATGATTCCTTTAAAATATATTAATAGCAAAACCATAGTGTATTTTTGAATTAAAGGTGCAATAACAAAATTAAAATAATATTTATGTGTAATTAATCGCAAAAATCGCCTAAGTTTTTGCACTAACGAAAACAAGATGGCGGGTGACAGTACAAAGACCGTTACATTAGTCGAAAGATTCAAAATCCACGTCATCTTCACGTTACCACCCACGATTTATAGTAGTATATCTTCACTCTCTAACGTTGCCTTTGTTGCCTTTCTTTAATTTAGTGAGATATATAAGGGAAAAAGATGATCTTGGTTATTGTAATCTTTATTAGGATTTTAATATGTCAATAAAATTTAAAATTTGAGATGGGTTTTCTGAAATTTATTTTAAAAAAATTATATATATGGCAGAAACAGACGGAAAAGGGCTGGATTCTTGAAAATAAAAGCAAAAGTAGAGTTTTTCTATTATTATTATTATTATTATTATTATTATAGTACTATTTGTTTAACGCAAACGCAGTGAAAAGTGGACTTCTTCGTCCATCTCTTCTTCACTTGATTTGCACATTGCAAGTGAATTTCGCGCTGTTCTTTATTTGTTAGCTTTCCTTCTAAGATGGTGCTGTGATTCTTGAAAATAAGAAGGGAAGTTTTTTTTTTTTTTAATTGTGGGAACAATCCATCTCTTCTTCACTACTAGATTTGCGCATTGTGAGATTATAAGGCAACTTTTACTAAAGGGGGATCTTGATATCGTCCTTATTTATTACGATATCCTGGTGCATTGTCTTCAATTCTGGTTTAATGTTTCTCTTTCTTGAAAAAGAATTGGTGTAGTCTCAGAGTTAGTACTTACCAGTGGGATTAACACTCTCTTTGGCTGTGAAAGAGTGTTCATACGAAGGAGCTCGGAAGCATAAATCCTGCTGCAAGATCAAGTTTTCTCTTTCTTTTCCTCTCAGATTTTGGTACGTTAGGCTTAAGATTGTCCTTGTTTTTTTAGGAAAGTTAAGATTTCTCTTATGGTGTGTGTGCGTGTGTGTTTGCGTTTGTGAGTGGAGTATTGAGTTATTTTGTGCGTGCAACTGTGTTTATATCTGTTACTTTTAGTTATCAATGGCGTTTTCCCCAAATTCTGATCTTTTCTTGCACTTCTTGCTATGGATTGTAATGCTTTCCGCGTTTAACAATCGTTTCTTTTGCAACTTATAGTTTATGAAATTCCGCAGTTTTTCTGGCCATGATATTTATCATTTGAGGTGTGAATTTTGTGATGTGAGTACTAATGTAGGATTTCCAACGTTGCGTTTAGGGGGGAAAAGTTTATCACTGATGTTAAATCAGAGAGTAAAATCTGATCCAGTTGTGGGATTGAGATACCGAGGCCTCAGCCCCAGTATGCCGTCTGTTTCTAGATTTAGGAGTGGATACATGCCCTCAGGAGTGACTGCAAATTTGTCAGAATCTGATATGGATACTTGCTCTGATTCAGATGGAGAGTGCTACGGGGCTCGTTATTCTCCTGAAGCATCTCCGCAGGATGATAAACTCCCTAATGGTAGTGCAAAATACGGTGGTTATCTGTACGATGAATCGTCACCTCTCTCAGAACTGAGTTCTATGCCACCTAGGCGCCAAAACGGAGCCGTTCTTAAGAAGAAATTGAAGGTGGCCACTAATTTCTCTGGCATCGGTTTGAGGTCAAGGCAGGTTAGGACTAAATAGTGCTTTACCATAAATAAACCTCAAGTTCATAGCTGCATGCTTGTACATTTTGCTGACTTAGGTAATTATAATGGTGATATGCTCGAATTATTATTGTGTTTTCTTTAGACTTTCTCATGTAACTAGTGGTTCTGTTATGCAGAATAATATCGACCATGATATCCCCAGCGCTCCTCCGCTGAGTGGCTCCTCTCCTATTGATCGAGTTTCTGAGAGGACTTCTGGAGCTGATGCTAAACCTTCCTTAAGAACATCAGGGGGTTCTTCAACTAAGGTTGAACCTAACATGAATAAGAACACGAATTTTGGTGCTACAGAAGTTAATTCTGCTGATGCATCTGTAAGGTATACTTTTGGAGCATTCGTCTCTCCCAGTTACACCACATATGTTAGTGGCTTGTAGATTGTACTATTTTTCGGATTACTTAAGTTAGTGTTTGGTATTTTACAGGGCTGCTGCAGTATCCTCACATTCTTTACCTGCTAAATATCCTACATTTCATGCAAGGTAAAGTAGATGCTACTCATGCTATTGATTCAATGTTTCGCTGATATGATTGTTGTTATGTAACTCTGCGTTATATTTCTCTGTTAGAATTCTTATGAGTTTTGAAACAACCAGGCATTAATTCATGAAATACTGTTGATATGCTGCAGTGGGCTAGGTTACTGGTATAGTGTTCTCGCCTATGATGCATGCGTTAGGCTCTGTCTTCACTCGTGGGCCAAGGGCTGCATGGAAGCTCCTACCTTTTTGGAAAACGAATGTGCATTGCTGAGAGATGCATTCGGGTAATTTCCCTTCTTTTGTATCGTTGTTGTCACTCGTAATTTATATGCCTGCACTATAGCTTTTTGTCTCCATATAAAAGTGAAAAACCTGGAACTGGAATATGCATATGTTTAACTGTCCCTCAACTTTTTACCAATTAGTAATTACAGTAGTATGTGGAGTTAGATTACCTAAAAAGACCCCCAAGTTACAGTCATTTGCTCATTTTGTATTATAATAATCATAACCAAGGAAATGAGCATCTTCAGTAGAAGATGCTACTGGTCTGATCCTGTTTCAAAAACTTAAGCTCTTTAAATTTTCCATTATTCCAAACAAAAATATGATCACTTTTTGAATTTTTACACTTGCTCTAGTCATCTGTAATGTCTTTTCGCATTTGTAGATTGGTACACATATTGTTGCAGTCAGAGGAAGAACTTTTGAAGAAAGAGAAAACAGAACTCGTTAGTGAAGGAGCTTCTGTAAAGACCAAAAAGACCATTGGCAAGATTAAAATTCAAGGTCCTACATACATCCTTATGAGCAATTCAGCTTTTAAATATGTACGGTGGATAACATGCTCATAAATTGCTTATTTTGCAGTGCGTAGAGTGAGAATGGGGTTGGATGCACCTACTGGTTGTACATTTGTATCTCTGAAGTCAACATCCATTGAAAAGCTGGGTTCTCTTCAGCTTCGGTTGTCAAATGTAAAATCTGTCCTCTCAGAAGAGAAGAAAGTACTACGGAGAGAACGTGTGACCCCAATCATGCCTGTTAGTGGTTCTTTATTACAGAAAAGTATGGCTTATATTGTAGTGGGAACTCGTCGATATTTGAAAGAAGTGCCTGAGCTCATCAAAGTTGGATTCAATGCATGGCGGAGCAGTTCGACATCTTATGAAGAGGTGCAAGGTATGTTTTTTGTGGTAGAACTCTTCATGTTATTGAGTTTCTTCATTTGCCGTGACACTCAGCATTTATTTTTATTGTTCTGTTGGATTTGCATAACTTGTTCTATTGCATTTTCTATATATCTAATGTGTAGGGAAGCTGGATTCTTGTGTACTTTACCCCATTTTAGCTAGTATTTTTTCAAGTTTTACTTTGTAAATGGTAGGAAATAGTTTCATTTTATCTTGATATTTTGTTTATGTCACAATCTTAACTTGTGTCGATACTATAAAAACAGCATTTTGTTTAGAAAGCCTCTGCATTTAAACTGCAAAACATATATTTTGATTTTTCATATCAATTTCTGTTGATTAGGATTTGATCTGATCTGATTTGATTTTTTTTTAATTATTATTAAAATTACAGAGTCATACTCCTGTTTATTGAGATTGAAAAGTTCTCCTGAAGAGGATGCAGTAAGAATGCAGCCAGGATCCGGTGAAACTCGCGTTTTGTATGTGCACTTTTTCTTTATCCATTTTTTCTTCTTCTTTACTATGGGATACATGGATCAGTGAATCTTTATGCTATGCACTACAGCTTGCCAGATGGACTTAATGATGATCTGATAATTGAAGTCCATGATTCAAAGGGAAAATATTGTGGCGAGGCAGTACTTCAGGTGGCTGATATTCCTGACGAATCGGTATTGCCAATGACTTCTGGATCTTCACTTTTATTTTTGTATTGCATAGGCAGGTTTGCTATGATGACTAAACTGTTTGAATCTTCTAAATGAAATTAATACAGGGGGAGAAGCTTCGGTCTTGTTTCATATATTACGAACCAGAGCACGAGCAAGTTGGGAAAGTGCAGTTGTGCATTAATTACTCCACTACACATGATGAAAACAGTCACAAGGTATGTATCACTTGATCAATTAAAGTAGGTCTGCTCTGATTTTGGTTGGAGAAAGATTGTTTCTTTTGGGGGGAGAGGGGGGGGAGGCTGCACCATTCCCTTGGAATTTATTTATACATTTTTATACTGCGTTGAAGAAATGAATTGGTCAATCAATATAGAGTTCTTTTGAGTCGTGAGGACTTTGTTTTGCATTTATTCCATTGTATACTCCTAGCGTAGTTTAAGTGTCCAATTTTGGATTAACATGATTTTTAGAAGGCAGTTGAAGAAAATGAATCCTTCAATTATCTGGACACCTGTATCCTGGAATAGTCTCGCAAATTAGTGGAGTTCGGAACAGATGAGGAAGTTAAACATGATAGATATGATGAAATTGCTTTTTCTGAGTTCGTTTCGCTGGCGCTTATAAATTATCAAAAGACGTCTTTGTAGTACCTTAGTTGATATTTAATAGCATATCTGAAGACTGACTACCATATTATATGTGAGAGATTTCATAGCTTGGGATGCATCTAGGAATTTTTTTTTTTATTTTTTTTGTAACTTCATTAACCTTAGTTCTTTTCTCTGTCAAAGTGTACATCTGTTGCGGAGACCATTGCCTATGACTGTGTTCTGGAGACCGCAATGAAAATCCAACAATTTCAGCAAAGGAACTTACTACTACATGGATCGTGGAGGTGGTTGGTGACTGAATTTGCTTCTTATTACGGAGTTTCTGATGCATACACAAAGCTTAGGTACCATAATTTGAGTTTCTAAACGAATGAACTGTTTCCATCACTTTCATTTATTTAAATATTCATTTTTGTTTTGTCTTCCAGATATCTTTCATATGTCATGGATGTCGCCACACCAACTGCAGACTGTCTGAATTTGGTACACGAGTTGCTTCTACCTGTGGTAATTAAAGGCAAAACAAAGCACACGTTGAGTCATCAAGAGGTAGTTTAAGAATTCATAGTTTTCTCTTAAGGTTTATATGTATCTTAGGAAAAATATCTTTCATGAATACGAAGCTTCTCTCAAATTTTCTAGGTTATTGTTTTGTGATTCATGTGCCTTCCTATCAACTATTAGGTTCGCATTTTGGGTGAAGTCTCTGATGAAGTTGAGGAGATACTTACTTTGGTTTTCGAGAATTATAAGTCACTTGATGAATCGTTGCCCTCGGGCATAGCAGATGTGTTTGGACCTGCTACTGGAGTTGCAGCACCTGCTCTCACACCCGGTTTGAAACTTTACAAGCTTTTGCATGACATCCTTTCTCCCGAGGCGCAGGCGAAGTTATGTCGATATTTTCAGGTACTTGTCTTTCTGAAGCTCGACCTTTTTCTCTAAGCGAACTACTTCTGCTAACAAAACCGAGAAATTTATTCCTTATTCTGCAGAATGCCACGAAGAAGAGATCTAGAAGGCATTTGTCAGAAACGGATGAGTTCGTTTCCAGCAGTATAGAGAACACATTGATGGATCCATTGGCTTTATCCACTGCTTATAGGAAAATGAAATCATTTTGTTTGAATGTCCGAAATGAGATTTTGACCGATATCCAGATCCATAAGCAGGATCTTCTTCCCAGGTAGATTGTCCGTCTGTTGTTTTTTGTAATAGGGTCTAATTTTTTTGTTACTGCAAAATGCCAGAATATGAATAAGAAAGATATCTGTAACTATCAGTTCTTAACACTCAAATCTGTTTCTCGCGGTTTATGCAGTTTTATAGATCTTCCGAACCTTTCGTCATCGATATACAGCACGGAGCTCTTCAGTAGGTTAAGGGCGTTCCTTGTTGCATGTCCACCTGCAGGACCAACACCACCGGTTGTTGAACTTGTTCTGGCGACTTCTGATTTTCAAAGGGATCTTGCCTTGTGGAATATCAGGTACTGTATAAACATTAGTATTAGTCTTTACATGCTTCAAACTGTCAGTTTATGCTTATTGGCTTATTGCATATGCACGTTCTTGCAGTCCTATCAAAGGTGGCTTCGATGCTAAAGAGTTGTTTCACGTTTATATAACGCGTTGGATCCAAGAAAAGCGTCTTGCTTTACTTGAATTTTGCAAGTTTGACAAGGTATTCGACTATTTTTCTAATTTCTAGTATGAATCTTGTATTTTGCTGAATATATCTGTATAATCCTGTAGTTAGGCCTCGCAATAATAGTTGAAGCTTAGAGATCGAACATCTGCTTTGAACTGGCTAGCATTTCTTCTTTCCAGAAAATTGATGATTGTATCTATATCTGTTTCTGATGCATAAAAACCTATGCTACTTCATTCTAACAAGAGGAAATATGACAGGTAAAATTTTCCAGCTTACCAACACAGCATTCGACAACTTCGTTCATTGATGACATTTACGAAAGGTTAAAGGGGACACTTGCCGAATATGATGTCATAATAAGTCGATGGCCAGAATACACTTTTACATTGGAAAATGTAAGGATTCTTGAGGCTAATCTCTTACCTTACTAAAATTTATTTTAAGTCACTTTTGTTCTTACTTCTTACCACTTATGGATTGCTTTATATATGAAAAGGCCATAGCAGAGGTTGAGAAGGCAGTTGTGGAGAGCTTGGAGAAGCAATATGCTGAAGTTCTATCTCCACTGAAAGAGAACACGATGCCGATCAAATTTGGTCTGAAATATGTTCAGAAATTCGCAAAGGGACACGGCTGTCCTTACAATGTCACCAGTGATGTAAATAAATTTCTTATTTAAGTGTCATAATTTGCACTTTTCTTGGGTCCTTGTCGAATCTGATATTTTATTTTGCCTTCTTTTTGACAGTTGGGAGTTCTCTTGAATTCATTGAAACGGTTGCTCGATGTTCTTCGTCCCCAGATAGAAGCACAAGTGAAGGCATGGGGGTCTTGCATTCCTGAAAGTGGGAATATGGCCCCGGGAGATTGTCTCAGTGAGGTGACTGTGATGATTAGATCGAAATTTAGAGCTTACGTTCAAGCAGTCGTCGACAAACTTGTTGAAAATGTGAGTATATTGCATTTCATCTTCTTACCTCAAATGTGCCGCTACTTAGAGATGGTGCTCTCGTTATCCTATCTATCCTGGCTATGTCATACTGTGAGTGATACATCGTAAAATTAATGGTGAGTGAATTCCTTGTTATGCAGACAAATCTACATAATGCTACGAAGCTAAAGAAGATAATTCAAGATGCTAAAGAACATGTGATAGAATCTGATCTACGTCTGAGAATGCAACCTTTGAAGGAATTGGTTGCTACTACCATAGATCAGTTGCATGGTGTATTCGATACTCCAGTTTTCATAAATATTTGTCGAGGTTTCTGGGATCGCACTGGCCAGGTTGGAAGCTTTTGTAAAGCAGATTCATGACTTATATACTTCTTCTCGTTGCTCGTTGCTGATATTCCAATCTTGTTCTTATGCACAGGATATGCTGAAGTTGCTGGCTGACAGGAAAGAGAACAGATCTTGGTACAAGGCTTCACGAGTCGCAGTTTCTGTAAGTTCAAACGAACTTCTCTCAATTATATCGCTATATATGCAAAACTTGAATTGCTATCTACGTAGTACTTCCTAGTGTTCCTCAATCGCTGTAAATTTGCAGGTTTTGGACGACACGTTTGCCTCCCAAATGCAGCAACTTCTAGGCAACGCGCTTCAGGAGAAAGACCTCGAACCTCCACAGCGTATCATGGAAGTTCGATCCATGCTATGTAAAGATGCCATGAACCACAAGGACGACTACTTGTTCTAGAGTTTAGAAACCGGAGCTCTGAATCAGGGGTCTTCGACTAGGTCACATTTTGAGCTTTAAGAAAGTTCTGGAACATTGGATCCGTGATGCTCGATAGAAAGAAACACGGACGATTGGTGCAGGCAGGATACGTGGGGTCGGAGGCGCCTTGCCGAGACTCGGGTAAGGAGGTATGTTTTAGTTTGGAATGATGAGGCAGAAGCTTGATGGGGGTGATATAGAGAGAGCCATTTCGCATGGCTTCATAGTTTTTGTATATCTATTATTTTGATTTATTTTAGCCCCCACACAATGCTGTTCTTGAGGCCCCTTTTTGTGTGATAATCTTTTCTAAATCAATTTTGAGTTAGAACTAAACATGCAGATGTAAAGGATTGTGAGATTGAATTTCTTTTAAAATTAGTAAATAATATGAGCAGGTAATAGGGCAGAAGACTATTGTTCATCTTTTTCTTCTTTTTTCTCTATTTTTTTTTTCTTTCTTTTATTTCTGATGAAGAATTGTTGGAGTTTTTAAGTGGGGTTTGTATCGGTTGGAGTACTTACTAAATACTTACCACCAAATTAACTCCAATAGAAACAATTATTCAATTTTAAAGTTTTCTACTTTCTATAAACTTTTGATTAAACGATAGAGTTATGTTTTTATGAATTTGGCAATAACTAACCATTATGTTGGCCAGTTTTCTAAATAATACTTGTCTTGTAGCTTTTAGACATGGATATTAAGAAATACTTTATTAGTGTTAAAAGTGTAGCATATTTTAATGCATTATATATTTACTTCTTTTTCAAAAGTAGAGCATCATAAATTCATACAAATATATTAATGATTGATCTTAAATAAAATATAGACATAAAAATTGTAATAGTTGAAGAACAAACTAGTAGAATATGATAATTTAAAATTTTGTAATTAAACTTATTTTGGATTAAAGAAAATGAGTCAATTCGAGTGGGATGTGAGTAATTAAATGTGGTTTTTTTTTGTTGAAAATGTGTCATGACAATAAAGTAAATTTTTAATGATAATTACCATTTATTTACTTAACTAGGAAATTTATATCATCAAACACGGAATTATGTTTTTTACACATGGTTGATGTGACACGGTGACGACGTTATTATTATTATTATTATTATTCAATAGGATTAGTTTTTGGAAGTATATTTATATTTATGGTGGACTCTTAAATACTACATTGATATACACGTTAATATATTCTATGTAGGGGTTGAATACATTAAGATATTTTATTTATGAAGTAAAGTAAAAACTTCTTCGGTAAAAAGCTGTACATAGACAGCGAAGGTAAGTTACTATTCTTGTTATTGATACGATATAAATTTCCATTTTACTCACATGTTTTGAAATAATGAATTATTATTAAATGTAGATTGGGAATTTGGCATTACCATAATGGTAATCGGGTCCCCACGGTTTCTTATTTGCATTTATTTAAGCAGTTCCTTTTTTGTTATTTAATGGGTATGAAACTATGAATGTATCACTTCCGCATCAAAATAAAAGTTTTTTTTTTATAGGTGCATAAAGTTGTATGGACTTTGAACAAGTTTAAGATGTGAATTATTTTCTTTAGAAGAATTTATGATCGATATGAATTGGAAAAGGTTCGTGAAGGCTTGGAAATTCAAAACATAAAAAATATATTAAAATCATACGCAGTACAAATGAAACGTCGAAAACAATCGAAAGTTCATCTTAAAAGGGATACGATCTTATAGAAGATGCACACACCAATCATTAAAGGAAAAACAAAAGGAACATGAGAAATGAGCCCGTAACCATTTCCAAGAGTTAAACTTCAATCCTTGCACGATTTTAGTAATATTCAGAACAACACTATTGAAGATAAAATCTTTCATTTCCTTCCGAATCCTTCACACAATGCATTTCCAGATTAAGTTAAAAACTATTTTACACGAACACGAGCAAAATGAGGATTGATCGTGCACACAAACACAAGTAACCGTGAATTCGTACAATCAAATTAAATGCAAAAGGGCATAAATGTCATGAAATTCAAAAAATGGCTAAAATTAAACCATTTACTTATTGGTGGCCAAAATAGATTTTTGTCTTATGAAAATGGCTACTTATGGGTATTCACACTAAGAGTAATTAGTGATTTACATCACCAACTATTTTTCGTCTGATGTAACTTATATTTAGGATGAAAGAATAATTTAGTTTAATTATGACAATACTTACGACCTAACACATTCAAAATTTTACGATTGAAAAATTAACTTAGCATTAAGTTTTACTTCCGACCTGACACGTTCAAAATTTTACGATTGAAAAATTACTTAGCATTAAGTTTTACCAACAATCATGATTAGGAGCAATTTTGGGTTGGTTTTTTATTCTTCCAATGATTTTCTAGTCGTTGATTTTGCATGTCTCCTTGATTGATGATGCAAAGTTTTTAGGGACTGAGGGAGTATTATCTTTATATTTATTTTTTATTAAAAGAAATATGAAAAATAACGTATCCTCATGTGACGCACGTGCTCTCTGCTAGTACCAATAAATGTAATAAAGTTGGATCTAAAACTGGAATGGCACAATAATCTACTACAATTCGACTACTTAAGGGAATTAATTAAATCCAT
This sequence comes from Mentha longifolia, assembly GCA_001642375.2. NCBI lineage: Eukaryota > Viridiplantae > Streptophyta > Magnoliopsida > Lamiales > Lamiaceae > Mentha > Mentha longifolia. The sequence continues at coordinate 12,402,320 of CM038111.1, read as the reverse complement.
AAACACATATATTCATTTACTACTGCAAATATTTCTCAAGTATTTCAGTATGTTGATTCATAATGAAACAATTGTCTAGTGCGATACATAAAAGTTTGATTTCTTAAATAAACACGTTTGATATTTACTGATAATGATCGTTTAATTTGTTGTTCTTCTGCGTATTGTAAATGAGATACACATAACAACATTGTTTGATGTTGTTTAGAATCTTCTTTCTACCGCACATAACAATATTTCAGAAAATAAAATTAGTTTATGAACGTATAAGTTAAAGTTAATAGTGACAAGGTGTAGCCAGTGATAGAGTGGTCAATTCGAAACGCACAAATGCTTATGTAATTGCATGAGTTGCAATTGCAGTAGTAGTAGTATTTTTATTTTTGGAGTTTGGGATTTATTTAGCCAAGAGTATTCAAGGAATTATTTTTTGAAATATATTACTCTATCCGTTCCGTCTGAATATACATAATTTTATTATTTTAATAGATTCTGAATTAATTATGAAGAACGAAAGAAATTATAAGATAGTATATATTATATATTTTGAAGATTTTATGAAGATTTGAAGAACATATTTTTATTTACTATTTTATTTATCGTTCTTCATTATTAAGTACAAAAAAAGGAACATGCTTGAGAACATGGTTAATATACATGGTTAATATAAATAAACCATCACACTTGTTTTTTCAAATGTGATTTGCCTCTTCAATGTGGTTTGTGCACATTGACGGTAACAAGTTTGGCGTGCGTGTGTTGGCCTAACAATAATAAATTAATGTCTTAAATTTCTATGGTGAAAATTACGGGTTTGAGTTCTCAGTGACATGATCTCTAATATTTCATGTTAAAGTAATGCAATTGTTTAAGAAAAGAAAAAAAAAACAAATAAACAAAACCATATGTAGTTTGCAGAATATCACGCATCTGCGAGCCAAAAATAGTGGTTACTGGTTTTACATGACAAAAATTAAAAAAATAAATAAATCAATAAGGATAAATTATCATTTTGAAAACATGGTAAATTAAATCCAATATTTTTTTTTCCAAAAGTCCGCCTCAAATATAAAAAAGTTGCGTATTCTCTCAATTCCAAACTAATAGTTTTGTACTATATTGGGTTATTTTATACTTAAAAAAAACCCAATATATATATGTATATATATTAAATATGTGTCATTTACAATCTCACACTAATTTATGTACAAAGGAGTACTATTATTTAATTTACCATCAGTGTCCAATATATATAGCTACCTAGTACTGTAGTGATGCATAAAGCGTGTGACGCCTAATTAACTTTAGGCCAAATTCGTTGAGCAAAGCTTCAAATAATAATAAAATAAACGCGTTTGGTTTGGTTTGGGACAATTTCATTGAGATGTGTTTAGGTGTCGGATGTTTAATTAATACTTAAACCTAGTCCAGTTGTCATCAAATTTAAATTTGACAGCCCATCATTTTTTTATTCATTTTTTTTTTATTGATTTGAAAATTGAAATCGTAATCACTTACTATAAGTATAACTCGAAAAATATGATTATATATTTATAAGAGAGAGAAGAAAAAAAAATAAAATTATAAAATATTAGATTCCGAATGTTTTATGTTTCTTTTATTCAGCACAAAAGTAGCCCTTGTTGTAGGAGAGTCGTGACTGGACCACTAAAATACTGCACCTCCATACATACATGTACATTCATTATAAATCTTTGTATCATACTGTAGTATTTTTATACAAACGTAAACAAACGTGTATGTTTGGTGAATTTTGCATATTATATATTTCAATTCTGACTTTTTATGTAAATTGTAAGCAATTAATAGGTATGTATTTATTTGATCTTTGATCTTTGATCTTTCATCCTTGAATTTTGCGTTACTTTAATTGAGTATTTTGAATCGTAAATACTTATACTAAATAAGACTTTTTTTTTTTAATACGTAAGAATAAGTGTAATAGTAATGAATATTGTCCTTTAAAAGTGGCGCATTAATTCACGCATCTAGAATTATAGTTATACTTCATTTTCACACTTACCATTTCCATGAAAAGCGGATGAGATGCTATTATTCTCGTCCTACTTTTTGGCCCATTATCTAGTGCTCGTGGTCAAAAGTTTTTAATCACCTCCTAAGTTTCGATGTGTTAAAGACCAAAATATGTTAATCACACTAATAATTTTCATTTACATGATCTCACACAAGTATGATTCTATTAGAGGATATATATGGTTTACCATTTAATTCCGTTGTTTGAAAATGCAGTTTAGTTGATAAAATGGTTTATTTCTAACTAATAAGTCAGACATCAAGTTATTAATTAAAAGAGTCTTATTAAAAAAAACTACTCCGTTCGTCCCACTAAAAGAACTATTTTATTATTCTAATAGATTCAGATGAATAAAAAATGAACATCTATAAGTGCGACATGGGAGTATTATTGATCATTTTTTTTTTAAAAAAAAAAAAGAAAAAGAAAAAAAAAAGTATTGGAAGAGTAAATTGTAAATATAAAATTCTTACAATATGAATTATTTCTTGATTTTGACGGAAAACTTTCCCCTTACAGAAAATGATTCCTATATTTTATTTTCTTGAGAAGAAAATAAATATTAGTATGCATCATTTACTATTCGCGCTTTCGTGCATCCATCCAAAAAAAAAAAAAAAAACTGGACGTCTAAGCAAAACTAAATTATGTTTGGAGACAAGCTTAATATTTTATTCAAACAAATTCGAAACCCAAAAGCATCCAAAAAGAATAACATCACGCAATACCATTTATACCATACGTAATATTCCAAGAACTTTTGACGCATCAAATTCTTTAGAGAAAACCCAAAACAAAACAATTGCTACTTCCATTTCAAATCAAAATCTCATTTTCATTAATACTCAATTATAGTAATACATATGACATCAAACTGTTATAAACCAAATTACCGTAATACTAGTATATAGTCATAAATTTAATAATAATATATAATCAATTTCTTTAAAAGACTAATCTTAGTAGTCATCGTCATCATCATCTAATTTTCTTCAGAAATCTTTGAGCAATTTCCTCACCTGTTCGAGGGTAACGAACAGCACCACCGTGAACGGCCCCTGCCTCGAGATCGTCGGAATGAATCCTTTGTAGAGTGCCATGGGGCCCTCCGCCTTGATCGTCTTCATGGCGCAGTCGAGGGCCCCGGAGTAGGGCGGCGCCACCCCGGCCTCCACCTTCATGTTCATCACCCGCGTCTTGATCACGTCGACGGGGTTCGACGCCACCGCCGCCACGAACCCAGCGGCGAAGCTGGCCGTGACGTGGGTCCCGAGGCCGTCCTTCATCAGCTCCTTCTCCAGTATCATCTCCTTGAACTGGTCGTACGACGCCAGCTGCGACGACGTCACCAGCATGGCGCGGTTTACGGTCAGCGACGACCCGCGCCAGAGGCTGCCCACGCCCTCGTTCTTCGCCATCTGGGAGATCGCGTCCACCACGCTCTTGTAGTTCCGCCGCTGCGCCGCCGGGAGGCGGCCGTCCGCCTGCATCCGGACCATGGCGACGTCGGCGGGGTTGCCGACCGCGGCGCCGACGCCGCCGGCGATGAGGCCGGCCACGATCTTACGCGGCAGCGGCATGATGTTGGAGTTCGGATCGGTCCATTTCGTCTTGAGGATGTCGTAGAGGCCCATCCTGGTGGTGGAGTAGAGAGTCTGGCGGAGGACGGTGGCGGAGACGCCGGAGAAGAGGGCGGCGGCGCCGTCCTGCTGGATGATGCGGAGGCCGACGGAAAGGGGACCCGCGCGGGGAGGAGGGGGAGGGACGTGGAGGTTCTGCGCGGCCGCGGAGGAGGTGGGGAAGGCGAGGGCGGGGCGTAGATTCTGCACCGCCGCCGGCGCCGACTCGCCCTGCAGCTGCATACGCACCTTGATTAAATCCAAAGGGTGGGTGCTGCAGCCGGCAATGATGGAGGCAATGCCGCCTTCGACGAATCCCTTGACGCCCATAATGTGTTCGACGAAAGCGGTGAATGAAATTTAATGGCAAAAAACGATTAATTTCGTTTCTGCAAAGAATAAATGAATGAATGAATTAAGAGGAAGAAGAAGACCAATTGGAATTGGAGATCATCTCACTGGAAACCAGGAGATGGGAATGGAGGCCGAAGGCGAGGGAGGAGAAGTGAGGGATGGTGGGCCTCTGAGACATATGAGGTGGGAAGAAAACGATGATGGAAGGGAGAGGGTGGCGGAATGAATTTATAGTGGGAAAGATTGCAAGGAAGGAAGGGTAGCTAGGTTTTCACACGCAACGGCGGAAGGAATGACCAAACTATTTTTGTTTTACGTTTAATAAATCCCTCTTTTCTCTCTCTCTCCTCTTTCTCTCTCCTCCGCTGTTTTACACCAATACTTACGCGTCTTCAGGCGGAAGGGGGATTCGTGGCTTGGGTTGGGTTTGTTTTGGACAAGATCTCCACATTTTGCAAAATATCTACTCTCATTTTTTAACTTGGGAAGTTTGATTAAAATTCACAACTTTTCGTCAAATTATAATTTTACACACGAACTTTAAAATCTGTTTATAAATACATAATTTTTCTATTTTTTCTTATTTCGCATACGAGGTCGATTTTTTCCTAATTTTGTCAGATTTCGTGCTGACATGGAAGTCGAAAGTTGGATCTGTTGGAAATTATGTCATTCATATATTTACACTAATTATTTGACAAATTTGATTTCCATATCAACACGAAATCTAACGAAATCAGAAAGAAAAAAAAAATCGACCTCGTGTACAAAATTAAAAACAATTAAAAGATTATGTATTTATAAACAGATTTTAAAGCTTGTGTGCTAAACTAGAATATAACAAAACGTTATGTATTTTTTGGCAAATACGAAGTACAAAGTATCCCTTTTAACTTTTCTTCATAAATCCATTATTATTATTATTATTATTATTATAAAAAATACTCCATTGCGGAGAAAAAATGACAATTTCCAGAGTGATGTGGAAAATCCACATGAATTATGATATTTGACTTTATTACAGGAAACAGCGACTTTATAATTTTCAATGAAAATAAAAATCAAGAAACAGAGAAGCAAAGGGTATCAAATGCCTTCAAGTAATTATGAACCAATTGATAACGCAGTCATAGTGTATTGGAGACGTAATTAGCGGAAGAATGTATTTATATTACTACAAATTAGAGATTGGACATCATTCCCTTTGACATTAAATTTGATGGTTCGATTCATATTATAGTAACATTTTTCCATATAACATCTTGTATTTTAATACATCAATATATGTCCTACATGTTACATCTCATGTTATATGCACACCAATGATGACATTGAATACAATTGTATGTTACTCTCTCCCTACGACTAGAAGCGGCTCAAAATTTTTAGGTACGGTTATTACGAAACACTTGATTAGTGATATAGTGTAGCATTTAACATCGTAAAGGCAAATTAATTTTTTTTTAGAAATAATGCATCACAAATCTTTATTAATGACGAATCTTAAATGAAAGATCATATCGAGAAATTCAATATGACCTGAAAAACATAAAAGTCAGAGAACAAATTAACAAATTATGATAATTAAAATTATGCCCGCACATGTAAAGGGTGAACATAGATGAAGATATAGTAAATTAGACTAATAAACTGATGTGATAAACTTAATAAGACTTTAATCATTATTGTTTTCGAAATGGGCTGCTTTTAGCGAGACAAATGAAGTATTAAATTAGTATAGCATATATCAATGATAATGAAATTTAATATGCAAATCCCATATCAAAATCCAGTTAACGCAGTATTCTAATGGTCAATATTTCTTGCATATGATATCTGTTTGGGACAATTGTAACAACTTGCTGCTTCGACTTAGTATAGCCAAACATTTTGAGTCAATAAATTTTATTTTATTTTTATGTCTCACGCACGCATCCTCACATTTATGATTCGAACCCCGACTTATTGACACGAGGGAAGGCGTCAAATAGGTGGATTTAGAGGCAGCATTCCGTGAAACAACAATTTAGGGGAAAGGGTCTGATGGCAGCGGCTCGGCAACAACTTGTTCCCACCAGGTAAAATTAAGTTGGTAAATGTATTTTCATCAATTTGAATATAAAAAACCAGAACATTCAAACTTCAAAGTTTGTGGCTAGAGCATATTTCCACTTGTCCCAAATGGTTGAAGGAAATTTTTTCACTTCTTCAATAATATTATTATATAATTCGTGTGTATGTAAAATTATACTTCCTTCATATGTTATTTAATTGTTTAGAATCTTTCGGCATGGTCTTTAATTTTCATAATGAGTGGTATTGAAATTATATTTAGGTCACACCGTAAATGAGTACATATGGAAGTGAATTAAATATAAAAATATATTTTGGTTGACTTTTGAGGTAGAAAGAGAATAATGAATGTGAGGTCCACGCCCAAAAATAGACAAAATACATGTATCACGGACAACTAGAAAATGAAATAAAAGCACGTAGGTCACGGACGGAAGGAATATATATTTTAGAATTACCAAAATAAAACCATTAAAAATAAAATTTATCGAAATGATATCACTACACGAGTAATGCTCCAATGCCCACCGTGGGCATGCTTAATGTGCCCACAAATGACGTGACATTGGAATATATAAGGTAGTTAATAAAAACCTACCAAAAATAATTAAACCCTACTACCCTACTATAAAAAAACTAAAGCCTAACATAAAAAAACTAAACCCTAAAAGGAAAATTTTTAGACGTGGCACTGCCATATCACTGGTGGGCACGTTAAGTGTGCCCACCGTGGATAGGGGAACATTTCTAATCACTACAATCCTCACGAAAATATATGTGGGAAAAATTATCCAACATACTACAAGTAAAAATGGTAGAAAAAGTACTTTTTAATATCCTAAACAAATTTTATTTTTTAATAGATACTTGTATACATTTTTATGGAAAGGTTCATATAGAAATAAGTCATAGTATGCGAACATACAAAAATGTTTAAATCTATACAAAATTCTGTTTAAATATGGACGTATATGCTTATTTATATATAACTTGATGGTTAAAGTATTTTCATGCTTAATGTATATTGTAACCATACTTATATCAATATCACGTCGTAGATCTTAATAAGATCAATGGCTCAGATCTATTCTTCTTTCTCACATCAAACTTATTTCTGTATGAACCAAAATCTACAATTTTTATAGATCATTTAACTCGAGTCCCATTCTAGCACGCTTGAAATTTACCACACGTACAACCGTTTACTTATGTGTGTGTGTGTGTAATTATTAGAATATGATTAGCATAGGCATATTCAAAACTCAAGGACCAACTTGCCATACACTTGCTGCAACTTGCATCTCAACTTATTCTTCTTCATGGGATAGCATTACCAACTAGCTTATTTACTGGAGTATAATTAATAATTCAAAGAATTATTGTGATCAAGCATATATAGAATTGGATTCCAAGAACCCTTCACCGTGCATTATTTAATTGAAAGTAATTGTTTTATGTCCACAAATAATCTTTAATTTTATTTTTTATTTTAGAATATATATATGGAATGAATATGCCTTGTGATAGACTTCTCCTCCATAATTTGCAGTTCATGCACCAGCTTGCGTCCATCCACTTATACGCGGTGGAAATTAATTAATTTTTACATTATATTTATATATAGTACCTTATAAGATTTACTCATTTATCTTATTACGTGTCGATTTACTAATTTAATTTGAGATTGATCTTAGTGCACGCACTCGCTACATATTATCTAACCAAAAATATATATATTTATTAATACAAATAGTACATCATCTCTTTAACTTTGATATAAAACTATATTAGCTAGATTTCGCTTTCAAAGTCATAGTGAAGAAATAATTCGATTTAAAATTTCATACTCAACTTGCAATAAACAACATCTTCCGTACATATAATTAGTCAAAAATCATAATTCTTTTTTTTTTTAGTAAAAAGAATTTATAATATTTTGTTCTTAATACTGACAACGAAATATAGTTCAGTGGTAAAACAATTCCACTCCAACTAAAAATGCGTAAGTTCAAGTCATATTGAATGTATAAACATAACTGTGTTGTACCAACAAAGAGACGATAAAAATCTCTAACCTTTGTCCTATAATCGAATATTTATAAAATATCGACTTAAGCTGTCAAATGATATTATCATAATTTTGTGAACCGTGTAACTATACTTCTCTGACATTTTTTTTTTAATAATTTGGGATTACAACTACAAAACTTTAATTAAGCTAAACTTATCCAATTAATTCGACCTTAACTCATCACTACGCCATCCTTTCGCTCTCCAATCAAATTGGAAAGCTCCTTTATGAAACTTTGAAATATATTTTTTTAGTATGAAAAATTGAAAGTCAACAACCACCTTAGCTTGACTTGTTAAAAAGCGAGTTAATAGGCAGTTCGACGTTGACTTGACCCCTAATATTGCAATTTGGTGCAATTAGGGGCCACATTGTGAATATTATAATGTGAAACGAAAAAGGGTTAATTTGAATTGGCACTAGAAAAAAAAAATTAGAAAAAAAAAAAAAAAAAAAAGAAGGAAAAAGGCCCTTAAGGTGTATATGGGGACATACTATCTGAGGTTGATCGATTCCATTTGTGTGGAGAGATGTTAATAATTAATGCAAAAGAACTTATTATTATTTTTTATTTGATAGCCAATGGGCCACGTGGCATTCGGTAAGTGGGCCACCCGGAAAGACTGGACCGAATTGCCGCGACAAATATAAAGTTGGTCAAGGAGGGTGTATCCGGGGCGGGCGTTTGAAGCTAGGCCAATCTAGAAACAACTTTTTCAAGAAAATACAAATCATTTTCGTCTTAAATTTTTTTGTAAAAATAATAAATTTAGGTTGAAAAAATAAAAAGATTAAACGTCGCCTGAGAGATTCGAACTCTCGCGGGGAAACCCCATGTACTTAGCAGGCACACGCCTTAACCACTCGGCCAAAGCGACTTTTTGTTAAAGCACATATAATATATTATAACTCCTCACAATTGTAGTGGAGGTTGATATGCAAGTATGGTTTCTACTTTCTACAAATGAACAAGAAGAAGAAAAAAAATAGCTACTCAATTTAGAATCATAGTAAAATGGAGTTGTTTTTTTAATTAGAATAAATGAAGTTAAATGAGTTGATATATCTTGCATATATTCAACAAACGAGCCAAATGAAATCAGACGGAGAGAGTACTTTCCATGCACCCATTTAACTTCCCGAAAAAAAAAAAAAGATATCATTGTTTCATGTATATGTGTAAAAATTTCAAAATTAGGCGATTGCATAGTAGTAGGCTTGGCAAAGGTGGCCTGACCCGATTTTAAGATGGGTTGAGCAACATGTAAGCATGACATGATTGTAGATCGGGTTGGACTGTCCAAAAATGGCCATAGGTTAGGTGGGCTCGACCCAACACGAATATTTTTACACTACAATAATATTTTTGGGCCAAATATAGCATTGGAATTTTTGGTTTTATTATGTTTTTAGTTCAGGCCGATCTAAACCCTCTTTTGGCAAAAGGCTCATCAGGCTTAGGGATGTCAAAAAAGCCCGAACCCGATGGGCCTATCCGAATAGCCTGAAGAAAATAGTGGGTTAGGGCCTAAAAATAATAGCCCGAAAGTAAAAAAGCCCGATAGGGCCGGATCGAAAAAAGCCTGAGCCCGATAGGGTTGGCCCGGTGGGTTGGCCATGAATCAAAATTCATGTGATATTTCATTACTCTACTTATAAATTTGATAATTAGGTCATGTTTTCAATTATTATTGAGTATTTTTAAAAAAAATTTAATGAAAATGCAATCATCATTTTAAATTTTATACATTTTTTCTTCAACACTTGGTGAAAATTAAAATAAAGATTAATATTTCAAAAATATGTTTGTTAAATTCACAATATTTAATAAATTATTTATTTTATTTATACAAATATGTGTTGAAACAATATTTATTTTTATATTTATACGATATCAAATTTATTTTTTGCAAACTCTATGCCCGGTGGGCTAGCCCGAAACCGAGAGGGTTGGGGTTAGGGCCAAAAAATATTAGCCCGGAAGAAAAAAAAAACCTGATTAACCCGAACTGAATAGCCCGCAACCCGATAGAGCTGACCCAAAACCCAATGGGTTGGCCCGTTTGACATCCCTAATCGGGTTGAGTTAGCCCGACACGTCATTTTGCCAGCTCTACATAGTAGTTAAATTTCGAGATAAATTTGAATTTGAATAGAGCCCGTCTCCCTCAAAGTTGAAATTGGATATTGAAGCCTAACTTCAAGTTTAAATACATTTTCTTAAAACAATTTCATATTCATATCAAATTGGATCAAACTGAGATAACTTTTTTACTTTTTATTTTTATTTATTGCAATTGTAGTGATATAGTATGCTCATTTTTTTAATCGCTATGTTCCTTAAGATCTACATCTATTTCGAAACTCTATTGGGTATGATCATAAGTCTTTCAATCAACTGAAAACAGAAAGGGCACAATCGATTATTAATAAAAAAATTTGAGATAACATTGAGCATGTCTTTTATTTTATTGATTTACATGAATAATTAATGAAAATCGATATTGACTATAAAATTTCGGACACAAGCTAGTAAGAATTTGAGCCACATAGTAGTCAAAGTTTTTCTATTTAAAAACAATTTTATAGTACTATTCCTTCTGTCCCACTTATCATGAGATAACTTTTTTATGGCACGAGAATTAAGACGTGATGATGAATAATGGTTAAAGTAGTGTATATATTTTAAACTCAATTTTTTTCTGCCGGTCTAAAACTTTCTATTTTAGGTAATATATCTTTATAAATTGGACATACAAAAAAGGAAGTTATCTCTTTATAAATGGGACGGAGGGAGTATTAGTTAATACTCCATCCCCAAATTTATGTCTTAATTTATTTCAATCATCACTCAAAATTATACAAATTTTATTTTTTTGATATAGACTGACTATAATAATACTCCCTCCGTTCTCCATCTCTCGTAGTATCTTGTAAAAAAAATATGACTTCAAAAATTCATTTTAAAACTCATCAGCAAGAAGTGTGGACACGCGTGCCAAAAAAAAGTCGAGATGAAGAACAAATGGAGTATCATTTTATCAGTAATGCTCATCTACCAATACTAAAAGGGGAGAAAATTTAAACTACCCATTTTGAAATGGAGCTTGTACAAAATACCCAATTCTTTGTGATGTATGCACAAAATACCCAATTTCTTTAAAATAATAGATTGTCAAACATGGGCCACACACAAGATTCTCTTGATTTTAGTTTTTTTTTTTTTATCGAAAATTGCATGTATTTTTTTTCGAATTTTGTGTTTGACTGGATTTTAAAAAAATGTTAATTGCTTCAAAGTTAAAAAATGCCCGGATAAGTGAAAAACGCTTGAGCAATTTTGCAATAAGTGAGAAATGCTCGAGCGATTTCAACCAATAATAAGTGAGATGTGGGATAGAGAGATGTCTGTATAAGAAGAGAAAAGAGAGAGAGAGAGAGAGAGAGGAGAGAAAAAATGAGTTGGTTTTTAATAAAGAAGAGAAAAAAAATAAGAGAAAATAAAGAGAGATTGGGCGTTTTTACTTTTAGAGAGAGGTTCGCTCCGCTAATTGGATGTTGCCTCCCCTTGGATGTGCCCTCCACATCATAAACGTACACGTCAGCAAATGAATCTTGCCTGCAAAGGGCATTTTGGTGAATGGCAAAATATATTTGTTTTTGTGGTATTTTTTTTAATTTCTCTCAATTAACTGAGGTTAGATGCTGCTGGGGTTAGTTTAGGTTGAGGAATTTAAAGAAATTAAATTTAAACAAATTTATTCCCCCCATTTCCAAACCTTGAAGCCTAACGAGCAGAATCTACCGAGAGATCTTGTGGCGTATCTTAGGAGCATAACTCGCAATCATCCCGACGATTCTCAAGAGCCCCCAATTTATCGACGATTGAAACTCTGAAGAGCCATGGACGTCAACGGCTCCTGCTCCCAATGTACTTTCTCGGTGGCTTCGTTGGACATGATATATAGGTTGGCAATTTATCGACGATAGAAACTCCAGTCGCGTCATCATCGGCAGAGCTATTGCTCCCATTCGTGAAGTTACTTTCACGGCCATTGCAATTAGCCGTTTGCGATTGAAGCTCGCGTGCTGTCGTCCATCTCCCGTCCTCTGGTCCTGTTCGTATTTCTTCGGCCGTTGATCATATTGTAAGATGCTTACCTTTTCTTTTGGTTGTTTCAGTTAAGAATGCAGATTATGCAGAGGTTTTGTTTTTTAGTCAATGCAAATAAATTATGTGTTGCTCCACTGCTTGCTTTGAATATTTATTTCCGTTGATAGATTTGAACAGTTTAATTTCAGATAGTTGGGGATCCAAATGCTTAAAGTCACAGTATATTTGCAATAATGTGAATAGTTGTGATAAATTTGTGTATTTTGCGAAAAAAAAAGCCGCTACACTTTTTTTTTGGTATGAAGAAACTGTATTCATCATCGCCGCTGCACTTTTAATTAAACGTCGTCGGAATGTAATTTCTTGTGCCTTTTGTTTCTTTTCTTCAATGGGAGTTATTGGATTTCTTCAATGGTAGTCATTCTTCGGTATGTAGAGATTTCTTGTTTTATGAGTTCTTGGATTCATTCTTGTTGCACGCTTACATAGCAGAGACTTGTTTTGTGTTTCTATATTATGATGTTAGATAGTAGACCATAATTTAAGCATTTTGAACTTCTAGTTTCCAGCTTAATTTGCAATTAATAGGATGCATGAAATATATACACAGTTTGAAGTGGTATATTTGAGAAAGATGTATTTCATGAAGAAAATAGTCTGGTGCTATTAAAACGTTTTCATGAATAATGCTACTGTCATATGGGAAAATCCAATGAAATCTTGTTCTACCAATTTTATTACAAAAGTGTATATAAATTTATGTTTTTATACTTACTTTAAATCCCACAATTTATGCCAAATTCATTATTTGAGATAATTGGAAAGTTTAAAAAAACAGAAGCTTGCCATTCACTAAGACCATAGTTTGCAATTATGTGAATAGTTTGTGATCCACTGATATATTTTGTGAAAAACAAGCGCTGCAGTTTTATTTAAATGTCGTTGGAATGATATTTAAAGTGCCTTTTGTTTCTTTTCTTCAATGGGAGTTATTGGATTTCTTCTATTCACCTGCACTATTAGGAATATTAAACACTTATCCCTTAAAAATATAGGTTTCTTTGGTGATATTTATTACTAATAATGTACAATTGAGCTACGATTTTGCTAAGATTGTGAATTAAAAATTCTATTTAACTGTACAGACATCTAGAATGGACGACGACAATGTTGAAGAATGGAGTGAAACTGAATCAGGTAATGAAGGAGTTTATGATAATGAAACCTGCTTTCGTATGGATTTTGTATCTGATGACGAAATAAATGAAATTTCGCCCAATATGAATGAATTCCCAGAATTCCCTCCTTGTGGTGATGGAATAAATGAAGTTTTGCCCAATATCAACAAAGAATTCCATCTTTCCGACGATTTGCCCTCTGGTTCTGCCTCACAACATGTTGATCCGTGCTTAGAAATAGAGGAAACACTAGCCGTAAATTTCCCTTGAGACGGGCCCGAGGCTGTTTACTTACAATATTGTGAGTATGCAAGGTTGAAAGGCTTTAGTGTTAGGAAAGGTGATCAAAAATATGTTGGAAGAACAGACAACATAAGGTAGAAAGAATTTATGTGCTCGTGTGAGGGCAAGGCTGAATTAAAAAAAAACTGCCAACCGAGTCTTGTCCTATAAGAAATTGATCGTAAGGACTGGTTGCCTAGCCAAAATAAGGGTATTGAGGGTATCACCAACTGCTTGGTGCATTACGAAACTTGAAACTGCACACAATCACCCTCTAGTACCGACTGAACAAACTTATATGCTCAGGTCAGCTCGCAATATCTCGATTGGGAAACAAGCTGCAATCGATTCTATGGCCTCTTTCGGTATTGGTGTTAATGTTGCGTGTGGATTTATGGAACGACAATGTGGTGGAGCACAGAACTTAGGTTTCACGAGGCAGGATGCATATGATCATGTAAAGAGGACCAAGAGATGCACTAAAGTTAAGAACGGCAATGCCGGTAGTGTAATGAAGTATTTCATCGACAAGGCGAATGAAGAAAATGATTTCTTCTGGACTGTTCAGTTAGATGATGGAAACATCATGAATTTCTTTTTTCGTGATTCAAGGAGCGCCGAGGACTATAAGATTTTTGGAGATGTTCTATCAGTAGACACTACCTATCGAACAAATAGGTATAATCTTATATGTGCCCCCTTCGTTGGAGTAAATCATCACACTTTCAATGTCTTGTTTGGGATGGCATTTTTGTCCGACGAAACAACCAAAAATTTTGAATGGTTATTCGGTTCCTTTCTGAAATCAATGATAGGTCATGAACCAAAGATTATATTCAGTGACTAATCTGTTCCCATGATGAATGCCATAGACAAAGTATTCCCAAATTCAAAACATAAACTCTGTTAGCGGCACATTAGCAAGAATGCAGTTTCCCATTTTGGCAGTTTGAATGGTGATCCTAACTTCAAAAAAATGTGGAATAGATGCATGAGTGGTGTTGAGACAGAAGAAGAATTTGCAAGTTTGTGGGAACACATGTTGGAAACCTACAAGTTGAGAAGAAATAAATGGTTTATAAGTATGTACGACCTGCGTAAAAGGTGGGCATCAGTATTCACACAAGGTACTTTCTGTGCAGGCTTACACGCAACTTCTAGGAGCGAGGCTACAAATAAGGTTGTCAAGTATCTTCAAAAATCAAGCATTTCGCTATATGAATTTGTAAGTAACCTTGAAGAAATTCAATATCATTGGCGCAACAAGGAGATAGAGGAAGACACCCTTGGCATATGGGTTCCCGGACAGGTTGTACCGGATAATGAGCTTTTAACCCACGTAGCCTCCATATATACACGTTATGTGTACAAAGCTTTTGAGCTTCAGTTCCTACATTCTTGTAATGTTGTGCTTGTTGGAGATATTGTTCTAGTTGGTGATGACAACATCCAGCTATATGCTACGACAGCTAAGAATGCCCGCAAGCGCACAGTGACATACAATGTGAACACTCATTATGCAACTTGTTCATGTAGATTGTGGGAAACCAATGGTATTTTTTATCGCCATATTATTAGGGTTTACTCGGTAAGGCACGTTTTTGCCATACCTGCATCCCAAATTCTGAAGAGATGGACAAAAGGGGTCAAAGGTGGACATCCGAGGTGTAATGTTCCCTCTTTAAAAATGACAGGTATTCCCAATATGGCATTTGTCAACAACACCATTGTTGGTCCCAAAAGAAAGCACGAACTCTTAAGATAAGATGTATAGTGGTTTGGAGCAACCGCTCCTACATCCACTCCCATCACCTTCACTCAGTGATGGATCTTCACTCAAAGCTTGGGTTTTCAATGGGCACCCAAGAGCCTATGTGAGTTTATACGATCGGCACTCACGAACCGATGAGTTTATATGATAGGCACTCACGAGCCTTACAACCTTTACATACAAAGCACTCAAACTTTACGGTTGAGTTTGGGATATTGAAGGTAGAGAAGGAAAGAAGTTTTTCGAAGTTGGAAGCGCCTTCTTTCTTCTCTTTTCTTTTTAATTTCACTTAATCTCTCACTTATGTAGTTTTTGAACCTTCTATTTATAGGGAGGGAAATCAAATTTATCTGTTGGAAAGATAGATTGCGTGCACCGCTCATCATGTCCAATCCGAGTCAGATCTTTTACTATTTAGCGCATAGTTTCTAGGAAAGTGGTTGTTGACTTTTTCATCCCTAGACTTGTGTATTCGGTGACTGGACGGCACACCGTTCTTTTGACCAATGAGGAGCGGACACGTGGTCTGGCAGCTATCGCATCTCAACTGCTTTGTCAGACGCTCTCGCTTTGACCACAAAGTGCGCTCTGGCCTAGATAGGTGCTTCGATCTGCTTTGACTTTACAACTGATGCGGCTAAGGGTGGAGAAGCTTTGCTAAATGAAAGCGAGCTCCTTCAGACTTAAACTAGACACGCTCTTCGAGCTGTTCAGTCGTTCTGCTTTCATGAGGCTTTATTGCAGACGCTTTGTTCTCAGAACTCGCTCTGGTCTGGAAGCGCTTTGTACTGGAAGTGCGCTCGAACTTTCTTTTCAGTTAGCTAAGGACGCTTCGCTTCTTGCCTTTGTACTTTGCTGCTCTCGCTTCTACTTCGGCATGCTTCCTTACAAGTGCTCCGTCCTTGGAAGCACGCTCTGGCTTATCTGAATGTTCCGTCTTTGAATCGTTCCGTTGTTCTTCCTTTAGCCAGGCGTTTTAGCTTCTTTTTAAGCATTCCCACTTAGATACTCTAAAGTTACATTTTAATACTTAGAACTCCTTAACAGATGAGTTCTTCTAATACATTAAAATATACATTGTAACTTTAGAACTGGATTCATCAAAGATAATAAGGGAAATATTCTAAGTAAAATTCGGGTTTTTGGAATCGAATCAAAACACTTCTTTTATTATCAACTTGATTCAAGTTCCCCCTTACATAAATATCCTAACAAATGCCATAACACAGTTGTATGATATTGGAGGAATTGCCTTGGGAAATGAAAATGTGGAGAAACTAATAGAGGAACGCATGAAGGATCTGACTATTATCAGGGTATGTAATATTTAAATAAAAAGCCAACATGATTACACTATTTAGAAAGACCTTTACATTTACCATTAACGACTCTCCGATGGCTGCATAAAAGCAAAATTGTGAATGATAATGGTAAAGCAAAAACCACAAGATCCTCATTCAAATGTTAATCCACACTAAACTGGCATGATTATGGAATTAATCAACTTAAGAGCCTACCATCAGTGAGCATCATTTTGGCATGAGATGTGTTGATACTGCTGATTGGTTGAGGTGGATAATAAGGATCAAACCATTTGGTTTCCTCGTATACGGGCAACTGGTTGAATACCTTCACAGTAAACTGCAGCCCCCCCCCCCAATGTGAGTGAAGAGGAGAAAGTCTCCATACATCATTTTGTGTGCCTTGGCAAAATAAATTCATCCACCATCCAGAAGGTATGTATCTTTTCGGTATTTATTAAGGATACTGACTTCAAACATCCCCCCACTTCCTATAAGTTTGGCCTTCAAACGGCCTGATGCTCGAACTTCAGGAATAAATTTTTTCGGTAGTGGCTACAAAAAAACTAAGATTCATTCAGAATGATCAAATAAAGATAGATAGTCGATAACACTGCATATTAACTATACAAGTTGTAAAGTAATTCAATAAATGTGGGAAGCGTTATAATGACTCACAATCTACTTTGTGAAGTCACACTGCACAGGTATTAAGAAGCACTGATGTCCTACGCCCAAATCACCCAATTTTTTTTCGTTCGAGCTTTCACAGACTGCTTTGCCTTGTAAATTTAGCTGAATGTATAAGAACATAGTATTAGTTGAGTAGCAAAAAGTAAAGGATCGAATCAAAACATTTTCTAGGTCAACATCTAAAATTTAGTTTTACAGCCTACCATCGGGGGCCATAGTTTTGCCATCGTGTCTGGCGATGCCGCTGATTGCGTGAGGTGGAAAGTAAGGATCGTACCATTCTGCGTCCTCATACTTGGGCATTTCATTAAATACCACAACGGTAAATTGCAAGTCTCCTATATGGGTGAAAAGAAGAATGTCTCCGTAACCCAGGTTGTGTAACTTAGCAAAAGACTCGCATCCAAACTCCATATGATTAATAACATTGACTTCAGACATCCCTGCAATTCCTACCAATTTGGCCTTGGCAAGGCCTTATGCTTGAACCTCTTCGATAAAATTTTTCGGGAAGTTCTACAAATAACAAGTATTCCGTACAAGAGAATGAGCATATACAATACGACATTATAAAAAAATACCACAAATTGGGGAAGCGTACAATGACTCATAATATACTTTGGGAAGCTACACGATACAGGTATTATGAACGAACGGGGGCCACCGCCCAATTCTTTGGATTCCATAAGCAAATATGAAGTACCTAAATCAAATAATCACAGGGTCATGATTAAGCACGAATGCATCCTATTAATTGCACATTAAGCTGGAAACTAGAAGTCAAAATGCTTAAATTATGGTCTACTATCTAACATCATAATATAGAAACACAAAACAAGTCTCTGCTATGTAAGCGTGCAACAAGAATGAATCCAAGAACTCATAAAACAAGAAATCTCTACATACCGAAGAATGACTACCATTGAAGAAATCCAATAACTCTGAAGAAAAGAAAACAAAGGCACAAGAAATTACATTCCGACGACGTTTAATTAAAAGTGCAGCGGTGATGATGAATACAGTTTCTTCGTACCAAAAAAAAAAAGTGCAGCGGCTTGTTTTTCGCAAAATACATAAATTTAGCACAACTATTCACATTATTGCAAATATAATGTGACTTTAAGCATTTGGATCCCCAACTATCTGAAATTAAATTGTTCAAATCTATCAACGGAAATAAATATTCAAAGCAAGCAGTGGAGCAACACATAATTTATTTGAATTAACTAAAAACAAAACCTCTGCAAAATCTGCATTCTTAACTGAAACAACCAAAAGAAAAAGTAAACAGCTTACATATGATCAACGGCCGAAGAAATACAAACGGGACCAGAGGGCGGGAGATGAACTACAGCACGCGAGCTTCAATTGCAAACGGCTAATTGCAATGGCCGTGAAAGTAACTTCACGAATGAGTTCCGTGGTTGAGGACGAGAGCCATATCGATGGTTGATAGTTTCAAATGGCTGGCGAATTTAATTTTTGATTCGGAGTTGAGCTTCTGCAACTGAGCCTCATTGGAAATCATTTTGTTTAAATTCATAACCCTAACCTAACCATTAACTAACCCGAGTTACGCTATTCAATTTATAAAATAAAATAAACGAAAATTAGTATACATGTAGAATGATCAAATTGGGTTTTGCAGGCAGATTTCACTTAATACGTGGAAACCCTTGGATGCGTTGGAGGCATGTATCCCCCGGGCTACGATCCTATTTGCCGGTTCGCTCGGGCAATTTTAATAAAAAAGAGAGAGAAAGAATAAGAGGGGGGGGGGGGGAAAGGCACGACTGGCTGAGCCACTTTTAAAAAATGAGGAGAGAGGGAGAAAAATGTAGAACGCTTTTAAGAGAGGAGTAAGAGAAAAATTGTGTATGTACTAATATTTAAATAATAAAAATGAGTATTTATTATATTATCCATTTGAATTGAGTATTTAGTTCATGCCCATATAAAAAAGGGAGAGTCTCGTATGCAAACACCATGTGTGTATATATCTATCAATATCGACACGTGTCAATCACTATGTTCATGTCCCCTGATATGTTTACATTGTTTTGTTTCTTTTTTATTTCCTACACACTATTTACTTTTGCAGCTTTGCAGCCACTTTTCAGACACCCCCTACCCAAACCCCACCCCCACCCCCCAACTCCCACCCCAGGTCCTTGAGAAAGTACTATTAGTTTTAATTGTACTAGGGTCAT